>CM073775.1:78273700-78768700 GCA_037158775.1 Hetaerina titia | reverse complement strand
ACGGAATATTTCTTGTCTAATTGCAATATATTTATCGACAGTATTTAAAAAAAGTCCAGAATGATTTTTTTTACTCCAGGACGGCTTTATAATACATTAACATTCTAGCACCCTATCCCAGGCAATCGGTGTTAATGTGACTCGAAGGGTATGATTAAAATCAATAAAGTGAGTAAACTGATGTCGATCGCATTATCTCTCGATAAATATTTGCTAATTCAAAGTAAACGGGCGAGATAGAGCTGAGTTCGGGAACGAGATGGAGTGGCTGTGTGATGAGAATGAAAGAGAGGGAGTGGGTGGTGAAGAAGTTCTGGGCAAAGCATCCCAGATCAAGAATTAGTGTTCTTCTCATAAAATATTCAGCGGTGTCCCTCAGATTAACCA
Organism: Hetaerina titia; assembly: GCA_037158775.1. Taxonomy (NCBI): domain Eukaryota; kingdom Metazoa; phylum Arthropoda; class Insecta; order Odonata; family Calopterygidae; genus Hetaerina; species Hetaerina titia. Next base: position 78,768,313 of record CM073775.1, on the reverse strand, counting down.
ATTAAAGGGGACCGTATTTTTTTCAAAACTCTAAACCATAGCAACGCTGCAGAATTACAAAGCGGAGTAAATTGGATTTTTTCTAAGGACCTCTTCTCTGGTGTTTCCATTCATCATTCCAGGTCGTTCACCAAAGTCCGCCAAAAATCCCCAAATCAAAATTATCAGTAGACACCAAATTTATCTCCTCGATAATTCTGTTCCCATATTCATTAACCCTATTAGATTCGATAAATAAAATATGGAAATAGAAGTAGAATTTTTTTTGCAATGTTTAAGTAATAACATTTGTAAATTTTAACTACTTCTAAGCCACTCAAGGCATAATTTTTCCAAGCAAAAAAATTCCTTTAATTTTAATAATCTTCTTTAAAAATACATTTAAATATTAAAAATAACATCCATTACTGGGGAACCTTTGAGGGTTTCGTGCCCTGCTAGAAGTGATGCAGCGATTAATCTCCATCCTAAAAAAATATCCTACTTTGATCATTGGACTACAATAAAACTAAATCATATTTGAGTTTTAAGATAGCCATTCTAATTTAGTTTGATTTTGTACATTCTTGTAAATTTCCCTTTCATTGGACTATTTTATGTGAAAATCCAATATTTAATATTGGTGAAAACGTAGTAATCGATTGTTGGACCAATTCTTCATACAGGAAACATGGATGAAGAAGAGATCTTCCACGTTCTTCCAATATTTGTGAACATTCCATTGGAGCAGGTATCCTAGGTGATTAAAACCTTGAGAAACGGGATTTTCACATGGAAAATACTTCCATGAACTTGAATAAAATTTAATTACTCTCACTTTGGGATATACACACATATCCATCGCTTTCTGTGATTAAAAAGTATTAATGGAGATTATGAATCAGAGAACACCTTAATCTAAAGGTTAACGATGTGACATATATTTCCTGAATCACTATCCCACACTATGAAACATAAAAATGAATGAGAATAATTAACATTATTCGATTAAATTATTCTTGGGAAAATGTTTCCCTTCGGCCGAAGACAGCCCTCAAACTCAGGCGGCGGAAAAGTTCTTATTTATCCAAACCCCCAAACTTGGTCTTGCGCAAGCAAAACCCCTTTCGGAACACTCATCCCCTACTCCCTCTCTCCTCTGCCGTCCAAACAGTCACTTCCGAAGGCTCAAGAGAAAGACCTTCGACATCAAAGAGTCGCCTGGAAATGAATTGGGCGGCCAAGGGAGTTGGTGCGCACGGACTGGATAGGGTTTGCCTATCCGGCTGGTGACGACAATGGTAAATTAAATGCGAGGCCTCAACAGGGGGTGGTGGGTCAGGGAACCTGGGAGGGAGGGGACTCGCACTCAGCGGTGGTGCTAACGGAGAATGGTGGGGAGAGGACGCTACACAATACACTGGCAGATACACAAGGGGGGCGGGGAACGAGGGGGCAAGCGAGGCAAAACATGTCCTCTCTCTCCTCCCCACATACCCCCGCTACTCCGCCACTCCTCCGGCCGCCCCCCTTGCCCCACTCCGAACAGGATTAACCGCCTCCCTCCCCTCCGCTAGCACACATCAATTCCCCCATCCAATCCGCCCCTACCTCCGCGGCCGGGCTCTGCCGTTGGGCCTGTCGTCCCTGCTCCGCTAATGGGACCCGGACCTCCACCTTTCCCCGAGACCGTTTCCCACCCCGACCCTCGAAGCCTCTCTCTCTCTCCTCCCCCCTGACTACAAACCCGACGAAAGACGTCGGTCGCGGTCTTTGCGCTGTTTATGTAGTTTCTGGGAGGCTCCGCAGTGTGGTGACCTCGTGAGCGGTAGGGTGGACCGGGAAGGCAACTACGTAGGAGTCAGTCGGCTTTTGACAGCTGCTCTCGCGTTAAAACGTACGTAAGCCGGCGATGCGAAGAATATCCATCGTCCCCGGCGTTTACGGGTCGCGGAAGAGGCAGCCGGTGGGGATGTTTGGGGGCCCTGGGCGATTTTCAAGCAGGCAAACACTACTCCTACTCCCTTCACGGCCAACCCTAACATACCGCGGGGTAGGTAAAATTTGTAGAAGACAACGGAACGGGAAGAGAAACGGAGAGTGCGAAACCACAAACGTGTAAACAGCCATTCGTGAGCGAAGCCAATGAAAATACTCGTACAGTGGAAGTTCAACTGGTTGTTTTGTTTTTAACTCAATGCAATGGACATGTCCATGCTCAATATGTTAGATGGTTACAACACTTCACATGGGAAAAAATTCAATTCTTCTTAATGTCGCTCAGTCAACTGCAAGTTTATATTGGCCATTCATTTTTGGTTAAATATATTTTATCAATGATTAGAGGAGTTTTGATTTACTTATAATATTACTGTAAATTAGTAAAATCCGATGACACCTAATTCTACGTATTACATGACAGATACTGGTGAATTAACGCGGGGACGCGGTATGACTTAAATTTATTCATTACCCTAGAAACCTCCGCAACAGCTGACGGTGTGTATTGTATGCTTACGAATATTGCGGTGGCCTCTTGGCCTGATTATGAATTTATGTTTATATTTTAGAATATTTGGAGACGTTTTTTCTATTCCTTTTCCTACTGTGGTCACGATGTACCGCGCATAGAGAAATATATTCATTACATAGACTTGTAGGATTTGTATTTCACGTAAATTTTTTACTCGCGTTAATTCGTTGCGTTTTGGCAATTTGACATGTCGTGGGGTTGAAATAATATTATCAGATGAATTGAAATCAGCACAGTCAAAAAGAAAAATCGTGCTTTATTTCATAAGATGAATAGGTAATTCTTTTAAAGGTTAAATGACAGAGATTTATTGCAAATTTCGTCAATCAAATTTAAATAATGAATTTAATAATACTTCCTAAAGGGATCCTTTATAAGTCGCTACTGAAATCCATTTTAGCGATAGTTGTTATTTCAAATATTTTAAGATTTAATACACTTGAAGAACCGTTTGGTAATGCTCAACGGAAATGAACAATACGCAATGAAAACAATCTTACATGGAGAGTAATTTATGGCTAATATGTGTCGATTCTGCATGCGTAAATATCGTATTACATTTATAATTACATTTACATACGAGCCGAAATTAGAAATATCATCTCTATTCATGAAACAGAGAATCGACTTGCATCAGTTCTCACAACTTCTTTTATTTCCTGCTAAAATTTCACCTTCATAGTTTCTTACCCCTTCAATTCTACTTATTATTAATCCTTTGTATCCTTTATATTTCCTTTATTTGATTCTTCCTCTTCCTATTTATGGCATATGCACGAATTCTACTGCTTCAACCAGTCCACGTTACACACTTAGGCCTTTCTATTTTTACCCATCATTACTATACTTTCCTACTGCGACATATGATTAATTCAACGAAATCCTAAGTTATTTATTTTCATCTTTCATATTTCCACTCTTTTATTTAAACACTGGATAACTGAGAGCGACCTCATTAATTCCTTCAGTTATTATTTGCAATTAATGATTGGGAAAAAACGCCCGCTAGAAGCCTCGATAGGTCAGTAATTTTCCATGGTTGTACTGCGGGTCGCATAAATGTGAGGATACATCTTCATACAACCTGCCTACTTCACATTTTCCGAGGTCTTCCTGGGGATTTTCACTTAAACGCTACGCTGTACATGTGCAATGATTAACTGGTTCTGTATAGTATTATTAACAACGATTTATTTTTAGGGAGGGGGCCTGAGTTTGTTTTTTAGACAAGCGACAACTTAGCAGAGGGGACGATGGCCTGAGCACACACAAATAAAATATCTAAGAAAATTTGGGTAGTAAATTTGCAATATATTAAATGTGAGTGCGAAATAATTTTATATTTCGTTGGCCTTGATTTTTAGAACTTAAAGCATCAAAACTATTCGGACTCTATACATATTTCAGAATGAGAGAAAGGCAGTGTTAGGAAGACGTACAAGTTAATATATGATTGTAAGATAGAGATATCCATTATCATCTTTACATTAGTTTTACATATACATTACTAATTTTTATTATAAAGTAATCCACCATTTTAGGTGGACTTTGGATGGACACAACGACCAAATAGATATTTTATTACTCCTAACAAAACACAATCCAGCAACCTACTCTACATCAGGTCCCTCTTCATCTCTGTGTACTTCCTTTTTCTCCTCATTCCGTCCAACATCCCTCTCCTGTTCCTGCCCTTTCTTCCTTTGCCTAATATTCTCCCCTCTAATACCGTCTTCAACATGCCGCTCAATACGCCTTTCATCCATTTTTCCTGCCTCCATAGGATTTCCCTCAAGAAACCCCTCTCATCACCCACCATTTCTAGTACTTCCTCGTTAGTTATCCTTTCGGTCCATTTCACCTTCTCCATTCTTCTCCACACCCACATTTCAAAAGATTTCAATCTACGTCTACCCTCCAGCAGGAATCGGGTGAGAAGCAATCATAAAAAAACTATGGTAATCAAATTCTCAAGAAAGATAAGTGGTACGGCCTGTAAGATAAACATTAAAGTTAGGAGAGACAAACTAGAATAAGTAAAACAATTCATCTATTTGAGAAGTGTAATGGATGAGAATTTGCAGAGTTATGGTGAAGTTAAAAGAAGAATTAGAAAGGTAAAGAAGTTTTCACTGAAAGAAGGGAGTTGGTGGCAGGCACCTTAGGTAAAAATATAAGGAAAAGACTAGTGAAAAATTCAATCTGAAGCGTAGGTTTGCATTGTTCTGAAACTTGGTCGATATGGCAGAAGGATAAGAGCAAATTGAAGGCTTTTGAGATGCTTAGGTGGAGTGGAATGATAAAAATAAAATGGAAAAAAAGAAAAATAAAGGAGAAATTATAGGCATAATAGAGGAAGAGAAATTTTTGCCTGTTGGGAGAAATTCAAGAACGGCAGAATAAGTGTATGCAGGAGATACTCAGGTGAAATAGGAGAAATATAGGAGTGAATGCTGGGAAAACTAGGTTGGGGGAGATAAAGAACGAAAATCATGGATGAAGGGAGCTTAAGTGTATGCAAAGCGAAGAAATGAGTTATAATACGTAATTTCGGATTTAAGAATATTTTGTGTCATGTTTGCCAGGGCTTAGGAATACGTTATGTGAAAGGTTCCATTAAAATATATCCTATATCAGAAGAGAAACAAACAAATAAAATAAAAAATAAACAAAATTTAATGTTACAACATTTTTCAATTGAGTAAGGGCCAGAATTACGGGGCGAGAGCAGTTCTCCCGACGAGTGCAAGTAAGGAAACAATAACTTGGACTTTTTAATGCGGTGTTTTTGCTTAAGACAATGCTGAGTATTACCGGTTTACTCTTTCTTAGATATATCCAACATGGGAAGGGTAACGTAGGCACCATTTAAACAAAATGAATTGACAAATCAATATAATTGTTGAAATAAACAAAATTAATGCAGCATCCTACCTACTAAATCCTTGGAGTCGTAGAGCAAATAAATAAAGATGGTATCCTCACAATATAGGGATCGCATTGAATGCAAACAATTCCTTTATTAAATTTTAAGTGTTAACAATTACTATTTCAATATAATTAACTAATGACAATAAAATAAATCATACTATATTTATGACTGACTTAAGTAAACGATGTATTCTCCAGATTTCCCAAAGAAAGTGTACGTATCACCAGGGAAGCAGATGTCCCGGGTGCCATCGTCTTCTTTGCGGCAATAAACGAATTTGCTTTGCCGATTTCGATTACCAGCCACGATTCACTCAAAGTGAATAGTAGAATTAAAAAATAATACAAAAGCTATAGAAATGGCGAAATTTTTCGCCCGTCATGCAAAAGGGGTTGTATTCTTCTTTCCCATGTGTTTTCTTAATGAATCATGGGAAAATCATTGTTTTACGTTACAAAAGTTATGTTTACTTCAATAAATTTGGATTTTTAACATTTTATAAATATTAATTTGAAAAATGAGGAAGTGTAGTACAGATTTTTGCTCTGAAAATGGCAGGGGACATACAATTACAATTTTGCAAAAAATATTAAGTAAGTTGATGCGAAGAAGTGTGACCCCTGATGGCAGTCGCGTTGTCTGCCATTGGAATATTCATGGAATTCATTATGATATTTAATACACGATAAGGTGGAACAAAAATGTAAAACTTAAAGAAAAATTCCGAGCAAACGCGGTCAAATTTCCATAAGCACGCTTGCGAAGTTCGACTTTCAAGGTTGCTTTAACTGATGCAGCGTTGCAGAACGAATACGCTCCCCTAATTATAAGTAGATTTGACTTTAAATGCAACCATATTCCCCGAGGATAAATGTCAAATGCATTAAATATGGAACAACGCATTGAATAAACAAATAAAATGAATATTGCAGTTTCTCGCCGAAATAAGGAAAAATATACTACCCAAAAAATATAGATTTTAAACTAAACAAATTCGGCACGGCTTTTAAGCTACGTTTATCCTTCTGATTAGGTAATTGAAAAAACATTCCAAAGCATAAACATGAAAGTAAAATATCCACGAAGAAAATCAGTAACCATTTTTTTGTACAACGGCCTATGACGGCCAACGACCAAACTTAGTTATTTCAAAAGTGGTTATTTTGAGATATATTTCATTTTTACGTATTGTGATTTGAATAGTGATACAATATTTTATGACTAAACATTGTGATATAATGATTAATCTCTTATGTGGTAAAATATTTACATAAACGAAGTCCTGGAAGTAACACTACCCTATATTATCACGTCGCACATTGAGTTTCTTTCACAAAATTACCATTTTTTTACGCGGAAAACCATACCTCACTTCTTCATACCAGGTGTATCAAAATCCCCCACAGTCATAACTTGGATTAAAAATAATAATTAATGCGGCCTGCTGAATTCCATTCACTTCCTTGTCATTTTTCGAACATGGAGGCAAGTAGCGCGAGGAGAATCCCCTTAACAATTTTCTTACGCCCTGGAGAGATTAAACATTCATAAACGCACCCGTAAACGCGGCCGCGTCTTTTTCATTCTTTTTCGCGAGAGGGGAAACTTAAGAGAGAGAGAGAGAGGGAGAGAAACCCCTTCACATGTATCACCGTGGCCAAATTCCTCTGGCTTCCGGGCGGCTGCTGGGACGAAAGGAGTGTTGCGGTGGGACGGGAAGTCCGTAAAGAGGTGGGTGAGGACAGAATGGGAAGTGGAGAAGAAGTTGGGCATTACGCTTCGTATAAAATTGGTCTCCGGGGGGCGGAGAATAAGAGGGAGAGAGAGCGGCGGGTGGGGGGAAGGAAGGAATAGGAGAGAGTGGGTGAAGAGGCGGGCGGGAGGAAGTGGGTTGCACACGAGGAGGCGTCGCCGGGAAGAACTCCCATTTTTCGGAGGCGTATTTCCGGGAAGGGGGATGAGGGAGTCGAGCGGGTTGGAGGTTACATAATATATGTTCCCCTGTGCTTGCTCTGGTTTCACGGAAAGGATGCCGGAGAGCAACAGTTTGCCACAATAGAGTTCTCCTCAAGGTCCGGCCCTAGGAATGTGGTGGGAGATATATTTCGAACGCGCCTCACACCACCTTTCACCACATAAAACATTATTTCATCGAGCGAAGCGGCAACAAACTATTTACCGGAGACTCCCCATCTGTGCGGATATAAAATTGGCTCGTATGAATTTCGTTATGTTGTGCCGAGGTACAAATTGCTAAGAGTTAAGGCAGACAGAATCTTTCGTTGAAAAATAAACGTTCATTTTTACTGAACGCATAGCGATTTATATATGGTGAAATTATTTCGAATCCATGGCTCACTGTTAATCTATGATTGGTCATGCAGCTAATCATTCAATTTAAGCAACATTCATTCAACATACCTAAAATTAATCACCCTAAATTACATTTTCGCAAAATAACGATAAAATATTTTTTTCTCTCAACAGTTACCCTAGAGTTTCATAAAATTTCGATCAAATTAAAGTTCTTGAGGTAGGGGGTAGGGTCGGTCGTGAAATAAGAGTTCTGTTATGAATTCACATATTTGATTTTAGGAGAGCAATGAAGAATGGGAAAATTATTACACACCAACTACAGTACCGAGGTGATCACGACTTGTAATCAAATGTTAGTTTCCTCGGAAGGTAGATGGTTCCTTTCCCCGATAAAAGCGGAATCCATTTCTTCCTCTAAAATAGTACAGATTTTATAATTTTGAAAGACAGAAGCATAAGTCAAAATGCAAGGAACAACGGGAACGAAATGAGAGAAGCTTCTGCAAATGATATATGAAAAGGGTGTTGAAAGACACTAAAGAGAATAGTATATGTGCACATAACGGAATATTAGATGACAGAGTCGCGTGAAAAGCTTCATTAAACCAGTCCTACTCGTATGATTGATGACTACTAGTGATAATAATGATGTATAGACCGATTTAAAGCCAAATACAACGTAAGAAACATTTTAGCCATAGCACAAAATAACTGTCTATCAAAAAGCACTGCCCTAGTGACTGGAACATGGTAATTAAAATTAAATATGGTTCACTGTTCTGACACAAATATTTTTTAGCCAAAATATTTTTAATTAACTTTTAAGGACTACAGTATATTATAATCTGTCAGTTCTCGCTTGGCGTTATAAGTGATGATGTTTGCGTGAAAATATTGGATTAAAAGTACCAATCGCGCTGTATCAACAATTGAATACTACACATAGAGTTAGATTAACGAGAAAAAGTTTGAGATCACATTCGGGAGAATATCGGAAGTGTTTTGGACCAATATGGCCAAAGTAGTAGGGACGTAAGGAGAAGAATTGCGCTAGGCAAAGAAGTTTTTACAAGGAGGAGAGAGTTGATGACGGGGACGTTGTGTAGGGAGGTTAAGAAAATACTCTTAAAACCTCTGATATGGAGCGTAGCTATATACGGCGCGGAAACGTGGTCACTAAAGCAGGAGGATAGACGTAGATTGGAGGCTTTTGAAATGTGGGTGTGGACAAGAATGAAGAAGGCGAAATGGACCGAAAGGATAACTAATGAGGAAGTACTGGAGATGGTGGGTGAGGAGAGGGGTTTGTTGAGAGTAATCCTATGGAGGCAGGAAAAATGGATGAAAGGCGTATTGAGCGGCAGTGGGATGTTGAAGACGGAAATAGAGGGGAGAATATTAGGCAAAGGAAGAAAGGGCATGAACAGGAGAGGGATATTGGACGGGATGAGGAGAGAAAGGAAGTACCCAGAGATGAAGAGGGACCTGATGTAGAGTAGGTTGCTGGATTGTGTTTTGTTCGGAGTCACAAAATAATTATTTGGTAGTTGTGTCCATCCAAATATCTACCTTAACCGGTTGATTACATAATAATAGTAATTATTTTTATCATCCCTATTGCAGAAAGATTTACGTCAAAATAAGACCGTAAGAAGAGTGATTATTTCAGGCAAAACCTAAGCCTGATACACATTGGTAGAGATTGATCAGCCGACAAGAGGCACAAGTTCTTCATCTCCTATTTCCTTCTCTCGCTTGCACTTAGAAAAAACCCTGATTTTATGGATTGGGTAATACGAGCGTTTAAGCTCAACTAACAGACAAATGCGACCACTTCGCAAGGGATCAGACCTGTGGAGGCACAATTTATGGTAGATATATCAAAGAACAAAATAGGAGAGGCATGCAATTTTCCAAGAGGTATGTAAAATCGGAGGACTCGAGAGTCCCTGAAAATTGTAGGCTGCTGGCGCAGATGGCTCATAAAGGTCAAGGTTGAAATCTCTCTCCAGTCATCGATTTCCTGGGAAGGATGCGTATACACCGTATATAACCGGACTTACGATTCACACACTGGTTACTCCTGCATGTCCACGGGAGTGCGGAGATAAACATGTTACACACAAAAGGTTTTTACGTGTATGAGTAAAATTAACCGTGAAAGGCAATATAAATAACTTTGTATTAGCTTTATTAGTGGTGTTGTTTGCGTTAGAATGCGGTATAAATAGAAAATTACGTTATCCAACGTTAACTGCACGAAAAAATCGTTCTCCCAAACTCACAATGGCAAATTGGGACTAATTCATGAAAAAAATGGCCTAAGATGAACTGTTAAATGAAGAGAAAAACTTTTAAGTACGAGTATAGCCTTATACTTGTGATGAGATAATTAAAGGAAATGTAAAATTAGAGAAGGTTATTTGTCATTGTCCGTTAATGATAGTAACGATAAAAGGTTACCTTCAACCATAGACTACATTTTTATGCTGTATCAACGCTGAACAAAATATATAAATAACATATCAGATGTTTTTGAGTAATGGAGAACGCAAAAAATGTATGAAACTATTTGCGATTAACATTTATAATAGTAAAGAACATGTGTCAAATAAATGTTTATAAACTCCAGAGGAAATATTACGTTGATATTTGGATATTGCACCACACAACTTGCTATTATTTCTACGGTAAACATATGTATAGTATACAATGAATGAAACAGTTTCTGGCGTTACTTGGTGGAAAATCTTCATACTGTTATTTACAACCCAGGTTTCGTTATAGCATAACATCATCAGGTGATATCAGGCAATAATCACCTGATGATGTTATGCTATAACGAAACCTGGGTTGTTAAAATTAAAAAGTTTATGTGGAAAAGTAAAGTGGTTTGATTATTAAAAGTCAATAAGTATACAAGATACGAAATATACATATAATATTATAAATCAGGTAGCTATTATTAGGTAGGTATTGTACATTCCTGATAGCAAAAAATAACTCCTGGAATTTACTACGCATGCTTTGAAAGGAATGTACAATATTCTAATCGATCTTCCATCTTAACCTAAAACGTTCATAACCTTTAGATATTATTTCAAAGCAATGAACCTGTCTTAACCCTGTCTTCCCCTGTCTGCACTTCATGTCTCACCGGTCTCCTTCCGTCTCCCAAAACCAAACTAAACCCTTCTTCATCCGCCTTACCTACTTATTTCCTTCATTCCCTTGAACCATATTCTTAATAGCCATTGTAATGAATGTCATGTAGTAATGAAAAAACTTTACTGACAACCGTTTGTCGCTGCCTCGTGGTTTACCATCTCGGTCGTTCAAAAAGAAATTTAGTATTCCATATCGACCCCAATACCATTTCCACCGTTATCAATTATTCATTATGTTAAATAACTTTTTCTTAAACAGAAGCCCTAAATATTAGCAAGAGGAAAAATTCTTATCGGTGGCGTAATGAGTAATTACGTCAACAGTGGGGTAATCTTTCTTTTCATTTTTTGTAGTTAGAATCTATTTGATATCTATATTTGAAATACTTCTTTTTTAATGAAATGAAAGACTAATGCTGGGCATAATGCTATGTCATTTCTGAGAGAGGCCAGATTAAGTCTCTATCGGTCGAGTTCCGTTGTCCGTTAGCAATTATTAGTCTCTCCAATTGGAAAAAAATATCAGCCTCCGATTTGAAAATATAGATTCAAATGACTCATATTAAAAATACTATGAATATTCTGATTCTTTTCAAATGAACTAATCCTGCAATTTTAAATGTGCATGATCATAATTTAATTTTAATTTAGCCACTAATCCATGTTAAGCTTGTTAAGAGAAGCTTTTACGATTAATATGAACTTTAATACATGCAGGTCTTTTTATGCATAACATTATTTCTATGGGATAAATACTAAAAATTCCTCAGTACATTATTAATGACTTTCTACTGAAAATGACTGCGAATAAATAGAGGTAATATATATGGCTTTGTTAATTCATTAACCCTTTGAGGCTGTGAAAGAAATGTCAATTAATGGAAATGAATATGGACAGTATATTGGAAGTGAAAATAAATAAACATAATTAATTCGTCGATAGGGAAAGTTTACTCTAAAGCTCTAGAAAAATATTTGTCTGAATTTTAGTTGTTTTACATGCTACAGGCTGGCTATGCGATGTAAATTCCAATATTTGTAGTTTGCGAGGGTGTGTATACTGTTTACAGAAATTACAGGTAATCTCACCATTTCATGAGGCACATCATATTCAGAACGTCAGCCCCCAAATACGATAATTGTAACCACGGGGCAATACACTACGCATTCCTAGATTTTTCCCTGGCTATATATAGACATTATTCACCAAGAACGCAATTGAATGACTCAATTATAGAATCGGAAAGACGCTAACGTACTGAAGCTCATCATTCAACTCCCCTTAGCCTAGTGCATGCCTTTTATGGGATCAAAATTTTCAGCAGAAAATCCTACGGTTACCGCAGATCCTCGCGGAGTTGCACGCAGCAGAAAGTCCCTCTCTCCCCATCACAAATAGTTTCTTCAAGCTCTCCACCACATTCCTAGCCATTCACCGCCCTCATCATCTTCCCCTTTCGACTGTCTTCCGCCCCGCTCTATCCTCCTATTCAACCCGACCCGACAACGCCACATGGGATCGACTCTGCACACCCGTACTCCGCTCCGTCCCCTCAACCACGTCTCTGCCCTTGTCTACACCCTCCTGTAACCCCCTTGCAGGAGGCTATTGGTTCCCTTCCTCTCTCTCTCACATTTACCTCTCTCTATATACCGGAGAGATGGCTCTCTCTCTCTCGCTTTGAAGTGTCTCGTGGAATCGCGAGCAGCTGAAGGGGATGAGCTAATTGGATTTGTCCTACACACCGTTAGCCTTGGCGCCCGTCTGATCGTGTGTGCGTGCGGTGGTCGGTCCGCGCATCCACACTCCCTCTCTCTTTCGCTCCTCTCCTCGTTAACCAGCTGATGGTGTTTAGCATCAATTGGGAACTTCGAGAGGCCAGATCGCTGAAAAGGGAGCGTTTAAATGGAGAGAAGGAAAGGTAGGACACGACGTGGTTTGATGGAAGCGTTCGGGATCGGCAGGTACGCAGGTAGGCAAATGGAGGACAGGTAGGAAGGTGGACAAATGGCCTCATCAGGATCAAATTGAAGGCATCGAGTTCCCTAAAGTTCTTGCCGTGACATACATCCACGACTACATCTTGCCCGGGAAGCCGCCTCGAGGTCTTGTGAAAAGGGATGTTGGGTCACTAGCCATTAAGGGTAAATCATGGAAGCGGTCTGAACGTCCACGGTGTTCGCCTTTTGAGTATGGTTTTATGTATTGAGGAGGGACGGGTAAGGTTACCATACCCCTATTTCAGAATGGAGCATATAATATATACCACAGTTTCATCGGTAAATAGTTGTCCCAATGTTTATTATACGCTAGTTTCTGCTAAGTGTTCCGGGAAATGAGTTTCTATACTGATTAGGTTATTATCCAAAAATCTCAGAAGAATACATACATGTACGTATGTTTAATATAGCTTCATCTTCAGATTAGCATATAAGACCTTACCAGCACATGATGGGTTAGTCTAATGGAAGGAAATTAAGGTGAAAGTCAGATTTGCTGCCCCTAGCTACCACGGTTTGTCGAGTAGGCTCAATTATACGAGTACAATGGTGGTTTGTAAGCTGTCCATACTAAGCCTACCTCCATGGTACTCTACATTTGAAAATAACTGCTGTAATATTGAAAATTAGTTAAAACTCTATCAAAACCCTGGAGTTCCTCATCTTCCATCAACTCTCTGATAAAACAGGTATACGTGTACGAGCTCGTGGCAGAAACCTTAGATAGAGATTGGTAGGTTGCTTAGAGCTACAAGAAGATGATGGTGAAATAATATGTATTATAAAATTACCTTGTTATTTCGCTAAAATAGCAAAAAGAGAAGACCTTTATGTTGAGAACCGGTTAAATAAGTTTCTTGATATTAAATAAGCGACTTTTGCCAAACCCTGTGGTTATAAATATGCGACAAAGCGAAATAAAATATGAATAAATCCACATTGAACAGGTGGAAGAGAAAAACAATGACAATCGCTCGGACGCAAATTGCAAGAGAAACATGATTGCCTTGAAACCTTAGAAAAAGATGAGAGAGGAAAAGGGGAGGGAAAAATAAATAAAGGGGGCTCGCAAAATAAATTCCGGACCACGGGGGAAGCTTCGGCCGCGAGCATCTCTTCCTTTAATCCCAAGGCGAATGAAAAAGGGTGGGTATTCAAAGAAACGACCTCTCCGCGCTCAATAGCTCAGAGGAAGGGGGACAGAGGGAGAAGCCGGAGAAAAATGTTGTGTCTGTATCTTCTTCCCATCCAAGGCACACCGGGCCAAGGAGGGATGTGAAGTGAGTACAAATCGAATCGTTCTAGAGGAAGGCGAGCACCCAACGAGCACTGCCGTCTCGCGAGCATCGTTGCGAGCGCTCTGCATAGCAAGGCTGCGTGAAAGCACAGAAAGGGTATTACGAGTAACCAGATGACTAAAATACATCATGAAAATGATTTTAAAACTTTATGGGGACATTTTCATAAAGCTCACTTCCCAAACGGTAAGTAATTTAACAATCTTATCCGATGGGACAATCTAATGATCACTTTTCGCAAGAATAAAGCAAACACAAAAACAAAAATAAATATTACTGCTAAGTTATAAGATATTTTTTTTTCAAATTTCCATGTATGTCATGTCTTTAATATTGTTAAATGACAAACCACTCCATTATTCTTGAATAACCTACATCATTAGAAGTGGTGATTAGTGAAGTTCTTCTTAGACTGTTACGAAGGAATCTATAAAAATGTCTCCTATTTCATATCCGTGAACATTAAATGGAAGTGAGTATTTTGGCATTATTTGGTTCAAATTACGATTCGTAGTTAATACTGGGTACGTACTTTAAATGAGTTAAATCCGTTTGTCTATTTAAACGACAAGTTTTTTCTTTAGTATGTTTTTTGTCGTATTATCAATTAAACATTGCCAAATGTAATTAGTAATGATATGTTCACTCTCCTACGTATTTTATAGCCAAATAAATTGGAAAATAACAACTAAAAAGCAATTTTCACTCGTTCATTTGGAATATACTACAGAATATCCAGCGCTACTTTTGCTTGTTCTTCTAAATAAGTCATCAGGAAAAATATAAAGCAAACTTCAAACGCCCGTGCACTTTCCTTATTTAAAATAATTGGATAAGCATCACAAAATCATCCGAAAGCAAATTTGGAGTTAATGGTGAAGCCTATAAACATCGAGTTATTACAGAAAAGTCCACTCAATTTCCACCAATATTGCACAACGGGGTAACCATGTGAGTAAAACCGTAGAGTTATAGCAGTTGAATAGAATAAATGTCGTTTTTTGCACAATATGAAAAGGTTGGCTACCTAGCAGTTAAATATGGTTTGTTAATTAAAGCTGACATGATTTAATAGTGATCGTTTGACAAGAAAAACCGATAAAAATCCTGGAGGTGAAAACTAAAGTTTCACAGCTTTGAGGGTGTGTTTTTTCAAACACCCCTACATTAACTATGTCATTATTTTCATAGTCTCTCATTGTAATTATTGTTCTTTATGTTCTTTCTTCCTTCACATACCCAATTCTTACGATTCTCATCGACCTCTTCCACATTTAGGTTCTTTCTTGACCACATAAACGCCATCCGAGTGACTTTAACGTTTTCATTAAAGTTATTTTCTGCCGTATGGGGCCTTAGTAAAGACATTGAGAAAGCAGGTGTGATAGGTCTAATAGAAAAAACTAAGATGGCAGTCCACTTATAGGAGGAAAAACAAAGGTTATGCAATTTTCCAGAAAGAAAAAGGCTGTGCTAAATATTAAAATAGGCGGGGAAAAAATAGACCAGGTAGAACAGTTTACATGTCTCGGAAGTGTTTTTGACCAATACGGTCCAAGTGGTAGGGATGTAAGGAGAAGAATTTCGCTAGGCAAGGAGGCTTTCTCAAGGAGGAGGGAGTTGATGACGGGGACGTTGAGTAGGGATGTTAAGACAAGACTCGTAAAACCTCTGATATGGAGCGTAGCTATATACGGCGCGGAAACGTGGTCACTGAAGCAGGAGGATAGACGTAGATTGGAGGCTTTTGAAATGTGGGTGTGGAGAAGAATGAAGAAGGCGAAATGGACCGAAAGGAAAACAAATGAGGAAGTACTGGAGATGGTGGGTGGGGAGAGGGGTTTGTTGAGAGAAATCCTATGGAGGCAGGAAAAATGAATGAAAGGCGTATTGAGCGATAGTGGATTGTTGAAGAAGGTAATAGAGGGGAGAATGTTGGGCAAATGAGGAAAGGGCAGGAACAGGATAGGGATGTTGGACGGGATGAAGGGAGGAAAGAAGTACACAGAGATGAAGAGGGATCTGATGTAGAGTAGTTTGCTGGATTGTGTTTTGTTAGGAGTCACGAAATATATATTTGCTGGTTGTGTCCATCCAAAACCTACCTTAACCGGTAGATTACCTAATAATACTTATAGGATGAAAGCGAGTGAACCAAAGATTTTTAGAAAGGTAAATGTTACTGGAGGGTGTATCTCTTACACCGATGGCATTATTTAGGCCTCAAAACATATGTGTGGCGCATATCACCAGGTTAAAATATGAAGATCTACTTGATCACGGACAGACATCAATTATTTCATCTCACTTAAATTATTAGTGACATCCAAATTAAGGTTAACTAGAAAAATTTGTGTGATCGAAAAGCCAAATTTTAATATAAAATTCTAAAGCGGATTAGTCATATTCTACTAAAAGCGAGTGCATAAAATACGATGATGTCCCAACACACTAGTCACATACCTCTGACAGCTACCACGATATAACGTAGATATAGATGGACAATCTCATAACCCTGATGGCGTAGAGCTAGGAATTAGATATGTTAGCTATCTGTTCAGTGGCTATTGAGAGGAGAATAGTTCAAATCATGACTAATGACTCTGAACATGTCCTTAATGACTAACGTTCTGAGACTACACTGGTAATGAACGGAAAATAAGACCTCGTAAATTTCGCACACCATAGAGTTTAATTAGGGCTGAGTCCTACCCTTATCTATCAGAAAAATTGAACACTTCAGTGCTTGGTATCAAAAGAATAGCTCATTGTCTCTTCATATCTGAGCGACTGGGTTTCGAAATTTTGAATAGGAATTTACTCCAGCACACCGATCATTACGTCCTCAGAATTAAATACTCTTGAGATGTCGGTGAATGATAGGAAGTTGGCAATGAGTTTGTAGTTACATGGAACGCAGCTCCTAAGATATAGGGCGCTACTGGAATTGTAAAAAAGATATAAACCAGGTATTGGATGTGTGCTCACAAAAATACTGGACATGTAACGTAGGTACAACACATCGTTAGAAAGCGCTTTTATTCATGTTTTTTTATTTCTTATGTGCCTACATCTGGAAAATATTTAACACGTTCTCGTACAGAATCTCTATGAAAGATATAAAATTAGCGATAAATCAAACGATATGTCGGCTTGCTTATGTTTACAGCTCAATAGAGTAGCGAATGCACATTACTAGGGAAAGTAGCCTTTTTTGCAGTTGAGTCACCTGTTTGAGATGGATCTACATTTTTTTCAAGACATTTATTCACATTAATTAATCCTTGATTCATGTTTTCATTAAAAAAATATCGGGCTACATACACTCATAAAATTGAAATGTTTAAGCATACGTCCTTCACACAATTTAGAAAATTTTAAAAATGTGAGGAATTTTCTTTTTAAAAATCTGGAAGGAGATGTAGAAGCCTCTTTTTGGTCCCCTCACTGCGACCTAGTGCGGTGACGTCAGGGTTTGCGTCATACGTCACATCACGCACTAGTGGCTTAGGCATGCGCGCGGGTCTTTCAAGCGTCTCTAGCTGGACTCTTGCCCCCTGCCCCTAGGAGTCTCAGCAGTACAGGGAAGTAGGGGTGAATTCCATCCATGTGCTCCAGGAAGATACGTGGAAAAAGGAAAGGGGCCGCGGTCAAAGGGATCATATCTTTCTGAGGGAGGGAGGCGGTGATTCCAAGGACGGGGAAGGAGCGCGATGGGCTAGAGGAAAAGCGAAGTGAGGTTAACTGGAGAGAAAAAAAAAGGCGACCGACGACATTCTCAAAAATCTCATTTACGGCTATTTCTCCCCATGTCCCTCCCCTCACTCCCAGGTCCACTCGCACCACCTCCTCCCCCAAGCACCTCTATTTCAACCGACCCGTCGTGATTTTGTGCGTCGCGCGTTTCCCCCCCCCCCCTCGTCTCCCTGGTCCTCGCACGCACTCGTAGGTGGCGCCCCGATCGGCAAAAGATGGAAAAAAATAATAATGCGTCAAAGATTAAAAGCGACGAGGGATGAAAATATCGGCCTGAATTTCCCAAAAGGAGGGAAAATACTTTTTCGGGACGAAGCGACACATTTCCCACTTAATCAACGCCGTTCCTCTTTTTTTCCGAGTTGAAAAAGAAAAGAGGGAGGTAGAAAAGTAGGAGAGGGGAGATTTAAAGAGGGGAGATAGAGAGAGAATTTTAATTAAACTCTTTCGGCGACGACTTTTTTAAGCCCATTTGATGCCATTAGCGTTACTTGACTATAAATTTCGAGCTCAAATACGGTTTAATCGAGTTATACGTGACGTCATCACATCCTCTCACCGAATATGATTTCTTCGTCGGCAAAAAGTCTTCGCGAAAATTTAATTTATTTACGGTTGTGGTTTATAGTATCTTAATAAGTGAAATTATAATAATAAAATGATGGAATCACTGACCATTACTTTCTACTGTGACATCATATTTGCAATTATAATTGGAGGTAACTATACGTTTGTTCACCTCTCATGTTGATTGCATATGATCTCTTTGCATCATTTCGTGGAACACGCCAATCTCATCATTTTATAACATGAGGATATGATAAGTAAATTAAGCCTTATATTTGCATTGGATAGATTATTTGATGTACATCACACTTTCTTACCAGTCGATCCTTAAATTTGAATCAATTGGTTTCATTGCCAAACATTGAAATAGTATACTTGGAAAATTACGCTATTTTGATACCTAAAATATTTTTACTCAAGAGTTGGTGAATGTAGTTCCCTGGAATTGAACTTAATGTCACTAACTACATAAGATAAGTATGATTATCCACCTTCCCCATATTTATTTAATTTTGGATACTTTCGCAGGGTGTGAATTTATAAAAGATGGGATCTTCATTTCCCAGTCGATTAGTTGCCGAGTGACTAATTTTCGAAATTCAATGTAACATAAGAATATGAATCACTTTTTTGTAGCTACTCGGACTAGACTAACTGGGTACAAGTTACTATGCTTAGCTCAAAGACGTGTCCTTTCTTTTGAGGCAAATATTTACCCCCAGGCATACCATAATTACTATACTCTGAAGGAATTTTAAAGTCACGATTCCGACATTAAGGTGGCGATATCCTCCGTTTCAACATAATTGTTTGCCAATAAATATCGATGATAAAAAAAAAATTTTTCCAGGTTATAGTCGCTATATTCGTAATATCATAGGTATGGGCATGTAATAAATTATTAGGGAGTACATTATAACTGACGGAATCGGCACCTCGAAATTAATAAATAGACAACTTCAAGAATTGTCTATAGAATACCGCTTCATTTATACAATATCTTAGATCCAGCGCTTAAATGAGGCAGCTCTGATTATAGCTTTACCATTCAAAGACATAATATCCTTCATAAATTATCTTGGACATGCAAATTATTATGAATATTTAAGAAATTAAAAACCGAATTAAAGAGTAACGAGGTATGGTCAAGCGAGTTTAAACCATGTACTTATTATTTTTATGGCAATCAACGTATCAATTGGCCTTGT
The DNA here is from genome assembly GCA_037158775.1 of Hetaerina titia. NCBI lineage: Eukaryota > Metazoa > Arthropoda > Insecta > Odonata > Calopterygidae > Hetaerina > Hetaerina titia. The sequence goes on along the minus strand of CM073775.1, from coordinate 78,748,556 downwards.
ATGAGAAGTACCGGATATTCCCATACTCAGTTATCAACCGCGTATCAGCCTGCGGGGAACAGGTATAATATTCAAGGTGAATTTACATTTGCATGGATATGAGATACATTTTGTGCACAAACTGTTATATTTCCCTGCCAAGGTAATACCAGCCCGTCGAAATCCATTCCACTTTGCCAGCAAAATTATCCCAAAGGAAAATACATACATGCATGGGAGAAATACACGTGGCTGTCGTTCAAAATGAACCCTTCACGAACTAGATAATTAGATTGAGTGATTGGTTGATGAAACATTAAAGTCTTTTAACTCGGTGCACACCATCCGACCGAGACTCTTGAGCACGCCAGCTAGTCCTCATATAACTCTCGCTTATCCGTCAACGATTGCGGTGATCGATGCGTAAATCGTTCCCTTCCCAACCTTTAATTCCCAACTCGCAGCAAATCGATCCGCTGGCACGCACAAATAAAATTAAAAAAAACCTTCACAAAGTCGTCGTGTGCGCGTCGTAGGTTCAGAACTCCTCCGCGGAGGAAACAACGACACGCGCGGCGGCAGCAGAAAAGGGCCGACGACGCGTCATTACTCATCCGATCCCTACCACGCACGAGAAAGGCGAAGGGCCCCAATGTTTCACCGCGCCAAACATATAAAACCTCCCGACGTGGCGCATGGCCGAAAGTGATCGAAGTCCGAGAGCATTTTCATATTATACGGGGGGGTTGGGGATGGATTTTTTTTTATTCCGGGAAAAAAATATTATCCGGGGAAGGGGTATTATGTGCATTTTTTTCTCAGGCCGTCTCTCTGTCTCCCCTCCCCCTCTCCCCGCATACACACCCCCGACCCAGAATGACGTAAGCAGGCACGGTCCCGATCGTCGCCGGCACACACTTCGTTTCGAGAGGAGGCTGGGAGTCAGCTGGGACAACAAAGGGGGGCGGGGAGGGTGGGCGCGGGTCGGGAAGAGGAGAGGGGTGGGCGACCGGTGTTTGGGGCTCACGGCTGAGACCCAGCTGTAGGATAGCCAGCCGGTCTTGGGGCCCGGGGAGAGGGGCTGACGGTGGAAAAGGAGGGCGAGGGAGACCGACGGGGAACCATTGAGAGAGACTAGGGGGAGGAACGGCGGCAGGCGGGTGAAAAGTTATGGCGATTGCATTAGTGGAGGCAAAAGGGGGGGTGGAGGAGGTCGGGCAGGAGTGAGAGGGGGATGGGGACAGTCGTTGCTTGGAAGCGGCCCCACCCCCCCTGCGTTTGTGAGAGAAGGGGGGAGGGGGAGCGGGGCAGTTGCTCTGAGGGGCGACGTTTCTGTATAGGTGGCCGTGGCACGAGGTAGCTGCCAACCACAGCCTTCGGTGATAATTGTGAGCATGGATTGGGATGGTGGCGGTGGGTGGGCGGTTTGGTTCGGGACGACCGAAGGCGTGCGGGGAGCGGGAGGGAGGCGGGCGGGTCACGGGGGAGGTGGATTGTGCGAGCCGGAATGGGCGAGCGAACCGCTTGAAAGTGGTGGAAACTCAACACCTGGGCTGGGGAGAGAAGAGGCAGGCGACCGGGGCACTCCCTCTTTTCCACCCAGCCACCCTTATAGCGCCGACCGTGCTCCTTCGTTCACTCCTGCTTGCCCCCGCGAGGCCCCTCAATGCCCTCTCTCTCTCCGGAAGGGATCGCCTGGCGGCTATCCATGTGGAGTGTTCTTTTTTATAATCGTCATTTGGGTCAGGGATCACAGAGCAGCAAGCTTAGAGAGAGAGAGAGAGAGGGTGGATCGTGTTAGCCTATAGTTAGATCGTCGTGGAGCCTATTTAGTATCCTACGCGCGTGTCTAGGGAATTATGGAAACGGCGTTGGGCTTTGACGAGGGGACCTTGCCTTCATTCTGCTCCTCCCAACTTCAATTTGTATTCACTCCTCTGTCTAGCATGAGAATCGATTTCCTCAGGGTCGGTTTGCAGTTGGGTGTTATTCAAAAACTTGTGTAACGTAAACGTTGCATACTTACTACTTAGAGGTGTGTACAGTCTTGTATACGTGCTATAAACTACATAAATTTAGGCATATGCTTCGAGATAACTTCGATATAAACATTATAAATAATAAATCCCCTCAGTCCCAAACCAATGCTTAACCTTTTAAAACCAGATGTGACATGTAAAATCTTCTTCATTCAATTTGAACTTAGATCGGATACCTATTTTTCTTTTTATATATATTTCAATGAAATAAGAGAAATACGTTTTGCTGAGTTAAAATATCGTGTTTCCATGGAGAAGGAACCAAAATCCGCTATTTTAAACATGGAACAAACAGAATTGTGTGCATTATTAGTGAATTGGGCAGAAAATAAATTATAAATGTACGTATTTCGCATAAAAAGCCCAAATCTTATCAGAAGAACGTACGGAAACGAGGACACCCCAATTATACGTAGCCCTAATGAATTGCGCAAGCATTATGGAAAATAATGACTAGAGATTAATAAAAATAATATCTCAAACCTTGCCAATATCGTATTTCTTCTCAGTGAAAACTAGAGAGATGTTACTAGGGATTATAACAACTGCAGGAGGAGCAGACAATATTATCAGAGGAAGCGTTTGCAGACAACTCACTAGAGGAAGACTATTAGGTAATTTTTTATTGAATTTAAGAAAATCATGAATGAAATCAAGGTAAATATTGAAACTATTAAATTATTATCGATAAAACTATTGAACTATTAGAATTGAGAACGATTGCCTCTCCGATATATTTTGATACAACAGTACTTAAACATTACCTACTTCTGAATTATTATTACAAGTGGCTTGAACGTTGGAAGTACCAATTCTCTATTGATCTACCAATTAAAATTAATATGGCGTCTTCTTTGCTATGACATATCTACTTTCAACTCTCTACATAATTTGAAAAATCACAAAAAACACCATTAGCACTCAAATTTTCATTAATATCTCAATCCTTCCTTTCAATAAATAAGCATAGAAACGGACAGTTACCACTCACGTTTTTACAGCTGATTCAATGAGGTTAATGAAAAAATGTTTGTTTATAGTATGGATGAAAAAAATCATTAATTGAGTACGGTAGAAACTTATATAATTGCATTTGCAATAGCGTTTAATAAATATCTGTTAGTTATATCAGAAAAATTTAATGCGCGGTGTTTAAATAATACATTTTAATTAGCTACCTGGATTGAAAATAACGTCGGAACAGAAATATTTAATTCGTACACTCTTAATCAACTTAAATTTAATTAACAATATTGACAACAAATTGCTGTGACCACAAAACTCCCGGAACTCAGAGTTTGCAGCATTATGAGAAAATAATTGAAGAGTTGCGTTTATCGGAAATGCGAAATATAGATAGTTTATCTACATGTGATGTAAATTCATACGGGTCACAGAATTATTCGAAAGCAAATTGTAAACCCGATCATTCATCTCGTATTTGACACGTACCATACCGGTGGGTATGAGGGAAAAATCCGCGAATGAAAAGTTTTCAAAAACTGCAAACCTTAGCGGTTTTATTTGAACTAAACACATTCAAACATCATACTTGTATGATGGTTATTTGAATAATCGATAACGAGATCAATAAATTAAACAAGAAATCGTTGTCAAAAATTTCAGCAGCTAAATATAAAATATGTAACCATGCATATAATTTTCGATCTCATAAATTTTATAGAATGCTCTTATGTTCAAAACCCATTATGAACACCACCAGTAACCAACCAATATATTGGTTTCCAAATTCCTCCTTCACGGTCAATTGTAATTCCTCTTGCACTTCACTGTATCCCCCACATCTTTCCTTCTCAGCGGAGGATTCTTTTCATTGATTTTCCGTGCTCCATAAGGGCATGGCCGTGACCTATATGCAGTCCCGTCTGAGTGCGTAAGCTGCTTCCTTAGGGAACTGGTGAGAACAGCTTCCGTCGAGTTCAAACCAGCTAGATTGTGGTTGAATTCAGTACGTAGCATTCCCAAATATTCATCGGCTACAGACAAATTTGATTTACGAGCCACCACGCATATTTGGATAGACATCCCAGTGTAAATATTTTAAATAACGATATTTTCGAAGTAAGAGAAGCATTATGTTTCTATGAGGGAATAAAAAAATACACTTACCTACTTTGATCAACTGATATAGTGAGCATTATGCCCTCAAAATGGTAACCAATTATCATTATTTTTTAAGGAATGAAGATTTTTGCAGAAAAATAAGCTAGGTTAATTGATCTGTACTCAAAAAAATAAACGTATCGATACGATTTTTTTGGATTTAAAGTTGCAAGCAAAATAATTAAATTAAGCATAAATGTCGAAATCGAGTGGGAAAACGTCGTCAATTACCGAGCATATGACTCTTACTAATCATAAAATATTTGAATTAGCTAAATAGTTAAACTCCATAGTTAAATTTATTCGAACTTTTTTCTTCGGGATTTAAATTAATGCGGTTTAAATAAATGTTCTGAATTACAACACCTAAGACATCATCTAAATAATATATGTGAAACATGAATATCTCACCAAATTAATTGAAGGTTAGATTAAAATTTATACGAATAACACATTGATATCAAACGGTCACAGATGAAGGTAAATGTGTGATCTTCAGTACCATAACCAATAATAGGCAAGATGAGTATCCTGATATTAGAGAGGTGGAAAATCCAGCTACTAAAATTTGAGGACCAATTCCCTTAGCTCAATCAACGATACCTGAGTATCTGTTGCCAAGAAGTGCACTAACAGCTGAGGAGGATGTGACTCCAGGAGATATATTGTACTTATAGGATCGGTTTTGATTCACAAAAAACTCCACTTGGATCACTCAAAAGCCTTGCCAAAATAATTTTCATTGAAGTGGTACCTTCCAACGTTTGAAACTCGACGTAATGTGAAGGGGAGCACGTAGGAGGTAAAATGGAACAGGAAGGAGGGGAGACATCCACGGCAAAGTTGGGGAGGGTTCGAGGATAGTAGCTGCAGCAAGGGATTCATATGCGCAACTATATAGGAAGCTGAGAATAACTACAGCCGGGAGAGTTTCAGAAGCAACCAGGAGGGACTCCTTTTCCCCGAAATGAAATCATTAACGACGCCATGGGGAGAACGTTTATTGCCTCTGCCATCGTTAATATTATTTTCGCTGAAACTATTACAATGGCGTAGAACTTCTAAGTGTTTTAAAAGTCTACATTTCCTGATTCTCTTAGTTAGGAAAAGTAATTAATTAGCTTTTGATTCCGAGAAATATTTCACGTAATGTGTCCTAGTCCATAATGGTCAAGACCAGAGGAAACGAAAACTGAATTAAAGAAAAATAGCTTATGAAAAGGAATCAGTAATTCTAAAGTAATATGTCACCAGAGTTTTGAGAACTCACCACTTTGGTGGGAAGTTTAGAAGATTGAGGGAAATGCCACCTCGATTGTTTTGCATTCTAGTTTTACGCCCCTGTACTCATGATGTAAAAACCATTACGTCGCAACAAGGTTTGAGGAGAACCAATAAGTTGAAAACCCCGACCACATGGAAGCTAAATAGGAATTGAGTAAGAGAACAAAAAGTGAACGGAGAAAAGAACAGTCGAAAAGACTCAACACAAAATCCGGGACGGATTGGGAAACGTAAGAGGCTTAGCAGTACCTATGAAAGTGTTCTCCCTCTATGAAATGAAAATAGTATAAAATGGCGATATCACGCGTGGAGGGGAAGGCGTCCTTACAAACGAGCTAGACAAAACTCAGGTGAGAAAAAGTTAGGGAGGGGGAGGTAATAGCGGGGAAGGAGGAAGTCACACAAAGGGAGTCTTGAGTGGTGGTGGAAATAGGTAGCCGCCATAGGTGTGGATCGGGTCCGGGACGGAGGGCATGCATAGGTACACGAGGACCAGGAACAATGAAATCAGCGGCGGGTTGAAATACATGTACAATGTAGATGCATATCATGGACGAATGCGGCGCGGAGAGAATATAAGCGTGGGGAGCACGAGAGGAATAAAGCTGGTGGGGAAGGAGGAGGGAAGTGAAGTGTAAGGAGGCAATGAGAAAGAGGGGAGTGGACAACAGAACAGGATGCAATGCGTAAAAAAATCCAGCAGACGCAGCTGCCACCTCCACTGGAGGTCGACCGAATGAGAGAGGTTTAACGGGCGGGCGGGGAGAGGACTGGAGCGGGGAAGAGAAAGGGGAGGAGGAACGGGGAGTGTTGAAGGGTGAGCGGGGTGGAAGGAGAGCGAAGGGGGAATGAGTGAGGCGAGGAGGAGGGAATGTGAGGACTGGGCGAGGAGGGGGAGCGGCGGGAAACCGTGAGGGTTTTTAAGGCCCCTATTTTATCTCTTCCTCCTCTCCCACCCAAAAATACATTACTGCCGAGCGCCCCTCAGACAAGTACACTTCGACCGCCCTCAAGAGGTATACGGAATCTTTCTCCACGGCTTTTGTCTCAAGGATTTCTTTTCCTGAATCCACGACTTGGGCTCTGGGGTAATTGCTAGGACTTTTCATCTTTAACTCTGATTAAACATTTCCCTATCTCCCGTCGCTACGCAGATTAATACCTTGGCTGTATTTTAAATAAAATATTTAACTGGAACGGTTGTTGGAATATTTTTTATAACGGATCACATTTGTATCTTCCTACCAAATATCCACAACTCGCAATTGTAAAGCAGCATTAAGTCATTCTAACAGAGAACTTTTATTCCGACAACGTTGTTTTAAGACCTTTGGTTGACCTGATTACTCGATGTTGTTTTACAGCTCCTTTTAATATTTTACTGGTTAAAGTTATAATTTTGCGCATTTCACTTACACTTAAGGCTAACAATCAGGCATGGCGCCAGCCTTACACTAACGGGTGGTTCAGCATAGTGTTAATTCCTTAAGGGGGTAAAGAAGGACGGGATAGAGGAGTTAAATTCTACAGTAAATGTACGTATATACGAGGGTGGTCTGAAAAGTTTCCGACCTAGAAATCAGAAAAAATGTCTTGTATCTTTGTTAGGTCGGAAACGTTCCAGCCCACCCTTGCAGCTACGATATAGCGGGATGTACCCTTACCCTGAAATCCTCAAGAAGGGGCGTGACTCGAGGGAGAGGAGGCTCCTAATACCCATTTTATTGTCATTAATTTTCAAATAGCAAGATTTTAAATGAATTACTCACAAATCTGGCAGATTTTTGATTCTTAGCAGCAGAATCACTGGCGAAATAATGTGACAAATATTTTGGATAAAAAAGGGCAATTACACCTAAAACCACTATCACTAGCTAAAACATAAAAAAGTTATTGATAAATACACATAAAAATTCATTATTTTTATGCCGTTTTGAAATGTGGAAGTTAGCCTCCACAGAGAAAAGTAGACAAGAACTGGTTGATCAGTAGTGCTTCCAAGGAATGGTTAAAACGTGAATATACGGAAAAAGCACTTAATGAATACATACTTCGAAAATTTGTGAAGGTAAGGAATCTACCAAAACTAAAGAAAAGAGGAAAAATGTTCCGGCACAACCTTGGCACAGCAAAGTTCAGAAGACCACTATGGAGGGAAAAGACTCCGAAGAAAGGTCAAGTATGGATTATAGAACGCAAGCTATGAGAGGCGCCTGCGCAAGGAAGCGTATTATGGAGTTCGACAGAAATATGATAGGTTGTAGGGCTGCACACACCAATCCTCGGGTTGAAAACCTAACGAGTTGACTGTGTCTTTTCAATCCTCCCGATCGGCTGGGAGAACCAAAGATTGGGGCAAGAAATGTTGAGTGAGGGAGACCTGATCCACCTTTACAGCCTTACCTACAAAAGGTTAATTACGACCTTCTGTTACCCCGTAGTATTCGGAAAGACAGAGTCACTATTCAATTCCTTGCACCATTGCGCATGGGTATTTGAATTGGATTTACGAAATTGTCCTCAAAATCGTAATAGTTGATTTATAATTAGGTACCTGAAGATATGTGTTGGATTAATTTCAGTTATCTTCCTATTAAGCGGCGTGATAGTTGACGAATCTACGTTCTAAAATCATAATTATTTATCGTAACGGTTAGCTGAATTTGAATTTATTATACGACAAAAATACAGTTTTATCTTAGGGATTTGTAACTTTAGTGATCGGCATATTTATGTCACGTGGCGAGTTAGTAAATAATAAATAATTAGTTAATTAATTAATAATAAATAGTTAATAAATAATAAAAAATTAGAGTAATTCACAAATGCTAAGTGAGAAAGTCATTGAGTCAGAAAATGAGAGATACATCACAAACTGAAAACATCAACAGTAAAAGGAATTCCTGTTGAAAATTATTTTTAAAACACATTTTGGAGTTAAATATGGTTAAAATTCAAAACACTGGCCAAAAATCTGATAATTAAGATTTACAATGAAGCTTTAACGGCGAGAAATTTTCATCATAGAGTATTTAGAAATTTGTCCTAAATTCGTCCTTATATGAGGATTTTGACAGAGAAATAGTCCATCTCAAGAAAAGGTCGTCTAACGAGCAAGTTAATTGTCTGAAAGAGAAAGATCTTGCAATGTAACATGTGGGATGAATTGTTCAACTACGTGGGGCATGTGTACATTTTTACAGAAGCGTGCGGAGACTGGCAATAAATCTTTTGTCACGTCCTTCTGAAACAAACTTGTTAAGTAATTTCCCCTGAAGACTAACCTGCAGACTTTTTTTCGGGCGTAGCCAAAACCTTAGCTAACTATCTAACTTAACTAACTAACTACGCCCTAATCAAAGGTGCCAAACCTTAGCGATCATCTACATGTACCGAAGCAGTAGAGAGGATTGAGAGAATGGCAACGTCAATACGTTTAAGATGTGTTAGCAGATGATTAATTTGCATCTCGATCACTATCCGTTATTTTTTAATTTCTATTACGGCATGAAATCCCTACCGACGGAGACACTTGTAATATTGATCCTTATCGCAAGGCAACTATGTCCGCTGATATTTTCTTCGTAGAAACATACTCTTAAAAGTTCACTAAAAGATTAAACGATTTCAAAAATTTTTTCCAAAGAAAACTCCGCGTTGTTCACCTATGAAAACTTTCCACATTCCTTTCGAAAGAAGGAACAATGTAATTTGTTTTCGCGCAACACATTCGCTATTGTAGTTGACCAAGGATTACGGCGAAACCACACCAGTTATATGTAAGTATGGTGCCCACTTTTCCAAACCTAACCCCGGAACCCCCCCTCACCCTTTTCTCCCAGACTTGGTCTGCATGCATGGGCACAACAGAAAAACATCGTGTGTTTTGTTCCCGTCATCCTTGCCATCCGAAGAGGAGGGGTGAGAAGCGTGCTGGTCGCGGGGCCATTTTGGCGCGCGCAGGCAAACCCGTCCCAGATGCCTATCCTTTGCTTTCCAAACATTTCCTGTCGGTCTAACATTTTAGATGCCAGCCGATGTGCCTTAGCACAATCAACTCACGTTACTGAACCTCTCAGTGGATCACAATGTAGATATTGTTCCGCTTTCGCTACTTGCATTGAAACTAGCGTTCTCTATTCATTTTATGCACAAATATTTTTTATACTCCCTTTTTCATATTGATGACCATAGACATGGATTTTTCATCCTGGATTTAGTTTCAACCCGATAGAGAAATATATTCACATATTCCTCCTACTGTTTTCCGATGCACACAGATGGCGTTACTAGAATTATTACTTTCTCTAGATTTCCTGCGTTACATTCGCTATCTTCTCGTTCACGGAAATTTTCCATTTTACCTCTTTATTTTAAATAATAAAACTACTAAAATAAGTATTAGGTACATATAATTTTGTTTTTATTCCGCTGATTCGTCAAGATTATTTTTAATATTTACGTTTTAAATATGTAAAGTAGATTTAGAATCGATGCGTAGAATAAATAAGGCTATTGATCACCTTTGGTGCAGTTGAGTTTATCAGGTAATAGCTCTTCCATTTATCTTTGCACTTAAGTAATACATGTACGAAATGGCTAGAAATATTTTGATGAACACGTTATTCCGGCCTTAGCACCCTCATTTATGCAAAATCGTCTTGAGAAACTGGAGTATAGGAAAACTTTATGCTTTAATGCACAGATGACAATTTCCTATAGAGGGTTCGTACGGATTATTAAGGTTTTATTCGAAGGACTGTTTCTCCGCACCAGAATGAAACAGGGCTCGGTCCCGTGATCCATATCTAGAAACTGAACATTAGGCTTGCGTCGAGTAACCAGTTTATTGGAAATCTCCCGAATTATACCTTAACGGTTTGAATCCAATGCATCGTAGAGCTCGTCGTGACAGAGGCATATGGCTATATGGGACGAGAGAGGATGTATCTTCCTTTGCTCAATTAAATTTTTATTATCTTTAATATTTGTAGATTTCATTAGTTTTAAATTAAAAGGTGCCACGAACGTAGAGCACAAATAATTTAATTTTTTATCATATCATTAATTAATCCTCTCACATTGAGAATTAAGATTAACGTCGATGGGTTAAAGCATGATGTTTATCATTACTTCGTCTGCATCTAATTAAAAGATTAGATCCTCCAGATCGTCCGAGGTATCACTTTGCCTGACAGCCTAAGTGTCGCGAAATAAGTGTAGCAATAGAGGCAAGACCTTGGAAAACATCTCTTAAAATTGACCTTGACTTTAAAGCAAGGTCAACTGCAAGGAAAAAGCATCGAAAATTAAAGATTAATCTAAAATTACGAGGTGATTGAAGTGAGCGTGAAAGTGCGGAGACGCAATACAGAATACATCAGTTTTTTCTAACTCAAAATTATTCCTGCATCTGGATGCTCTTCATGGTAGGCAATTTGTACTCAGCGATCTAATATGAATGATTACGGGATAACACTTATTTCCTAGAAAATTAAGTGAACATAAGTTATAATTTCAGAGCGTTGTTTTTAGACTGTTAAATGAATCATAGAGTGATAACCTTAATCGGGTCCATAGTCTTATTTCTTTTTTGTTGCGTGATGTATTCCGGAGAGATAATCAAAAAGCATTTGCTTTTCAAACAGGAGAAATAATTGGCAATTATTATTTAAAATGAATATTAATTTCAATTGTTTTCTTTTGCGAATGAAATCTATTAATTCCAATGCCATTCATATTAGCCTAAAAGGCATGACCTTTGTCACAAGAATTGAAAAACAAACATGAAATTTTTGCGACATCATTAACAGATAGTTCAGAAAAACGTATCGTGAGGGAAATTGATTTCCTGGATTAATTGGCAATTGGAACATTATACGTATCTCTCACGAGGGGAGAATCACGAATGACAAGATCCTATCATTAAAATGCGAATATTGTCATTACTTAACCTTAACTTGTTGAAAATATTCAATTTTCAATACAATTCGAGGTTTCTCGAATGTTTAGTAATTACTTCGAGGATGTTAATACTTACAACATTTATATAATTTGGTCTATATAATACAGGATGAAGAACTGAAGAAGTCTGTAACGATGATAGAAAATACCCCTGCCTTGACGAATACATTACCAAATGAGGTTGGAAGTCTTAAATATGTTGTTTCTCAATGTCGTCCGCAAACCCTTGCAGCTTCCACAGCTAACAATTAAAGGTACACTACGAGCCGTAGTGAAGACGCATCAAAGGCCCTAATTGAATCCATGGTTCGATTCCTGCTACCTTGAAATGAAGTGCATAACCGCCAAATATGAAAGATTGATTTAGCAACATTTTGATTTATAGTTGAAATTTAGAAACATTATAAACTTAATAGCGTATCCAAAATATTAGAGCAGCTAGGCTGGGAATCACTCACGGAGCGAAGGCTAAATTACAGATTGAAACTCTTGCATACATTGTAAGAACATCTCCTAAGCAGTGATGATGAAGATGTATTATTACCCCCATCGTACTACGGTAGGAGAGAACATGTCATTAATATGAGAGAGATCAAGTGTAGAACATATAAATTTAAGATGTTATGTTTTCCACGAACGATAATGGGTCAGAATAACACTGTCCGACCGCAGTAGGGTCCTATTCGTGTAAAAATTAGTCTGGTATGCATTCACTCCCTATCACAGACCACAACGGTGGCTTGCAGGGCATAAAATATAAAATAAAAAATACAGTTAAAAAAACCCTGTATACCAATGTCAATTTTTCTTTGAAAAATGTGGAGCATAAGTAAGTGGCAGGAGTTTCCTTTTTTCTCACTGTCAAGATTCATGCTTTTGGATATATGTACTTCACCAGGGTAAATGTCAAAAGGATATAATTGATAAATCTTAACGTGGGACTCCGCAATCTTACCGATCGCAAGAAGTTAAACGTGTTAGCGTACGTTCCTTTGGTATTTTACCTACCTGCAAAAGGCATCCATTTTGCGGAAGGGGGAAGAAGTAAATGGATAAGTGGCGAGTGCATGAACGCTCAATGATTAGATAAGGGAAATCGTCAGAAAGTAACAAATCTACTACTTTGTTGGACGCGACACATCACGATGACGCGGCGGGGAGGGAGGGGAGAAGGGCAAACAAAAACAAAAGCTAGCCACCCCGGCGGGAGATAACACAAACGGCAGAAGACGCGAGGGCAGCAATGTCTCTCACCCCCTGCCTCCCTCCGCCCTCCGTCGGCATTTGCGCGGGGTATAAACAACACAGCGCCACTTGCTTCTTCCTCCCTCTCGGGGGAGACGGACGAGATGGGCCGAGAGGAGAGAAGTGGAAGAAGACGGCAATGATGGAAAAATTCTCCCTGGGAGAGCTCGACCATGTGGGGAGGGCTGGCGAGGGGAAGAGAGAGTTGGGAGAGGGGGAGGGTTGAAGGGGCACGGAGTAAGCACTGACGGGGCCTCATGGGGGAAGAATGGGCACAGGCATGGGTGAGGAAGATGAACATAACGGAGACGGCCCGCTTTGGTGCCGCGCGCAGTGGAAGCTGAGACACGGACGGGAGGGATAGGCGGGGAAGAGGAAGTGGAGGGAGGGACGTGGCCATGTGCGAGAGTCTGAAAGGAAGAAAGGGCGAAAAACGATGATAAGGGCAAAAAAGAAACGGGAGGCGGTCGAGGAGAAGAAACAGACGGACGCCGAGGAGAGAGAGAGAGAGTGAGAGGGAGGAAGAGACCGGGGCGGCGTTGTCAAATCGCTGAGGCGAACCAAAATGCTGTTCGTTGCTGAAAAGGAATGATTCCTCCTTTGGCGCTGCAACACGTTGTTTTGTAATCATGGGGATTATGAAATCTCAGTTTCGGACTGAATAGTGCCCGGTGATGAGCAAGTCGTTAAAAGAGCTGGGTGAGGAAAGCTGACATAACACAAACCGAGGAGTGGTTGAGAAAGGAAACCGGAAAATAGTAACGCAAAGAAGCATAAATTGCACGCTTTGAAAATTAGATGGTTACTTTCTTGGTGTATTCAGTTTGGTAAATGTGGAAGGTCTAAGGATAAATATACAGTCCAAACATACACGAAATGGTAAGCATAAATTAGAAAAGTGTCTAATTAACTGGTGAATTATGGCTTGTTAACCATTTGACCCCCAAAGGGAAATGAATATAATCTTCTCTAATATTTCACGAATTTTTATGCATCGTATAATGTACGAAACATTCAATCGGGAGCTAAGGCATACACGCTCTATATTAAATCCTCATTCATCAAAGAGCAGCACTTGCCACTATAGATTTCATCAAAAGGAAACATATAAATGCATACATTCATTACTGCGGTAAAGAGATATACATGTATTATAATTTCACTCTGGAGAAGCCCAGTTCAAAAGATCAACTTAAGAAGTACAAGGAGTTTGAAATCAACCAATCCTCAGTTACGTTTCTATACCTATTATCGCTATTATGCATATTACTATATAATGTATGAATACATTATTATGTGATCTTTTGATTACTATTATATGGATGTATCATAGCTAGCGTTCGATTTCTTTTCCAAAATATTCACAGATTCCTGATGGCCTAGTATCACTTTTGGTAATGAACAAGAACGCTTAGGGGCATATATTTATTTGCATTCAGAGAAAAGAGAAAGTCAATTGTTTCTTTGCTGCATGTGAGTAAAATTTTCACTCGCAAAATATAGCCAACTACCGCGGACAGCTAGTGTAGGCGGAAAGGATTAAGCATGCGAAAAAGTAATAATTTATCGCCCCTCTCCTCTACAGATGGAAATGTTATGACCTTTAGATAAACCACCCCAAACGAGCCCACAGCTGTGCATGACGCAATAGTCTCTCTGTTCTCTTATTAAATGAAGAGAAAAAATGCAAAGGCACCGCAGTTTTCTAAGAAACGTGAAATAGACATTTGCTTCAAATAAGTGGCTCACTATAGATCCAATTATCGAAAGTAAACTTGGTAATCCTTGGATTCTTGGTAAGAACAATCACGCCGCTAATTTGAATTCCAGATATATGGAACCATTATCAATGAATGGTTAAGCCTTGAAGAGCATCCAGAACTTCCTACTATTTTTCCCAGCTCTTTTATCATGAAAAGTATTAACTACCATTGCAAGTACCAAATCATTTCAGGAGAAAAATAATTTGAAAATTTATGAAATTCTTTTATACATATTACGAAATGAATTTTTTTCTATTTTCGTAATTTGGGAGAGAATAATTTTCCATCTGTCATTTCTGAAAGTGGAGTACTCTCTTTTCGACGTCAAAGTCTAACATCCATGCGTGTACTTTGCCAGCCATTCCGAAGTTTTGGCAGAGATTGCAAGCACAAATGAATGTAGATGTTACATCAAGGGGATCGGATAAGAGTGGGAACTCTTTGGTTGTTGCGGTCAAGTATTGCTAGCTTGAAAAATGAATTAATCCTGGTATCTACGGGATAAGAAAAGGGTTTTCCTACGTGAAAATTGCAATCAGTCAAAACGGGACGAGAAAGAAAAACATATGAACTAAAGTTTGAAAGTTGGAAACATGCTTTTTTTTCATTTTTCATCTTTGGAAGACACCACTCACCAAGTTCACCAACATGCGGAGGTCAGCCAGTGTCTCTAGATCTCTTATCATGCACTCGCAAAATATATGGCTCTAGCAAAGCTGCAGGACGTACTTACGGAGGAAGTAAAAAAAACACCGTTCCAGATAGAGACATGCCAGATCCGCTGCTCTGTAAAAATTATAGCATTTGAATGGGAAGTGGAAAAACACGGTCGCCCCGCTGAAAGACGACGTAATAAATAAGCAGAGCGCTTGATCCACTGAAAACGGACATATGAAGTCACTCATCCTGCACTCTCTCTCTTCACGTTCCCTGTTTCATATCATCTGAATCGTGGCGCCAAATGTAGCAAATAACGTGATAGAGCGTCGGAGCTGCGGTCTTCCCAGATCCCTACTTGTCATTTGTTATTAACACAAATCCTAAGGTACGATACGTGCACACCAATGAGAATGATAAAGAGATATAGGCACGGGGATTCAACGATGGCGAAACTTAATAATGCAAACTTATTAATTTTTTATCTTTATTAAAACCAAATTGCCACTTTTCCTATTGCCAATTCAAGACTAGGGACTTTCCAAGAGGAATTTGTAAATCCCACCCCAACTCACGGATTGATTATTGTCTTCCAATTCATTATGATACTGTTAATGAGGTATACACTGTTCAGACGATAAAATGAATAGAGTGGAACATAGATAAAGATAATTCAATCACACAAAGACCAATGAATAATGCTATTTTTGAGATTATGTGTTAATTCAAAACTTACGACGAAAAAAAAATACTTGCTCCTAAGATAACGTAATCGAGAGCTTAAAAATCGCATGAAAGAAATTATAATTACTGAAGTGAAATGCTGGTTACAAGAAAAATCAAGTGGACGTTTTTAATTGAATTCTAAGAAACGAAATATATTTTTTTCAACTCTTCGTAAACCATACTTTAAATAAACTAACAACACGATGAGTTTTAGTAAACTTTTTGAAAAGTAACTATTTTTTAGTAAGGTTGCAAACAGTTTACGAATTCGGTTTTTGAGGTTCGGGAATTTGAGTTAAAAGGCAATTAGTGGTTTATATTTAAAAAAATATCAATTACCCATCAATGAAATGTCCCTGATTGAAACTATCACGTCAAACTGAAATTCCAAATTGAACAATTTTGTATTATATAACTAAAAGGAAAAATATAGTATAACGTCGCATTCGACGGAATATGGTAGTAGAGAACATTTAAAATTCAGTTTGGATCATTGAGTAATTGCGTCGAGATATTTAAGAGAAATTAAAAACTTAAAAAAATTTATTTGTAATAATTAAAAGAGCAACGAACAGCAATCCTACCATTGTACCCGAAACTTGAAATTGAAGTTTCTCCGATGACATCATCTAAGTGCACCCATACTTGGGTTTGGTCGACAACCCATGATACGTTATATATCATGGTTGATTCCGTGAGCATTTTTACCTTCAGTTCCGAAGCCATCTAATCTCGGAAACTGAACGTAAAAGGGAATATGGACAAAGCGACGGTGGTTTATATGTACAATCGCACTTATCGTGACTTCATAAAGAGATAGGTAAATTCCCCCTTTGTAGTCCAGCTTCGCAGTGGGAAACCCCTCCTCCCGCCGTTTGCCTAAAAGTGCGTTTAGACAATCATGATTAGCGCCTTTTAATGGAATTTTTTTTACTTATATTCTTTAAAATTGTCTCTCTTCCTCTCTTAACTTTCCTGGATGCATATTTTCCGCTAACTCTTCGATATTTGATGTGACTATTCTTTGATCATTGGTATAAAATACGTAAAACAACACATTCACACTATTGTTCTCATTTTCCAACGTCTTGTTCTGCATCATTCTAATTTCAAGAAACTGGTCAAAACCTGAAAAAGAATAGGCTGAGGCACTAAAAACGTGTAGATCAAATGTACGAGTTAAACAACCAGATCATACACAAATTACTCGGTTATAACTTTGATACAGAGAAATAATAACACACCGTATTACCTTGGCTGTCGAGACCACGACGAGAAGTTTAGAGAAATGAAGTACCAAATGAAGTGATGAATGGAAATATTCATTATGTCTCTCACTGTTCGTGATCCAATCAATAGGAAATAACAAGAGTGACGATAATAACCTCCATAAATGAAATGATGCCCAACCCTAATAATCACAAAATACCCTAAAATCACCCTACTATATGCCCTCATCTTGGAGTACAAGATGATTCAAATATACAATTCCGTCAAAAGGAAAAAATAGGGAATTTTTGGATGATAGATACAATAATTATAAAGTGTGTTTGACTAAATCATTCAATTATGTCCCTGGTTTAAATATATTCAGGTGTCTGGAGTTCAATTTTTGGGAAAACGAGATTTAAGGGAAGAACAACACTTGAATCTAACGGTATCTATCTTATTTATCACTGTGGTAGTATCTACCAATAAAATTTGGTATCATAATATTTACCTTGATGGCTCAATCAAACTCGCGTGTCCTGTACCGATGTGAAAAACCATGTCTTTTCTTAATCCCTGAGAGAATCAGGCGGCTCCAAATCTAATTCCTCCAATGTACCCGCCACGTCCATTCTCTTCTCGTAGAAAATTTTAACAGTTCCAGCGGATTTTCTCTGAAACTTTTCCAATTCCTTAATTAATGTTTTCTCCCATGGATTCTAGTACTTGTTGTGTATTCTAAGGTCTAACTAAAACGAAGTAACACGTCTCTATCTCACTTTTCGTCATATTTTCCAGCAATCCACCTAACAAAACTAGTTTTTTTAAAGATTGATCCGCATATTCTTCTGTCGTGCATACCTCCTGAAAGGTTAAATGTCAGTGTAATAGCTAAGTATTTGGCTTGTTCCGAGTTGCCTTATTCGACCCATTCTATTTTATAACTCACGCCTTTTTTCTCTTTTATTTTCTTCCAAAACTTCAGGATTGTAAGAATTTATACTACTTAACTATAACCTCCATTCCTTACACGAAATCAGTATTTGGCCTAAATCGATAGATACTGGCCCGAAATCCGCCCGTGTTCCATTTTTCTATTGGTTGCCGTGTGATCTGCAAATAAACAAAAGTTACTGCTAACGTAGGAACCTATGTCGTTTATGCTCATGAGGGAAAGTTGGAGTTCTCTGTCTTCCCTGAGACACTTTTGAACTAACGTCCGCCTCTGATAAGCAAAAACCTTCGACGACTACTTTCTGATTATGGTAAGGTACCCGTAGGGAGCTCTTAATGCGGTTGGTCACCTTCTCCTTAATACTATAATATCTGTGTCAAAAATAGGTAGAAAAAAGTCCGGGCAAAAGTTATTGCAGATCAAATAAAAATTAATAAAATCCTTTTAAATACACGTGCCACCCTTGTACATCGACACACCGATATCAGCGCCTCTGGTGTTACTTTACGCTTCTTGGAAGGCGTAGACGAAAACCTTGTTCAGAAACCTCGTCACGGTGTCTTTGACGTCATATAACATTCCAAAATGGTTGCATTTCAAACTCCTTTATATTCTTTGAAAGAAAAATAAGTTAGGCGGTGACATCTAGGGGCTACGGGGTGGCTGGGGGCAGCGTTGCCACCTTCTGCTTGGCCAGGCACTCGATCGCGTGGAAGGTGGTGCGGGGTCGTGTGTTGTCGTGGTGCAGGCGCCATTTGGCAAATATCACCTTTCGCTGCCGTTCGAGGAACTCCACGTAACACTTAACACTTGCGTTTCACTGTCTATCCCTAAGGCAGAAACTCTTTCTAGATAAAGCCTTTAGCTATAAGGACTTCAGGGTAAGTAATTATTCAGTAAAAGTAAGTATTCATTAATACAAGTAATACTTGTATGTTGCTTGTGTGATCTTCAAACTGCTGTGTATTCACCCCCTGCCAGACAACCTAGCGGTGGCTTGCAGGGTACTCGAAATACATCCGCGTAAGGGAACTTCTGGGTTCCATGGGAGGTCACACTTAGGATTAATTCCTTTCTATCGCACATTCTTCAATAATTCAATAACTCAGCAGTGAGGGGTGTATCCAGGAATCAGAAAATGTAAATAACCAATGTTTTGTAGCTGCATACCCTCATGCACTACCAAAATATTCAAACAAATTTGACATGCTAGTAACGAAGCATATTAGTTACAAATCGTTTGGTAAATTTTGAAAATATTTTTTTTATTGCTCAATCCACGCTAAAAAGATAATGAGAATACGCTTTGAGAAAACAGTAAACAGAAATCTAGTTAAAAACTACCAGAGGTCATCGAGATGAAGAAAACCAGTTTGAGATGTCATCGGAGTGAAGAAAACTATCTATGGTCATATTCAAAACCGTAGGTTCGCGTGTGTTTCCGATGTACCTACATACTACGCGATCAAAGGCTGAACGCACCGGGGACAAAAGAGAGTGAGGCAACCACCGAGGCTGGGAGGGAAGTGCGTGAAGGGTGTTGCGCACCATACGGGCGCATGGCAGAGTGGGAGGGGGCGGCAGAGTCTTGATGCCCGCGTGGGGAAGAGGATGGAGGGCGCGGACAGGAGAAAATGGGAAGAGTTCAGGACTGAGGGGGCTTTGGGAGGGAGCTAAACAGGACGAAGGGGGGGATTCTTGTGTGATGGAAGGGAGAGCAGAGGGGGCGCGGATTGTAAAAGGAGGGAGATGGATCCCGGGGGCATTTTGGCCTCCAGCTGAGGAATGGAGTGCTCGCCTGGAAGAGTTGGAGAGGAGATGAGAGAAGAGGGAGAAAAGGAAGGAGAGCGAATGGGGGCACTGGCGGAGAGGAGGGCTTTTGGTGGACTAAACCGTGCGTGCTCTGTGCACACACGCGTGCGTGCTGTGGAGGACGCGGTTTTTGAAAGGAGGGAGAAGCAAAGGGACGTGAGGAGAAGGGATGTGATGGAAGGAGGAAGCGGAAGGAATGGGAAGGCGAGAGGAGGGAAATTAAGGCACCGAGGCTGGGTTATTCTGCGTTTTAAATTGCGTGTACCCAGAGAGATGGCACACTGGCAGTCAAGATGCTGCACATCGACTGTCGAGGATGTATAAATGAAGAAATACGAGTAATATTTTTCTATTCACGGAGTAAAAGTTATCTGAAGTTCAAATAATGGTGTGTTCAAAACTTAAGAAATCTTTCAACGGTGGTTTAGAATGTAATGGCAAAAGTAATCATCGGAAGGCCCTTAACATAAAATCTGACAGGGAAATGGAACGTATCAGAAATACTGGGGTATTAATTTCGGTTAATGATTTATAATGACTTACAGGTTACATTTAGTAGCATTAAAACAAAATTACAGGTTGTCTTATGGGTTAAATTTCGGATATTCAGGATTCAAGCTATAAATAGAAAACAGGATTGAAAAACAAATATGTATGAGTAACAGAAAATAACTACGGATTAAACGTTGGAGTACTTTATTAATAATAACTAATAAGTAAATGAGAGTACCTTGATTATTTTCATGTAGAGAATCAACTTTAAATTTAAATATAATAAGTTTGAGTACAATCATTCTGTCAATCATCCTTCGCAGAAATGCGGAATATGTCATTCATGAAAGAAGTTTCATAGTTAGTATATTTTTTGGATCTATGCACTTGATTGAATATAGAAATTGAGGAAAAATTGCAGGCTTGAAATTTTGAAGGACGAGAGGAAATTTAAATTGTCAATATTTAATAGGTGTAAATATATACAGGGAAATAACTTTTCCAAACCAACCTTGTTTATGTGAGCAAAAATCTAAAAAAAACTGGGGTCAAATTACAAGACACAAAACACAAAAAAAGGTAGGCAATGAACCCAAAAAAAGGAATCCCTGAAATATATTCCGGCCGACAAGGGATTCATTCGGCAGATTCTTTCTATGATGGAAAAAAAGAACTTTTGCACTCGGACAAATAGCTTCATTTGGGAGAGGTTGGGGTGATCTCCCTTCGTTCGTATGATGCTTATCCCTGAAAAATGGGATGTGAAGAAAGAACAAAGAATAGAGAGAGAAATAAGAATTCGTGGGCAAGGGGAAATATAATTAGGTGTGTATGAGAAATTGGGGTGATGAAAGGAGAAAGACGCGTTATCACACATGAAAAATTGAGAAAGAGAAAAAATATATATCTCCCTCAAAAGAGGAGTGAATGAAGTAAAAGACTAATAGGATAATGACATGAGACAAAGAAAATATCATCGGTATTAGTGCTTTGTACTTTTTCGGCAATGAAAACAAAGATGACCACGCTAACAGAACCAAAACAGCACTGAGAAGTGGATGACGTAAACCACAATAAGATCTACTTGAAATCAGGATAAATAAGTACGAAATTCGATTAAGTACGTTAGGATTTTAAAATATCGACAAGATACGCCACAACAGAATAAAGAAACAAATGTAATTTTTGTCGTAATTTAGAAAATGGTTTAATGGGTACAGAATTCTTAATTCAATGTAGGATAGGTAATCGTTGACGTTACGATCTCAAAAGAGACTGAAGTACTATTCTTATTGGCAAAATACCGATGGATGTTCTTACATTAAAGGTAACAATGATAATTGTCGCTACTGAGGTTTAATGTGTTGAAGAATAGAGAGTTTAGGTAATTTTACGGCTTACCTCCATTCATTCCAGGAAATCGTCTGAACAAATATAAAATAAGAAATATCTGGATTTAACCAAATTAAAACACAAGGGTTTAAAATCATTACTCGCATACTCAAAGAAAATACCTTGAGATTCACTTTCTCCGCCAAACTTCCTAGTGGAGCATTACTTTTGTGCTAGTGATGGAGGTATACGCAATGAAAAAATAAAGGGGTTGTTTAAATAATTGTTCTTGCCCATAAAACAACCTCCCCACTGGCTTTTTACACCTACCTTATTCAGGTTTTTCCTACCTTATTTGCATTTTCACTAAACAATTCTTTTCATATACCTCTTCTTCGAACAATTTTTCATATTCTGTCATTCCTTTCAATCTTATTTTGTCCTTCTCCAGACCAAAATTCCAATAGGTCAACCTGAACGCTCATTATCTTTCTATAATTTGAATGCTTAGGAACCACTGACCCTCTTTCAGTACCAAATTTAAATTTAATTGTGATATGTAGCTACAACGTCTCTTAAATTAAAGAGAATGAATTCAGACTATTAAATTCTTCTTTTGGTATGCAATTCTCTCATAATATTGTGCCTTCTTTAGTCTAAAATAATGCCCAAAAAAGAAAGTTTAAAATAAATCAGACTAATTTTATCCCTTAGAATTTGGTTCATTGCTTTGGTTTCCTATTTAAAGATATTTAAACGTCTTTGATGATTGTACTACGATTGTTTTAGTCCTTAAATTATCAACCGGTGAATCGTCCATAAAAGGTGAAATTCTCCTTGCTGATTCGTCAGCTAAAAGTACGTTCGTCAGATCATCCAGCTGATTTAATTAACGATCTGCCTGATTTCACATCAGTCTCTTCATCGCAGACACTTTATTAACGCGATTGTAATTAACCCTGTTTTTTCTCCGATAGGCATTCTAAATAAGAGCCTGGATTTGATTATTTAGAATAAACACATTCACGAAACGTTATAGTAAAAATAAATGGAATACATAATTCAAAACCGTGTCATATTAAAGAGAAGAATAGATTTATTGCTCAAGTACTCCAGTTTTAGAATTCAGCATTAGAATATTCTTCCAATATTTCCATAATCTTTAATAAGATAAATAGGAGAGTGATTTTGAAATAAGAGATTAACAAATGGATATTCAAGAAGAGAGCAGAAAACTATTCGAATGGATTCGAAGCTATATGCCTCGAGTTCACTAAATGGGTAGTTGGAAAATGCGATGAAAACATAAGGAGAGGTTCTACTCTTCATTGGTTGGGACCGTGGAGCAATTGGGAATAATTGGAGAAAGTTTAATTTGAGGAATTCGATAAAGTTAAAAAGAGATCGGTTGTATTTGAGAAAAACCGTTTCAGGAATATCGTGAATGCGATGCGACGGGATGTCTACAGAAACCAATATTGGACCCTTAAACACAACAGGAGTCAGTGAAGCTAAGATTTAGAAAATTTTCATCCGAATTCGAGAGAACTAATGAAACTCCAAAATCTATTGAACAATCAACCTCGAAACAAATAGAGATTAATTAATTGGCTCCAATTCTGAAAGATTACAGACAGCCCCTCGTGTACTGCATAGTCAAAAGAGAATTAATTTTAAGCATCCTAATCAAGGGTAGCAACAAGGTATTTTTAAAATGTCTCTCCAGAAAGGTGGTCATTTGACACTTTTCTTTGTGCACTTCATGATTACATATTTACTGAAAGGTTAGTGCTCGTACATGTATAATAGGACCTCGTCGAACGTTCTCATCGTGGATCGCATGGTATGACGCATATATAGATTGCGATTAAAAAGGGAGAGAAGCTAAAAGCGATAACTATTCCCTCTTGGACAAATGTGCGAATGCTAAAAAAAAGAATGTGAAATGGGAAGAGGGATGCGTATTTGAATAGAGAATAAAGGAAGGACGAACAGGAGGATCTGGGCAAAAACCTCATCTGTGGTAGAGGTGAAATAAATATTTTTGCGTCTCCTTAAAGATGAATACTGTGATAAATGAAAAATGAAACTTTAGAAATACTCAAAAATATGCAAAACCATCCAAAGATTTATTCAAGAAAAATGATCGGTTAATTAATGAAAAATGATATACGTGATTTATCACGCAAAATAAACAACAAAGCAGTCTCACTACTGATAGTATGAGTGGTTTAGAAGAATTGAACGTTTTCAAAAGTATCATTTTGGCTTTCCAAATATCATCACGCTATACCAAACATGAATGCATGTAAAAAGAACATTGAACAGCTAATTCAAATTACCTCAATCGCCGAGGTACCTAAAAGTTAAATTACTGCTAATCGAGTAGCTGATTAAAATGATAAATTAACATATTTTCTATGATAATGGAGATTTATTTCATGTTCCTCCAACAATAGAGAAGATGAGTTTTCCTGTAAATTACTTTGAAGTCCAATATTTTGCTCATCTCATCTAAAATTAAGTAAATTATAAACCAGCACTAACTGATGCTTTTGATTATTCCCAATAATTCAGCTTTTTCTTGCCTTCACAGTATGAAAGGACATTTAAAGCAATAGGAGAGGATGATATTAATGTGATTTGAATCGTGAAAAAATAAATGAATTTATTTATGTCTCATCTACCGCTCAAATATTACGTAGGAAATCATAAAAAGTTGGGTTTTACTTATTTTTAGTTTAATAACAGTGTATTCAAATAAAAACTACAATAGAGTTGGGAAAAAATTATACTATAATTTATTTCGAGACTAGGAGGCAAATATGAACATCCCCAGTAACAAGCATTCCAACAGAGAAGTGCCAAATTATTTATATTTTAATGCATATAAGATGTAGAAATAACTTTTTTATACGATATTATGTAAAATAGGAGGTAGAGTAATTCCGATTGCCAAGATCTGAAAGCAACAATTGATGTCGTAAATCAATTTTCGATAGAGAAAGCTAAGATGGAAGACGTAAATTTGAGAAAATAGGGACGGAAACCAAATGGTTTGGAGTGAGAAAGCTGGTACTATAATCAATATGAATTAGTAACAGAGGTGTAAGTAGTAAAATACCTACAGTCACGCCAAGGATATGTTGATGAGGGCGACAGAAAATTAACTACCTTCATGAAAATGTTTTAATGTTCATTAAATACACTTTGCGATATTTGCTTAAAATTAAGGAGATATTTGGCGAGTTCATTGTGTTGACCAGTGGCGTGCTGTCAATTAACCCCGTTGAAATATTACAACAATGCCAAATTATTACTATAACTCTATCGGTTTCATTATTGATACGTTATTTTGTAAAATCTTTGAACTTTTCACGTTAAAAAAAAGTAGATACAGAGCCAATAGAAAGCGTGGGTTATCAAAAAATGATAAATTAATAAAATTTTCTTACAAGATGCATCCAAAAATGTAACAATTGCTGATGCTTGCTTATGCTTAAGACAAGTTAATAAATTGATGGGCTGATGGAATTCATTTTCATGATGGTGAAAGAAAATTCTTTCAGCTCCAACAATTGATTAAAGTCTAGCAAAAATGATATTGAAGCGCAAGGAAATTTTGCAAATAAAAACGATACATCATTCGAAAAAAGTTGGAATATTTCGCATATTTCTCGTTAACGAAATAATAAAAGTCGGAATTTCGAGGCATTCGCTGTGCAGAAAACATTCGCCTAAAGTGGAATAAATTATATGAGAACTTCCAATTGTTCACTAATAAACAAGTGAATCTGTCTATGTTAAAGTGGCGGTATTTCCTACAGTGTCTTTGAAAAATTCCGACTCGAAGGCAAAAATGAGCTATTTTACATATTTGAGTCACAGAATTTCCTTCATCCACCCCATCACTCTGATAAAATATCATCCCTCATTCTATTCTCCAGCCTTCATCCAGCTCTTCCACCCCAGTAATGAAATATATTGAAGCACTTGGTTCCACTCAGAGCCTGAAGTAGGCGGTAAATATGAATACGTTGCATGAAATTATATTACCCAATGGAAATTTGCATTTTTGACCATTTCACTAATTGAACTTTGAAATTAGTTATACTAAATCAAGCGAAGACAAACGTGATAAATGCACTTGATATTGATTCACTGGAGACCAAACTATTATTTCCATATATAACTCCGATGTCTTACCACAAATCGGCCATTCTCAACCATCCATCGTACAAAGTTTTTCATTATTTCATAAAAATCTGCGTGACACTGTGGTAACCTGTAATCAATTTTAAGGAGAAGTAAATAAGTTTCTCCGGTAAGGAAGGTTTAGTGCTATAAATTAGCAATTTTATTGGAATGTTCCAACTCGTTTCATTAATTGGACTTAGAGCAGATACTAATCCTTTAGGCGTTACTTTGAGCTGTTTATGCCTGTCATGACACCAAAAGCCAGATTTAACGACGAATATTTCAGAGCACGGTGACCCAACCAGCAGTTCTGATTTATCTATCGCTCGGATCGCTGCGTTCTAACTTCGCAGCTGAAAGCGATTTTCCACAAAATCCAATCACATCACTCCAGATATCATCGGCGTTGGAGAATTTTTCCAAACCGAGTTAAGAATTTTACGACCGACCATTGTTAGGGCTTTGTTTGAGGTGAGAAAAGCCATACGTTTTAATAGGCAAAACTTGAATACATCAATTGCTCGGAAATACAATAGGTCTCATTAGCTAAAAAATATGTACCCCGTTATTTATTTGAGCAAATATCAATTCCGAGTGGGATTAGTAAGAAAGACATATTATTTTGAAAGATTATGAACAATTTCTAAGACTTGAGGGACGATATTTTGAACGTAGTTGACCAACAAATAGGCTCATGTTAATCCTTAATGACACCTAACTCTGGGTAACGGAAATTGCCCAAAGAAGAAAGCGTGTGTGCGAAATGTTTCTGTAAGAAAAATGCTATATTTTCGTGAGGTATCAGTCAACACTTTACAGAATCTATTACTTCAATCTGAATTCATGAAATTGGGTTAGAATATGTTTCTCTACCCATTGCAATGTTTACCTATTTCACTGAAAAAAAAGCATAAAAACTTAAATTTCGCGAATACATTGTCAATAAAAACCGATTAGGAAGACTCATTTGCTCAATGAACGATTTTTTTCATTTTAAAACTGGTATACAGTTCATACAATGGTTACAATCGTTAGGAACAAAATGATATTGGTTCTATATTTACTACTGCTGGAGATAACAAAAGCTTTAATCTACTGAGCATTACAAATCCGCGGTCTTAAACAGTCATTTTATTTCTTATACACTGGATCCAGACGCATCTTCTAAATCATACCTTATCTACAGAAAACAGCTTGGGAAAATTGAAGGCAACAACGCCATCTGCAGGTAAGAAATTGGTGTTCCTGAGAGATGCTCATAACCGCTGCTGAGCGATTGCTTAAAGACACTCCCACATATTTTGTGCATGAGATATGCCTTGTAAGTTTTAAGTCGTGCATTAGAGTAGATAATGCATTAATTCAATTTTGAGAGAAGCTTCTAAAAAGTAAGGCAGGACCATTAGGCACAAAAGATAATACACATATTGATGAACTGGAGTGCTAAGTGAAAACTAGATTTTATAGTTCAAATCACCAAGTTTTGAAATAATTTTTTAAAATATTACATTTTTTCACACTTAATAAAAAGATACAATATGGTTGGTATCATGGAACTATTTATTGAAAAAAATACAGTTTTTAATCTGGCCTTTGGAGGAAATTAATTGGGGAACCTTTTTTATCTGCATGAAATCTCCTTCCTTCCTCCTTCCCAAATAATTTTGTTTGGCCTTCTCTGTTTTCTATCCCATTCCTTAGTCTAGAGTAATTAGAAGTATGTTATAGCGAGGTTTTAGTGCGTATAAATCTCGGTGGACGGAAAGAAAGAAGGAAAATTTAAAAAAACTCATTTCAATATCCTCCTTACATAACTCCGCTGTCCTTTCTGATATGGAAAAAATGACGAACACTCTTATGTCCATGAAACTTTGTGGCATGGAATTCAATAAAACCAAACTTCCATGAGAGACTAAATCAATAAATTTCTTTTCTTTTTTACCATTTCGCTGCGCTGAAAGAAAACCCCAAAATAATTCATCTCAAGATGTACCCTATCTACCCCCATTCTCCTACTGACATATCTCTGCTCTGCCTCGCGTACTGCATCATCAAAATAATTTCCTAGTTTACTCTGAATGGTTTGCGTTCTCGCGCTCACTTCAGCGGAGCCGCCGCCACTGGGACGCGACAAAGGATATAATAATCAGATGTGGAGCAGAAGAGGCGAATGGTGGCGACACGGAGCGTCCCGGTGGCTGGCTCGGGAATTATGGGGTGAGGTGCTGGAGACTTAGGAAAAGAGGGAGAGAGAGAGAGGTAAAGGGGATAGCGGAGGGAGGAAGGAGAGAGTGGGAGAGGTAGAGGCGAGGACCCCCGCTGGGATTTTTTTCAAAAACCCCAAGCCGATTTCCCCTATCCGTCCATCCATCCATTCTCGGATGCATGTATACGCGAGCAATGTATTCGTGCGCCCCTAGATGTAACAGAGGGATGGGGGAAGGGCACGTTTACCATTGGTTACGAATATGCATATGAATCGCGCTGCCGCTCAAAATCCTCCGGATCCTTCACGACTGTCGTCCTCATCTAACCCTCTCCTCACACCCATCCCCCACTTCCCTCGACCCTCCTTTTCAGCCCACCCCCTCCCTTATCATTATCCCTTCATAGTCCGAAGTCCCCATCACCTACGGTTCCCTCCTTTCTTTTATCCCTTCATCGCTCTCCCCTTTGGCCTCCCTCCCTCCGGAACTCCTCTAACCTCCCCGCGCTCCACTCTCTAACCTCTTCCCGTATCCACCGCCATCCGCGTCTCAGCTGTGACGCACGGTTCCAGGGCTCGGCGCGATGGCCCCATTGAGACAGCACCATTCAAAAGAGGTGGGATTCTTTTTTTCCACTTTTCGGCGAGGGCTGGTTCTCCGCCGGGCTCCTCTTTCTCAATCTGCTTTTCTATCTCCGCCTACGTCTCTTCTATGCGATGGAGTCGTGACTGAAATCGCGGACTTGGTTTTTTTTGGGATGGCGTCGGCATCGTAGCCGCATTTACGATCTTTTTTCCTCCTCGATCGCTCGGTGCGCGGTTCATACACTTCGATTCCTTATGACCTTTCTGCCGCTACCAATACAGGGGCAATTCGTCTAACCCTCCTCTTCTCTTAAATTCGCCAGGAACCGAGCGAGTTGTTTCGGGAGGAAGGCATTTGCTGCAAGCTGAATGAGGGACAGTTTTTATTTCACCTCGCGACCTTTACCCTTGCTAGTGTCACCCCTTTGGAGAAATGTGACCGTACATTCTTTTGTATTCTGGAATTAAAAGATGTTTATACAAATAAAAAACCGTAAACACAGTTATCAAACTGAAGGTTGGTTTGGTAGGTGATGGTAGAGTTCACCCTGCACTAAGCCCGACGGCGTGTGACATTCACACATCAGGGTAGGGAGGCCAGTTCCTTTTCTTGAACCGGTTACGGTTTTCCAGGAAGATCTGGTACCCGAAAAATCACATAGGAGTGATTGGGAGCTGCAGGTGCACAGGGACCGGAGGACCCGGGAATCGAACCCGGACCCTCTGGTAAGTAGTCCAACGCTTTACCCCTGGACGACCGCGACCCACGTATATATGTATATATATATATATATATATATATATAGAAATTACTCCACACATAGAAATGGATATAAGGCGGGTTGTGATAACAAAAAAATACATGGTGCCTAAAACCTTATTTTATGTAGTATACCGATATAATGCCAAACGTATAATTCTACATTCAATTATGTTGGATAGATTAAACTCATTTTTGACCACTTAATCAGAAAAGAACAGTAGCGTATACTATCTGTGGTATTTGGAATCGTAAAACCAAGCGTAGGTATCTAGATACCTCTTCTATAATTTCCCAAATTAATGTAAGTTTTACCTTGGTTCCGGGTTCTAATGTTCCTGCTTTAAGTACCGGTGCCGATCTTATTTTGAAATTGGTTTGCGAAATAATAACAAACCATGCACACAGTTGTCAAATCGAAGGTCGGTGTAATGTGTGTTGGTAGAGTTCATCCAATACTAAACCGAGAGGCGTGTGAAATATACACATTCAGGTAGGGAGGCCAGATCCTTTCCCTTTGGCGCCTATGGTTTCTGGTCCCTGAAAAATCACACAGCTCAGACGAATATGAGGCGTACGGGAATCGAAACCGGAACCTGCAGTAAGATAGTTCAACCCTCTACCCATGGAATACCAAGTCCTATTATATCACACAAATATAACACATATAAAAACCATAAACAAAGCATTCAACCCGAAGGTCAGTTTGGTAGGCGATGGTAGAGCTCACCCAGCACTAAGCCCGACGGCGTGTGAAATTCACACATCAGGGTAGGGGGGTCAGTTCTTTTCCCTGTGCCGGTTATGGTTTCCCAGGAGGTTCTGGTACCTGAAAAATCACATTGCTTGGGTAGATCTACAAGTGCCCAGAGTGCCTTGCCCGGGAATCGAACCCGGGGCCCTCAAGTCAGTAGTCCAACGCTCTAGCCCCTGGAATACCGCAACCCACATAACACACATATATATATATCAAATAAAACCATAAACACAGTAATCAACCCGAAGGTCGGTTTAGTAGGTGATGGTAGAGCTCACCCGTGTACCAAGCCCGACGGCGTGTGAATATTCACACATCAGGGTAGGGGGGCCAGTTCCTTTCCCTGTGCCGGTTATGGTTTCCCAGGAAGACCTGGTACCCGAAAAATCAACTAGCTTGGGTGGAGCTGCAGGTGCCCAAAGTGCCTTGCCCGGGAATCGAACCCGGGACCCTCCGGTCAATAGTCCAACGCTCTACCCACTAGACCACCGCGACCCATATATCAAATATAATATTAATTATCATATCATCCACAAGCATTAGTTTCTCAGTCAGCCAAGGGGTGGCAAGCATTGCTGAGTGAATTGGAGGTTCAGTGTGAAATATATGGAATGAGAATCAATATTAATAAAACAAAGGTTATGTGATTTTCCAGAAAGAAAAAGGTTAAGCTAAACATTAAAATAGGAGGGGAAAAAATAGAGCAGGTAGAACAGTTTACATATCTCGGAAGTGTTTTGAACCAACACGGTCGACGTAGTAGGGACGTAAGGAGAATATTTGCACTAGATGCAAAGAGGCTTTCACAAGGAGGAGGCGGCTGATGACAGGGACATTGTGTAGGGAGGTTAAGAAAAGACTCGTATAAACTTGGATATGGAGCGTAGCTATGTACGGCGCGGAAACGTAGTCGCTGAAGCAGGAGGATAGACGTAGTTTGGAGGCTTTTGAAATGTGGGCGTGGAGAAGAATGGAGAAGGTGAAATGGACCGAAAGGAAAACAAATGAGGAAGTACTAGGGATGGCGGGCGAGGAGAGGGGTTTGTTGGGAGAAATCCTATGGAGGCAGGAAAAATGGATGAAAGGCGTATTGAGCAGTAATAGAGGGAAGAATGTCAGGCAAACGAGGAAAGGGCAGTAACATGATTGGGATGTTGGACGGGATGAAGGGAGGAAAGAAGTACACAGAGATGAAGAGGGACCTGATGTAGAGTATGTTGCTGGATTGGGTTTTGTTTGCAGTTACAAAATGTGTATTTGATAGTTGTGTCCATCCAAAACCTACCTTAACCGGTAGATTATCTAATAAAATATCATCCACAATGTCTCTTTTAGTGACATTCAAGTCAAGATTTTCCAAACCTCCAAACCAAGATATACCATATATCTACGTGGTACCCTGGAAGCCGCCGCTAGGGTGTAGCAGGGGATGATTGTACACCAGTAATGCTACATCATAGCTTAATATTACTTAGATGTTAGTTGCTAAGAGAAATTTAAATATTTGAAAAATGATTGTAATATTTACAAACTATCGCAGTAACTACGGTAATTAAGCTTTAATGCGTACTTCTTTTTCTATGTATATGAGATAAGCAGGTGGTAAGAAGAAAAAAATTAAGGGTTAGATAAAATAAATATTCATACTGCGCTACATTTATCATTACAACTATTTTCAATTCTATCCTCTCTTCGCTGCACACCGCCTAACTTGGCTATCAATCCGATTCGGTGAATATTCCTTATACTAGCAGTGCATTCTGTATGGGGGCTACTACTGATAGACAGTATCGCCCTTTTGCTATCTCTCTCTCTTATATTGTCTCTAATATTGTTCTAGTATTCTATTGTTAAATCCTTATCTTGCAATTTGTCCAATTACCAATCAGCGAGTTCTACTATATCGAGACTGCAAATGTCTTATTACGCGTCTGCTGCGTCGTCACACAAAGAAGCGAGTTATTCTCGGGTATCCAGAAATCACATTATCGAAGCAACAATTGTAAGTTCATTGGCCTTACATGAAATGGATGTGACGGTGAAGGAGATGTGTAGCTACAGTGACTACACAGGCCAACAGTGGTTTTGGTGCCGGAGCTTTTAATGTTGATTTAAAGAACAATTGGGGTGCTGAATCCAATTATGACACTAGTTTTTTCCTATCAGCTATAGTTTTCAAGATATAGATATGTTGTTACTTACGTAAAAAAATCTTCTAGATGATGTAATGGGAATATCATATTAATAATTATTAATAGATATAGATAGCTATCTATTAATAATGACCTTATAAAACGACGTAGTGGAGTCTGGAGTATACTGCATTCGGTTGGTAACCGGCTTAATCCCGGATTAAATCCACCGGGATACTTTTGGATTTTCTATGCGTAAAATATTATATTATATGGGGAATATTATAATATAATTTCCAAGTCATTGGATGACATATGATGAATTAGGGACTTCTTGAATATTATTTCCAGATACGGCACTATTTCCGTTTTCAGTTCCTTATCTATGTGTGCTGGTATTCGATCGGGTCCGGAATAGTTATTTGGGAGTATGGATTTTTAGCTGGAGTTCTGATTGATGATTTTTAGCAGGGGATTGACCTACCAAATGGCGTACTAGGACCAGGGTGTAACAAATTATCCACATTTTATATATATTAACAGACACATGCACCGGGACCTAGGTAAAATAAATTCATAGGTCTTCGGTAAAAGAAATTCCCAGGTCTTTCTATAGGGAACGCTACCTAGGGAAGTAGATGACTCATATTAGACAGCAATCCCTGCTAAAAACTACGTTTTTAAAGATTCACGTCTCTTTTTTTTCCATGGAGTCAAGAGTTTCCCTGCATATTCCTATCCTAAATCCATTTAAAAATTGTGGACCACCGTGCACTGACCTGTAAAGCTGTCCACGAAATTGTCTACGTCGTGGAAAATGATTTCAGAATCTTAGAAGCAATCGAATGCAACACTCCATAATCTGACCTTTTAAGATGTAAACAGATTCACATAATTTTTTACCCAAAATATTTATCTACCTGTATATTATGACATCGATTTCGGAAAATAATTTTTGATCTAAGGTTTCAGCAGCGACCAACGTTTCTCATTACTACATATTTCATTTTTAACACTGAATCTTGTCTAAAAAAATATGGTAACCTTCATTCACATTTCATAATCAACCATACACAATCAGATGTAATATCCATATGGAGTTTTTCTCTCAGTTTCAGTTTAAAAACTAAATGTGTATTATTTCATTAATTAAGAAATCTTTGAATGGAAACAATAAAGTTAATGGTCAGGTAAAAAATGAACAAGCCTTTCCTTTTCAAAGTTAACATTTTAAAGATATTAAATTTGAGATTCTATGAAATAAAAGAACTATTATTTCGCGTAAGTTACACTATACTCGAATACATATACGATATGATCTTGAATACGACTTGGTGGAAGACTAGAGGTTATTGCATTCGGCTGCTGATCGGCTTGCTCCCGGCTTAAATCGATAGGGATACTTTTGAATTTTTGGTTACAAAAAAGGGAAATTGAACGAAATCGGTTTTCCCACTCTTGAGGATTATCTCTGTTTGCAGTGAACTGAATGATACACAAAATTATTGCTTTTAGAAATAAAATCGGAACATATTAATGGTTATGAGTATTAATTTAAAAGTCCGTCCGTGATAACAGCGGCTCTACTCAAGGTTTCCTCATTGAATAGTGTTGGAACAAAGAAAAACCGCCGCAATCTGAGTAGAGGTACATGGCCATGACCTTGATGTCTTTTCCGAGAGATATTCTCATGGTAGTGATATTGGATTTCGCCCATTTCTTTACTCTGAGTAAAGCAGGGAAAACAATTTATGTCACCATCAATAAAAGAGAAAATTTTAAGACTTGCCATGTATCATAAATTCTTTTGTGGGGCAAGGGTAATATATACGTTATGAAATAACCAGAGAATCTTAACCGTTTCAGATATCTGCGGCCAAGAAAATGCCCCCATGCATACGCATGCAAGAACAGACATACTCGTACACGACCTGACCGCGAGCCTCGGATAACGATCTCGCGGATTGGTGGTTGGACCACGTAGGGTAACCGCCACCGGTCAGTGATACCCGAGGTACCCAAATTGGGGCGGTTTAGAAGCTCCAAATTGTCTTGGAAACATTAACTGCAATTATGCGGAAGCACGTTTTATTCTCAGGCGTTTCCGCTTTTTGGTTAAAACATACTTCGATGTGAAATTATCATACCTACAAATATATAAAGATTCTTACAGAGGAAGCATTATTTTTACCAATACATATTTTTAATGCATCCCACAAGTTAATTAAAGGGTTAGTCAGAAGGTTAATAATGTCAGAAAATAGTAGGTGGAATCTAAATACTTTAATATAATATATTTTTATGAAGAAGATATTAATTCTGAAGTGTTTCTATTGTATTCTGTCACTCTGAAACCAGAGATGTAAAATGATACTCAAAACCTCTGAAATACTTGCCACGTTATAATATGGCAAGTATTTAATGGCCTGTAATGGCTCTAAGATAGAGCATACACATTCTTGGCTGAGAGTTCTCTATATACTATTTCCATAAAAAATGCGTAATTTATTCGAAATTTGGGTAGATATTATTTTGCCATGCAAACAAAGTAAATTTTACTTCAAAACCTTTACTAAAGGATATTAATTACAAGAACAAAATCCAGTAGGAAGAAAGGATAAAGGTGTAAAAGACCATGAAAACCGACCACCTGGGTAATTGGCATCAACTCATCTCTTTAAAGACCATTGCTATAGACATATTAATATGCGATACTGTAACTATTGAAATTACTAACAAACAAGTTCTTATGATTTGCATTTAAAATCACTAATTAAATTCTATATAATTTTTCCGCTGTTCCTTGCGAATGATGGCCATAATGGTGAAAGTTCCCGATACATGCTCATTTTATTATATCATCTTTGAAATATATATGAATTAATCGCCGATATACCATCTAAATATTAAAAAAATATGAAAGGCAGTCTACCGTATAAGATAGGTTCGGAATGGACACTCTACCAACTTCTGCATTTCTTACGCTAGGCTCAACCAAAGCTGCTGGACCATGCACTACAAAACCCCCTTCTTCACGTCTGCATACTTTCTCTTCATCCCGTCTAACTCTTTTCATTTTCCCATATCGCTTGCCGAACATTCTCCCCTCCATCACTGTATTCAACACCTCATCGCCAATATTAATTTTTCGCGTCTTATTTGAGTATATGTGAACAACCATCTTTGCTTTCCTACCACACCTAGTAATTCATCGTTTGTTTTACTTTTCGTACATATTACTTTTTCCATTATTCTTCGTACATACATCTCAGAAGTTTCCAATCCATGCTAATGATCTTGCCATATTCACTAAGTTTCTACGTCACAGAAAACTGTGCTCCATACCGAAATTTTTTGTTGGTACTTTCACTAAACAACCGTCATATTAATAACCACTGCCTTTAAAAATCATCTTTGCCTAAAGCAATTTTAGAATTACTATCTAATCCCTTATTGTATCAATTACCATCATATACTCCCTTCTCATCCAGTATCTCAGCTAAATTCATTTTGCTTCTTCTTAAATTTACAAACTAACGAGCAGTTACATTTCAAGTGCACGGTATATGAAAGAAGGGGGGAAAAGATGAATATCAAATGGCAAGGAGAGGAAATTGATCAAGTAGAAAGTGCAAATAGGAAGCACCAACCTTAAAGCATTCACGTAAAAAAAGGTAGAATAAGAATAGCAATGACAATGGTTTTAAGGGTAAAAAAAGTAAAAACATTGGTTAATTTATTTATCAAAAAGACGATTTACCAAAGACAATGCATGATTTACTGAAATTCACTACGCTGAAAAAGGACAATCCGGAAGGAGGATCAAACGTCCGAGGTGCGAAAATTGAGGAAAATTGAAGGATTTAGATGGGAGGATAGAAATGGGGACGGTAATTGCTTGGGTTGACGATTAACCAAATTTTTTCAAGTTTGACATCCTGAACGCCAAATGCACTTCCTCGTTCTTAAGTCACCTCTCCAGTCACTCTCGCAATGCGTTCGCACATTGAAGTAAAAGGCTGGACGTGGACGAGATGAGCGTGACTGAAAAGCACAGAGCGCCGTGGGGCTCGAGAGGAACGAGCGAGAATAGCCCATCTGGCTGGCTGTGCTGCCGTGGCGTTTGCCGTCGAAGGTTTGCGGCGGAGGAGAGAGTTGGGCCGCGCATGGTTGAGGGTGGGAGGGCGTGCATGAGGGAAGAATGTGGATGAGAAGAGTAAAGGGCGGAGGACGGGGTTGGAAGGAGGCCTCGGGAGAGAGAGAGGGAGGAAGAGGGAGATGAGGGAGGGGGAGAGGGCGTGGTTGAGGAGAGTGGACGGGCGGGCGGAGGGATGGAGGGAGGAGGAAGCGGGGGTGGAATAGAGGAGGGAGGGTGTGTTGAGGGCGAGAGAGGAGGAAATGCAGAAAGAGTGCTGCTGCTGCTACTGCTAGGCGTGCGGGGCAAGCGCTGGATCGGTATGTTAGGTCGGGGTGTCGGAGGAAGAGAGCGGCAGCTTGTTGCTCCGTTGCCTCAGGTGTCGGATGCAGAGCGCAGGCGCGTTTCAATGGAGTAAGCGGGAGGGCGGCAGGGGGTGGGACGATGTGGGTGGGAGGGAGAAAGAGGGAGGCAGAGAGAAAGAGAGAGAGAGAGATGGCCACAGAACTGTGGATGATTGTCGATGTAAACGAAATATTTTTAGACGTCCCTCCACATTATGTCCAGACGATTTCAATTGAAGCGTGCTCTCATCGCATATTTCAAGACTGACGCCTAAAATTTTATATTTGCCGACGATATTGGTTTCGTACACGTTTTCCATTAGTTTCCTCCACTCATGGATATAAATATGACGGGAATTCTTATATTTTCTTATCACGTTTTCTGTCCCTACCTGTTTTATTCCACCACATTCTGCCACATGGGGTTCGGAAGTGAACCCAACCATCAATTACATTTCCATGAATTAAATTGATTTAAAAATAGACCGAATTTGTTTAGGCAGAGCTCCTCTATGATTTTGTGTCTATAGTAAAGTTTAATTTGTCTATATGATACATTATACTTACATATATGATATGCGTGTCTATAAATGATATACATTGAAGCACTCATTTGGACATGTTTTATATTTGGTTAAATGGTATTTTTACATTAAACTGAAGGAAAAGGGTTCAATAATTTTATTCCTTGAACTATGAGCGTCATCCATTATTCAAACAATAATCTTTCCTCGTTCACCTGATTATAATGACACTTAGAAGTGACAATATCACTATTAATTTGGAACCACATTTTATATAAAGATGTACAACTCTATAAACGGTAAATATTACGCATAAATTACAATGTTCATGAGGTTTCTACATTCCCATATCGTGGGAAAATAATTTTTAAAATTATTCCAAGAAACGAAACGATACATGGTTGGCTGTCTTTGGGTTGAATGCTAATGGAGGCCCACAGGTGAAATAACTGGTGCACAACTCTTTTTAGACGAGTAAATACTGTTTTCAGCCAATATAAAAATGGGGTAAAGAAAAAAGGAAATCGAAATGAAATTATTCTCTATCTCTGCATTCAAATTTTAATGATATCCACCAAATTATTGCTCGAATTCCGCATCCCTTGAAGAAGCTCCCATTTTTTAAACAATTTATTATGTGCACATTAGCTTATGACTCTGCTTATTTAACGATTGCAGCATTTCTTTCTTTGAAATTATTAAAACAATAATGATTTCGGAAGTGAAACAAACTTTTGACACTAAAACAATAAGCCACTGTAAAAGGGAAGCGTTAAATTTGACAGATCTTTTGGTAAACAGAGATTATAATCAAAATGCCTTTTAAGAAACTGGCCTTAAATTTACAAATGAAGGAAGATTCCTTGTAGGACTAGGAGCCGTGAAAATAAATTCTATATTCCACGGAAAAGTAAAAAGCGTCGACGGAAAACACCGATGTGTGATTGGTCGACGTTTTTTATATATTCGTGTTCGCATATATATAATTATCATCGTATATTTTAATTTAAAAAAATAGAAATTCCCACTAAAACGTTGAACAAAAAGTTCCGTTTTAATGTCATCAACAATCTCATCACGTAACTATTGTAGATAGCAGCGCATAAATTGAGTAAATAATAAAATATTCTTTTTCAAAATATAAAAAATGATGAAATTCCATATTAATAAACCATGATGTATGAAAATTACTGTAATAACCTTTTTGTTAACCATTTAATTACTTGAACCTTCTCTTCTCAGATAACGCCTTAGATAACCCATTGTTAGCTAAATTCGTCTCTCAATACTATTGTTTTACGAGAACCATGTGCTTAAATTTTGTCATAAAATAATGGTCAAAGGATGGAAAAATTTCCACTAATATATCATTTTCGTTAACGTATGAGTCAAACGATTTATAACCAATTGAAGTGGCAGATATATCAATTGGAATTTTAGGTCTATTCTCCGTTTCCGTTAATCATACATATAAATCCTATTTAACCTGTAACATTGGATGAATTATCCGAAATATAGACAATAAAATTAATTTAATATGAGCGTAGATGCTATTCCTCGAAGATATATTCCTGGGTGTTTGTTTTCGATGTTAATCCCAAATAAAAGTCCTTGCCTGGTACAAAAACTTCTATCATGATTCTAAAACAAGACGTGCCTGTCAACAAGCACAATTCATTGAGCTCATTGAAATTTATTTGTTCTCATTATTGCATGGTTCATGCAAGCGCGACGTGAGCCACCGAATAAATACAATAATAATTAGTTGCATTCAGCACAATTGAGCGATGATCCCCGCTTAGTAAATATGGGAAGGGTGGAATTGCAAGGATGAACGCTGATGGCTCTAGCCAAGAGCTACAAATATGCGCAGTGAGCGATTTTATTCCCGGCTCACTTGATATCTGTGGCTTTATGTATCCATGAATAAAGAAGAGAACAATGAAATAATACCACGACAATAATTGCAGGGCGTTCGCAAAACACTACCCAATTTATCATTCAGGCGCTAAATAAAAACTACATTTAATTGAAATTTAAAAAAAATGAACTCAATTCAATAGCGCACTCTGATTTATATCCATTGAAATGGTAATTTATTTTATTCTTTAGCTCAGAATATTACGTAGAAAATGTTATTCGTATGATCCATTCAAATACAATCAATTTCAATTATCTGAACTTCGGTACATGGACAGTATATACAGGTAGATTTATGATTGAAGGCTGTATTATCTTGCAGCCATTTTCAATAATATAATGTGAAACCTGAAATCAATTTTTTGATAGTAGACTCTCAAAGTCTTAGAACATCATGTGTGTAATCATACGAACTATCCAAAGATCCAGAACAGAGAGAGCATCAAAAGATACTCGTGGTACGTATACATAATCATGGTGAAGGTGAATAACTGGTTTCACTTCCAGCATCATTACAGTTACTGAGTTCAGTGTTTTGCGTAGATACGGTGTCGATGGCATGAAACAAAATAGGTTTAAACCGCTCTCTCTTTACCAAAAGTGAATCGATACCATTATTGAGTTTAATGAGGTATAATGATTTCAAGTCAAGCCATCGATGTTCTCGCTTAGTTCAATGGGCACGCAGAATGCGATTGCATGCCACAGGAATGTGTTAGAAGTGATCTAATTCCGATATCATGAGACACTACCGATGAAGAATTTTTTAAAACATCTCTTCTGAAACCCATAATTGATACAAGTTTATTAATTTTATTATTTTATTCACTTAAAAAAGTAACGGAACTGTTTCAAAATTTTGTCCTGGCATGTCTGCGACCTTAACATTATCTCTGTCTTAATATTCTAATCCCGGTCCAAGCACTCACCTACTGAATTAGCACACCATTCCCAACGGCGAGAGACACCCCCCGGGTCACCCCCCGGGAGTCATCCCTGGTTGACCTGTCTTTGAGAACACATTTCCCTCCGTCCTGGATTTTTCTTCGACGTCTTAATTTGTCTAAACTCGTCGAGCTTTTAAGGCGCAGTTCATGTTAGGAAAGGAGTAGAACTCTTCTAGAACCAGGTCAGGTGGTGATGCTTTTTCCCTCATACTTCGCAAACTAGCAATGATGCGTGAGCTGGTATCCCACTATTCCGGTGTCAGCAAGCGTGGGGCATACAAACTTGGCAATTCAATTAAAGTCAATTGGCCCGTTTCATAAGAATCGGGCAATTCCATCACCTTGCGAAGTTGCGATGGATTCTTTATTGTTGCAATTTTTTGGGGTACCTTATATATAAACCCTCAATACAATTTCCTTATATTTTACAAAATATGAGTTACAGTCACATTATAGGTAAATAATTACAGATAATTTTCCTTATCATCTTTCCTACACACTTGTAGATCCATCACTATTTTATAGTTGCACTTTATTGTTCTGATAACTTTTCCTATACCTTTCCTTTCCATCGATTTCCCCGTTCCCACTTTATCTTTTGTTGATAAATCTATCCAATATATTAACTAATCATTTTCTTGAGTAGATAATTCCCATTTTGTTGGACGTTATGCAGATATCCAAGGATATCGTCCAGTGCGTGTCTTTTCTCGGCATAAATTGGGCAATAAAGGACTCTGTGTATTGCCGTTTCCTCCTCCATCATGCATTGACACATCTCCTCCTTTTTTTCCTAATTTTCTTGAGGTACGCTCCCCGTGTCCAGTTAAAATTTGCGTAATATCTTTGTAAGTTAAAAACTTGATCTTCATTCTTTCCTTCACGCTTGATAGGAATTTTCTGGTTATTTTACCCTTTTCGAATGTTTCCCATTCCCATTAACACAAACTTACAAGCTAACCGAAGCAATTCTATTATTTTCGTGAGATATATCATGACATGTGACTATAGAAACACTGCACTCTTTTTTCATTTATAATTGCCAAGCAAACCGAATGCACAAGTCCTCGAATCTCTTTAAGAATGAGCGTCGTCAGAGGAATGTGGGGGCTATCCTGAGCGACAGTCAACGTCTGTGGCAATCGCCATTCTTAGCTATTCATAACACACGCGTGTGGCTCTATTTACAACCAACAAAAACTTATTGCCAGCATTTGGTGGGTGCTCGTGAAACCTTTATCAAGTACGAAGTAAAATTAATGCCAATTCTCTCCTCATTAATATCGGCCATTTTAGGTATCGTAAAACGCACAAACAGCTGTATCGTAATGAATAACCACAATCGAATATAGAACCAAAAAGTAGGTAGGTTATAAATGATGCACTTGCACATTAAAAGTTACCAGCCATTTCC
Organism: Hetaerina titia; assembly: GCA_037158775.1. NCBI lineage: Eukaryota > Metazoa > Arthropoda > Insecta > Odonata > Calopterygidae > Hetaerina > Hetaerina titia. The sequence continues at coordinate 78,707,054 of CM073775.1, read as the reverse complement.
TTAACGTCGCGCCGGCTCACAATTTATGAAATTCCGAAACTTTTTGAACTGAAGGCGTATTGAATAAATTTTGAGGGACCACTCTTTCCTTATTTGAACAGCATACTTATTATCACAACTGATTAACAAATTCGTATTTATTTTAATTATTCTTTTGATGGAAAAACTTCAGTGTGCATCGTAAAAAAATTCAATTGCTTTCTTCATTTCATGATTTAGCGGCCAAATGCACATAATCAAACGACAACACCAGACAACTTAGAAAAAGTTTTGCTTAAGAAAGCAAAGAAAAGGCAGAGTGCCAAAAAATTGGTTATCATGCCTTCAGGTTTTGTTTTAATATGCGAAATAAAATTACATTCCATTGTAAACGCGCGTGAAAATCATCATACGCTCACGCCGCATTTATCGAGCGCATGACATTTGAGTTGTGAGAACACGCCACCTTGGCGCCACACGTCAGATGATGAAATCTGGGCGCGAAAATGAAATTATGAGGAATATTCTCCCCTCCCACGGCGCACGTAATTGGGATGCATGGCACAGGCAATTATATTTTCTCATTCTTATACGTTGCTTTTTTACGACGATAACATTGATGGTCAGAGCCAAATTCGTAAGTTCATTTTCATATCGTAAGTTTCATTCGTAAGTTTCATTTATATATCGTCAGCTTTGTATCAAGATATTCTTGACAAATGAGGTGGCGAGTTTTATCTTTAATTCTGCAAAGTTTGTTCTATCACAAAGCAGGGAAATAATATCAGTGTCGAGATGAGAATGTACTGATATTAAGCACTTTAATCTTTGCATTTGCGTGTTTCAAGGTTTTCCAGAACCGAGTGGCTCACGAAAGCTTATTATTCTGCCTTATCCAAAGAGACAAGAAGGTGAAATCATCAACATCGATAATTTACAAAATGCGAGTGACTTGTGGCTGGTTAATAGTAAACTCTTTTACCTGATTATCCGTAACGAGCATTGAAATCCTAAATCCAAGACAAAATAATTAAGAAGAAAAAGGACACTAATTGCAAACTCACAGAAATTTGGTAGATCGTTCATTTCCAGGCAATTTTGTCTTAGGTACGAGCTAGATAGCTCGTATATTGTATCTTATATATTACAATAAAATTAATATGATACATTTTCCATAAGTATTAAGAGAATTTTCCGTACGAAACGCTGACATTTGGAATCGTTCAAGCCCATTTGGTGATTAAAATGAACACTACGTACACTGATAGCGCTGAGGTGCTGTACTTACTATATATCACAAAGAAACAAACGGAATCCACGGAAGTTGTTAGCCAACTAGGCACGAATCAATATTTGTCGATATATAGGGTACAGCAACATTACTTGCTGATTTGCAGAGCATTAGTAATTCAAATCAGCAAATCATTCAGCCCCACCCTATACATCCAAGTTCATTCGTAGTTTATAATAAATATAAATGACGCTATACTTAACGTTGTAATTTGGCTGCCATAAAACAGACACTTTTTAAATTACACAATGCGGCTAGTCTGCATTAAAATTTAATCGTAACACTCATTTTTCCTAAAATATTTCCAACAATTACTAATTTGAATGAAATATCATTACGACTCATGATAAGGGTTAATTAAAGGGAAATCTACCGATTTGATCAGCATGATACTCTTAATGTACCGTGTGCTAATTTGATTACCTACAATCCTTCGCTTACCATTGTGTTTATTTTTAACGAGAGCCACCATCCAACACCAAGACCAAGATGAATCGATACCTTGACATTTTGATTTTAGTAGTTGCAGCAGTGTACCGAATCCTCTATTTAAGACCTTTTTCTTTTGATGTTGGTAGACAATGTATCTTGTCGGTACCAAGTTCTGAATGGATGCATAAAAAATAAACACAAGGTCTTCTAAATTAAAGGGCGAAAATGGCCCATTTTTATGCTATTTCCTCCCACCGATGTGTTTATTGGTTTTCAGTATTTCAATTACTGGATAAAATCTTAATATCTTTAGGAATGTTCATCCGAGGTACCTTGATTGGATCGTCCAAGAGGGTCTGTTTTAATTAACCGAAGGAAAACAAAGGCGACATAGATCAAAACCATGCGACCCAAACGACGCTTTCTGCAAACCAAGAAGGGGAAAAGGGCCTTACTGAACTCTTTATTGGCGGTAAATTAGTTTGATTTGTGACGAATGCTTTGTATCAAGCTATTCCTCCATTTCCGAAACAAAGAAAATAATAATTAAAAGGTTTTCGGTGGAGGAGTGATTGGTGTATTAACTTTGGAATGAATTATGACGCAAATAAAAAAATCAGGATAATGAATGACGAAAGGGAATCGGATGACAATAACATTTGCAATAAAAAAATCCCAAGGAAATTACTTCTAAAAAGTTAAACGCCAGCGAAATAATGGTCCATTGAATGGCAAGGGGGAATTACGGAAGTCGTGGGGCAATGGGATGGTGGGGGTATGGGAAGAAGTTACGGGTTGGGATTGGTTGGTTGTATTGAAGAAAACTCCATCATCGTTCCATTATCATTGACAGTGTATCGGGCCATCTTCAGAGCGCTCTTATTCTCGGAACTCTTCTCTTTCCTCGGGAGAGCTAAATAACACGGAATCTAGAGATGAGACTGAAATTCTACGTAATTATCTGCCTCCCGCGACCTGTTCCGTTCCTTCCATTCACCCCCCCTCCCTCCCGCACCTTCAAACGCCTGCCTACACCTTCATCCCTCCGTCCCGGCCTTTACAATCGCACTCCTCCATCCCGCCCTATTGTGTATTTTTCTCTCCGCCCCTCTGCTGGGCCCTCCGCGCTTCCTTTTTCATCGCGAGACAACTAATTACCGCACGCTCAGCTCGCCCCAACTCCACTTTTCTGATGCGATCTTTAGGAGCGAGAGGGAAAGAATAATACGTAGAAGTCTCCGTGTTGCCATCCGGAGCAGCGTGGAGAGAGCACATCACCTGAAGCAAGTCTCTACTCATCGAGTCCCTTCAGTCTCCGACGATCGCTTCCAAGTCGTGGGAGGATGATGTTATGTGCTACCAGGTTTACCACTTCGGAATTTGTTTCTAAAAATATCCACCGCCTGCACTCGGCTCCGCTACTTCTGTCTTCTTTGTGACAGCGTTATCTTGCACTCGAACGAAATTTTCATAATCAATTTCAATTTATTCAAGTATATCAAATATATATTTATGACACAACGGTCGGGTACTTAGTTCTGTAAGCTATAGCCAAATTAAAATGGTTTGTGAATATAGATTTTTAGGGGCTCTCTAAAGGATTGCAGGTCATGATTTTCCAAAAACTAAGACTTCCTTGAGAGGTTTCGCCACTCATGAGCAGAGTAGCGTCTTCAAATCTATCGAATGCTTTAAAAGAGGGCATTTTTTCCAATAATGCACTAATTGAGAGAATTTGATTGAAGCGAATAACCATGAATACAATTCAGTCCACTCCATCAGAGAAGGGTTCAGAATTCCTTCTTGTGTCTGTCATTGGAGACCAATTTCCTCTGCTCGCAAGTGCAAGATTTTATTTCTCTCGACACGATTATCTTTGATTAAATGTGTTATGTTATTTTAATCAAAGCCACCAATACTGCGACACCAAAATACCAAAAAATATGCATGTTCATGTGGTAGTGGCATTTCGCCTTCCTAAAATGAAATTGAAAATGAAATTCTAGCTTACACGACATTGGAAACATTTCTTACTACATCCTAAGGTGCAATTATTTTTTATGTAATTGCATGTGTGTAGAATAAAGGAGGTACATATGCATTTGATTGCGTGTAAAATTAAAGGATTTTTGCATGGATGTATGCACCACTGTGGGCATGGGCTTGCATGTATATGTTGGTTTTGAATGTGGTTTTGATCCCTTTTACGGGTGGTGACCTAACACCCCCCGCCACACGCCCTTGCGGTGGCTTGCGGGGCATTATGTAGATGTAGGTGAGATGTATATGATATTAAAGGAGTCACTTGAACCATTGGAGGGAGATCATCACCCGCATTTCTAATGGACTTTGCTAATTGGTACCAATTTTCTTATGATTGTAAAAATAATTGAGTAACAAAGCACACATATATGTAACATACTCGTTGAAGTCATACTCATATGCCGATGAACTACAGAATTTTAACTTGATCTAATACCACGAATAAAATGATAATTATTTCGACGATCATAGCTGTTTTTAATTAATTAAAATTGGCAATTTTCCACAAAAGTAAATTTTATTAATACGACCGGTTTCAATGTAACTACATCATCTTCTGGTCACCAGACCAGCTTCACCAGAAGATGATGTAGTTACATTGAAACCGGTCGTATTAATAAAATTTATTTTTGTGGAAAATTGCCAATTTTAATTAATCATAATATTCCACCATATCACGCCTGAAACGTCTCTTTTGATCAAGTTATATTCATCAAATTATGCACAGTACTCGTTGCATGACGATCTATCAGAATAACCCACACGAATGAGAAAAAACCTACCTTCCTTAGCTGGAAAAAATCCGCCTTAGTAAGGTAGGATCAAAAGCTACGGAATCATGTACATTAGAGTAAACGTTATTTACTTATTTTTTAAGAAAAATGTAAATAAGTACAACCTAGCGAAAGAAAAAATAAGTTTTGAATTAGTGCGACGCCTTATGCACTAATTTTTATAGATATCCTAATATGTACGAGCCGCAGATGTAGATTTCGTGGCTCCCACAAGGGGGAACCATGCCGCATTCCGCCTAAACCGTTTCTCTGCTGCTGGGGCTATGAGCGCCTAGAGCCGGCGCTAAGGGCGCCGCAGGCGGAACGCCGATGCGTGGAGCTGATGGGTCGATCTGGTTCCCTCTCAAAGAGATGGAATGGTATTAAAACATAATGAATGGATACAATCAATGAATTCTAATACGGTGGATGAAGGCTTCTTTCGTGAAATAAGTGAAACAAGGATCGGAAAGTTAGATTAAAAATTCCTCTGATTGCATCATACGACCACAAATATAGAACACCACAGCAAGAGTATTAAGGAAAAACGTTCGATTTATAAAGGGAACGTGCTAAAATAAAATTCTTACAAATACCTACGGTCTCAATTTTTATTCGTGAAACCAAGTCTGATCTCCGAAACCTACAGGATTAGGAGCAACCTCGGGCGAAGAAAAAAGAAAACCGATTGCAGACCCAATGTGCTTAAAAATGTTTTCACTCCAGAACATGGACGGGGAAAAAATACAAAAGATTAACAAACGATAAAAATTAGATATCTGTAGGCAAGATCATTCGTTCATTTAGTATCGCTCGAAAAATTTCGACCAACCGCCGATCCGGATTCCTTGGCTGAAATCGTTAATATTTTAATCTCCATGAAAACTGAAGGGCTCTGGAAAAATATACTTTTGGGCCCATTTTAATTGGAATTGGATTCTTGAAAAATGGTCTACTCATATTTTGTATGTATGCACACACATAATCTTCGCAGAAATGTATGCGTACATTAACACATACGTACACATATTAATATAGGTATTCTACCTTTTAAGGTTCGTTTTGGATGGACACAGACTGAAAAACTATAAATTTCTGTGCCTCTCCTACAAAACAATGGGGTTTCGTTAAAATACCGAAAATTGCACGATATTCTATGTCCATGAGCTCAGAAAATCAAAGGCGTCACTGTTATCTCGCAGTATTTTAATTTTCACACCTCATCGTCTGTCGTCGAAAATAAATTCCCAAACGTTTTATTTCCTTATGACCATCTCTTTACAAGCCATTTTTGATACGTTTAGCATCAAAAACGGATTAAATGAACTCACTTTTGAAGCACTGTAAATATAAAAGCCTGTGATTCCAGGTTTTATTGCATCAATTAATGTAAATATCGTACATCATCATCTTCATGGCTATGGCCAACAAAGGCTACCGTGCATCATTGATCAATTAAGCAGTGAATAGGCGATGTGACTGATAAGTCTCGTACAAGATTTCAAAATTCATTTTTATTCAATTCAAAGGTTGCTTAGCATTGTGTCGATATTTTCCGCTACTTCCTATCTCTCCATCACCCTCCACCTTCCACCCTCCAAACAACTCTCTCTCCATCTTTCTCTCTTAAGGATACCGTTATATTAGATTTCTTTCTTTCTCCCTTCATCATATCCTTTTTCCTTTCATATTCGTCCCCCTTCATCATATCCTTTTTCCTTTCATATTCGTCCCCCTCTACGCTCATCCTTTTCCATAAGCCCTCGCTCCTTTCGTCAGATTGCGGAGTCGATGTGATCAGCCCAAGACACTCCCTTCTCTCCTCTCTCTCTCTCATCCTTCATACTCCTCACAAAACCTTAACCATCTTTCTGACATTACGGGCCTTGCCGTTCGAATTCAAAGCGATTCCCATATAATGCTTCCACTCCAATCCAGATTTCCGGATGAAATTCTTCCTTCCTCGTTCCACTCCCTTATTGCTTCTCCTCTCCCAACTCGCGCCTCCTCTCGACTCACTTCCCCATAGAACGCGAGATGGATCCTCCTTCCCGCCTCATGCCGCGAGAACGTAACCAAGTCTCGTGCGGGTCCTGATTTTTTTTCAATTCGTTAGACTTCGCTACGGCTTATTATTTCTCTCAGAGTCCCCTCGTGATTCACTTTTCAGGGCCGGCTGAGATTTTCTTTACACGGATATTTCGGATGAACGGGCATTTTTAGATAACATGATTTTTTGGCACAAAATCACGGATCGAAATTTTAACCCGGGGATGATATTAGGCATTCTTACAGTTCGAGCGTAAACCGAAATTCTTCGGGTCCATTGATGAAAAGGTGACAGATTTGATTCTGCATCAAGCAGGAGAAGGGAGAATGATATTACTTGCTTACAACGTGAGTGTGAGCTATATATACCTGCTCATTACAGAAATTTTTACGGCACAGACTAGTTCCTCTTCTCATGAGATTACCGTAATGAATGTTAGTTATCATTTTGGCTACCCATAGTGAAAGAAGATAGCGCTGGAAAGGGAAAAGAATGGCTGATTTTAAAGGAGAATGTTGCAGGCTTTAATGGCTGAAATTCCTGTCGTTGAAGTTGAAGGACTTTGCTGTATGATGGCAGCCTGATGATGTTCCTTAGTATATACAACCATGGTCGTAGATTACTTACTATTATTGTGGAATTGCTGTGGTTTCTTGGAGTTTGTAAATTGTACATGATTAAGGCGTGTTCTATCTGGAGAATGTGACAATGTAAAGAAGGCAATTTACTACTTCATATATGTTCATATAACCTCTATTTACTACTTCATATTCTCAAAGAAGATAGAACTATAGACGAGGAAACAATACGTGAAAACATTCGTATGGAGTGTTGCACTCCATGGATCAGAAGCATGGAAAATCGGAAGAGTAGGTCAAAAAGACAAGAAGCCTTAGAAACCTGGTGTTGGAGGAGAATGCTTAAGATCAAATTGACCGATAAAATAAGAAATGAAGAATCACAAGATCGTCTAGCCCTCGTATACAGAGAACTAGACGAATAGATGACCTTATGGAACACCATAGAGAAAAGAAGAACCAGATGGATTGACGACACTCTGAGGCACAATGGATTTTTGAAGAATATAATAGGAGGAAAAATATAAGGAAACGTCCCAAGAGGAAGGCCAAGGGATAAAAACATAGGACAAATTAAGAAGAAAGTACATTGCAAAAAATACGAGGAAGTAAGTCTATTAGCATCAGATAGGGTGGAATGGAGGGCTGAAGTCAATCAATCTTAGGATTGAGCGACAAATGATGATAATGTGTGGAGACAACCTCCGATATGAATAACGACGAGTTCAAAGAAACTGAGGGAGATGCCGCGACCGTAATGTTTCACCGAATCATCCGCTAATGCGCATAACGATGCAACATTTTCAAAGTGTAAAAATCACTCGCCCGGTAACGGAAAATGATTTTTATACTTTTAAATTGTTGCATTTTTTTAACAGTGACCTTCTAGTAAATATATGATAAGTTTCAAATTGCTGTGACGTATTAGGGATTAAATGGAACTGTAATATTCACAAAATGGCAACTTAAACCAAATTCATAATAATCCCTCCTTTGTGAAAAACACCAACACCAACTTCACTGAAAACGTGAAGTTTGTTAATGTTCCCTCGTTGGTGAAAAACCATTACTTTTGTCCAATATTGAGCGCAGTGTTGAAAGACGGAAACCATTCTCAAATCGTACCTGGATTCAGATTTTAATTTCCAGAAACTTAATTAGCAATTTCTTTCTAGTAATTCTTTCAAGATGTTCTCTGAAGAATTTTTAATGCTTTTTACTTTATTAGGGAAAATTTCCTTTAAAATCTATTAAGGGCACCCTTCGCAACAACATCGGCCCAAATAATTTTCTGACGGAGAGGAAACCCCAATTACGCATTCCGTCCGAGCTACTTTGAATGGCATGAGGCCACTGAGACCTCAGTCGATGAAGCTTACGTCGTCGCAGTGCGTCCTTAATCTCTTGCCTGGCGTTATCATCCAACCCTTCTTCGCTCTCCTACCGTTCCGACCCCTTAGGTGGAAGAGTCCGCCGTGCTTCCAGCACGTTCTCCTCGCCCTCAGCTAGAGGCCCAGGAGGAAGAGTCGAGACCACCCCGAATCCCTCATCCGGACGACTCACACGAGACGCTACTGCTCTCACTTGACACTCACACCTCTCGTAGCTGGTTTCACATCTCCACCTCCACCTTCCTCGCGAACCTCGCTTCCACGCATTCCCCTCAAGACCTTAATGGGAGGAGTGTCTTCCCAAATGCGAGGGAGTTTCCGAACAAAGCTCTGAAACTAGAGTACAGGAAGATAAGAGCAGGAGATGAATTTGGGAAAGGGTACTCGCAAGAGAGAGAGAGAAAGTGAAGGTAAAGAGTATGTGTTTGAAAGGGTTTGTAAGTAGCACTTAAGGCAATGTAGTTCCACTCAATCTGATCTCATTATCACAATATCGTTTACTGTCAGGCGATGAATGTGATTTATTGGACGCTCGCACAAAACATTCCTTAACGGAAGTACGATAGAATGGATTATTTGGGACAACCATTTCTTAATTGTCTTACGCTCCATTTCATAATATTGACTGAGTTACGGTCGAGAGCAGGACAGCTAATATGTAAGAAAAGGACTCGATGAAATTTCTTTGGTCCTAATTGCTGTAGTTGATTATGAAGTACCCTAGCTTTCATGACATACTATACCTTAGTTAGGATTCATTGTGGACACGCGCCAATTCTATAGCCTCGCCATGTGTTGAAAATTGAAAAATTCAATCTACTATTTTAAAATATGATGAAGAAAATACTCAATTATGACCTGCACGGATTGCTTTAAATTAGTTTTAAAAAATTAGTTAAAATATAACTTCAAAAAATTCATTAAACAATTCACTGATTCGTTAAAAGATCTGTTGATTCCTGTGCACGATTTAATACGAAATTAGAAATTGGTTTACCTAAGCGGAGTGCCTGGTTTACACTTTAACATAAATACTCAAGATTTAATATAATAATGCTCTCTACTTAGGAGTTTTGTAGGCAGAGGCTTAAAATGTAATTAATTTTCAATTCTATTTTCTTCGCATGAATATAGGTCAACTTAAGACTCCGAATAGATTATATGATGATATAAAGGTGAAGATAGGTGTGTGATCTTCGCCTTTAAGACACACGCATATATATGAGACAGCAACAAACACAAAGACAATGTCCAATTTGTATTACCGAACCTAAGGAGATGACTCAGCAACGGCCACAATAGGATGAATAATCTCAAAGTAATAGCAATCATGTTTCATTCAGATTAGTCTTCTTTTCTCGTTGTTTCCATTAATAATTTTAAATCTTCTGACTCTCTACGCACGAAATCAAAACATTAACATATATATAATTTAGTTCTCTGGTACGTACACCAACATTCAGACATCAATTCAACCTAAATATGTGATTGAAAAGAAGTTGGTGGGAATTGATTTTATAATTTACTATCTAATGCTTCAATAATATATGATTACAATTCTATAGTTTCTAGGAGCTAGACAAACATGTATGACATTAAAATGATTGGTCGTCGTAACACGATCAAAACCGTTATATCATGACCAATTAAAAAATCGAAAGCAAAGATTTTACCTCTGTTCTCAATGTCATCTCACATTCCATGTTAACATTATTTCCCTACGTTATCGTTATATGGCCTTCATGCACAAGGAAAACCTAATTTGATGTTCCCATAAATTATGTCGGCTTTAAAAGCGCAAGTATAATTATATTATGGCGATATTTTATCTAAATAGGGTGTATTAATACAATTAGTTATATAACAAAATGCAAAAAAGTTGTGTCACGTGTAATGTGATAATCTTGATATTTAATGCCTTGATTTGTTTAATATTTTGTTTAGTTGTTACTGAATCAAAAGTGCATGGACATCAAATTACGATGCTCTTGAAATTACTTGAATCACACCATACGCAGCAAGGAACACCAGTGAGAAAGACATGTCTTTCTCACGTGTTAAGACATAACTAGATCACAAAATACGTCATTGCCAAGATCATCATTAGCCTTCTATAAGCGGTCCGAAAGATAAGGTTCATTTGTTCACGATCCATTTCTTCACGGCACTGCCACGTTCAGTCTCTGGCATGTAATTTGGAACATTGCACAAAGCTTTTTTTAAGGAAGGCATCAAGAGCGAAAAGTTTCATAATATTTGAATTTAAATAACTCAGAGAGTTTTCATGATAAAATCGCTTAAGACAAAAACATTATGTTGTAATGGTGGCATTGCTTTGTTTGAAAGAGTGCACTCTGAGATGTAAAAATTCAGAAAAGGTCCAAGTTAGCACATTATCTAGAGTAGTTCATCCAGTTTTTGGATATTTTTATAATATTTTCCAATAGTGCTACCCCAATAAAAGTTTTGTGCGGGTAGGTGCCTCAAGAAATCAAAACGATGATTTTTTAGGAAATATAGTACTGGAGCTGTGAGATGAAATTCGCTGCCGATATAGCCCCGGATTGAGTTCTTGAGCACCATCAGTTATTTACTAAAAATCACGTTTATTTTACTGGAATGTCTTCGATAAATAACATGCTACTTAAATCATTTGATGAAAACTAATCTCAAACTGCAAAATTATATTCATGCAAAATACCTATTAGGCTTGAGGCAATGACTTAACGTCGTGACACAGTATTGCCATCTATAGGTAAAATACAATTTGAAACAACCGATAGGGGAGGGTTATATATTTTGAGAAGTTTACCTTCACCTACCTGGCTATTTTCCAAACAAACATTGTTCCGAAAGAGAGCTTCACTAATTTATTGCTAAAACCACTAAGCCAAAAAGAATTTTATCTGCGAAATAGGTTAATTAATGATTTTTAAGTAACCCAAAGTGTGAAAATATCCAGATGTCATATTTATTTAGGAATTTTCGTATTATATTATGCGCCTCTCCCCTTTAATCTTAGTAAATATACGGCTTGTTTCCTTATATATCCTCTTCCACTTCGGGGGATGAACTTGAGAGCTTAAACTAAGGCGTTACCATGGAGATCCTTGCTCTATACATTCAATTAGACCCACGATTGTCTCCTCGTCTTCGAACCCACTTCATCCGAACGGCTTCGCCGCTCATCTTCCACTCACTCTCTCCTATCCCCTCTTCGCTTCTCACGCCCTCGCCCCTACCTCGTCCTTTTCACCTATTCCCCTCTCCTGCAATGTGCGGAAGGGTGGGGGGCTGTTTCCTTTCACCATCCGAGCACCTCCATATAGCCACCGCCCTCTCTATTATTTCCTCTATCGCCTCCTTCACGATCGCTGTCCTTGGCGAATGAATTATTCATCCCCCTACCTTTCTCCCCTTATATACCTCTCCATTTCTATTTCTTCGTCGGGGTTTCAGCACCCGTGATTCGATGTTTATGACCATTTTAATCCTAAAAGCTTTTCGGCAAGATTATTTTCTCAGGAGCAGCTACGTAACAACTACCCTTCAAAGGTCAGGTCTTATCTGAAGAAGATGGAATCAAATAAAAATAGAATGCAAAAACACCGCTATGTGTTAGTATCAGTTGAACAGGAATTGAACTTGGTCTTTTGTTAACTTTATTTGCTGGTTTAATGTAAGCTAACACTAATTAAGTTTACACACGAACGAAGTCTCAGAAGAAAATCGATGCTTAGTATAGTTTTCGGGTAACACCATATAGAATTAATTAATATCCATCAAAATAATAATTGTTCTTTGCCACCTTTAGATTTTAGAATTTATATAGCATGACAACACGTTGAGCCATTGGCAATGAAGCCATTGCCAATCTTTTCTTAGCCTCATCAGTAGTATGTGTTAGACAGCATTTCTCTCTTTGAAAATATCTTTTTTGGTATTACTAAGTTACTTAACTACATGTCATTTTTCACGCTAATTTTTATTCAATTTCCTGTTAAAACATCATCATCAAAGATATATATTTGTATTCTGGTACTTAATATAGCGATTGAATTAACTCAAAATCTGATACATTTCCTTCCCTTATCACTTATCCATATCATGCATCCATCATCATACATCTATGCACTCATTGTTCAATGATTTCAAAAATTTATTCGCTGGCTGATTAAATCTTTACCATATGCACTCAATCGTATCAGCGCGTAGTTTCATTGCATACTCATATCCCTTCGCGTAATTGAAGTTAATGGCACGGGAAATCATAGAAAACTTTATCAAAGTCTTCTCAATCAAAGCTTGAATTGATTCATCCTGTTCCTCAATTCCTCCTGCTCAAGTACTCCTGCTCCTGTTTCCTCCTGCAATACTTAATTGTGTAGTCTGATTAATATAATACTTGAACAAGGCGTTTATTACTCCACGAAACTTCGATATAATTGTAGGCTTTTAGCACTATATTCTGTCTTTTTTTCGAAAAATGTCATACTGAATTCTCAATTCTTAACCAAATTTATCACACGACAAAACTCGAATATTCAACAGCAGGAAAATTTGTAAATTTAAAACTTAATAATAAAAAGAATATAAATTTAAATGAGCAGTTCAAAAGTCATAAAAATGAAATTCGAAATTTTAACACATTTATTTATCAAAAGATTCAGCTATTCAAAGCCATAAGGTCACAGGATCAACCTAATAAATTATTTTAATTTTCTAATTTCATTTTATAACAACTCGATCTCACAATCCAAACAATGCCATTTATGACTCGACTTTCTTATTTTTGGCCAAACAATCTTCAAATGCTAATGAAAACGACTAAGTAGCCTCGGCTGTATTCCTTTGAGAAATGTTTCGAAGACTTCTCAACGGTTTTAAGGTTGCTTAATGGTAGATGCACCATCTCCTCAGTGCACAATTACTCTCTATGACCAACGCGGATCCATTTCTTAACATTCTCTGTAATTTAGAATGTTACACGACACATACCTTGAGCATGTGAGCCCGATGATAGTTCCTCACCGAACTGCTTTAATCGATCTCCTATGTCCTTTAAAATAATAATAATAAATCCTACCTTTATTGGGTCGGGTCTCACCCATGCCTACATATACACCTAGGAACTTGTTACGACATCCTCTCTCACACCCGTCTTCTGTTTATTCCCTCCGTCCTCTCATTATCATCCTCCTTAGCTCTTCTCTCTCAGCTCATGTCTCTGTCATGTCCTTGCCGCCCTGTTACCTCCTCTCCACCTCCGTTCAAACCCCTTTCCAGCACCGCCACCTCCTCCGCCCCTCCCTTCCTCCCGCACGTGATAGCAGCGCCCCACACCACCTCTCATTCTATTCCGTTTCCACTCCCCAACCCCCATTATACCCTCACCCTCTCCCCCCGCAGCCCTTTCATCTCCCATTTATTTCCACCCCCCCGCACTCCTTCTCACTCTGCCTCCCCACTCCACACCTCACTCCCGGCCTTCCTCCGCGCGCACCACGCCCCCGCTCCTTTGTTCTGCCTTTCCACAACATGTCTCTCTTCCCCGAATTTTTCCCTCCACCCTCACTTGGCCCGGCCTCAATCTCTCCAACCCTCTTCGTAACCATCCTCCTAGCTTGAATCCTCACCCTTTCTCCCCTCTCCCCATATCTCTCTCTCTCCTCCCTAGCTAACCCTTTCCATTCTCCCGTTCCTCACTCACAACGCTTCGTCCTTCCCACACCCCGCTCTCGCTCACTCTCACGCCATCATCCTCCTCTCCTCCCTCCAACCCCGTGTCACACAAGGCTCTTCATGTCAAACCTTAGCTTTTCCCAATTACACACTCTCGCTATCTGTCCTTGCCTAAGAACAGCCTAACCTCTCCCTCATTCCTCCAGTAGGTGTTCAATCTAGCCTAGCCTCTCCTATCCCCAACAACCCTAACCACTTCTCTTCTTCCATTCCCATTAACTTTTTCTACGCATCTCTATCCGCTCGGAGACCTAACCTAATTCTTATTGATCAATTAGGATAGGATCCGCACTCCCCAGTATTTGTATCAAAGATCTATATTATTAGATATCCTACAGCCTTTAAGCCACGGAAATAATATTTTAAAATCATATTATACAATTTTCAAATACAATGTTGTAAGAGTATTTAATACATTCGTCGTTCGATAAGTCCTTATGGAAAAATGGAAAAATAAATTATTTTAGTATGTTTTTGAACATATCTCGTTTTAGTACAATACTCTTTTCCCAGAGTTTCTCCAATTTTTTAAGCCGTCCAAGAAGTAAGACATCGGGAGGTCCTAAACCAATGTCTGTGTTGGAGATAACCTCGCTCGAAGTGAATCGTACTAGTACTATTGCTAAGGCCAACGGCGTTAAAAATTCATGCATCAGGGAAGGGAGGGTCAGATTCTTTTTCTGTGCCGCTTATGGTTTCTTAAATGAAAGAGACTTTTTTCTTGATTTTTTCGCTCAATAATGACCCATAATACTTTCCATTTATCGTTTGACCTTTTCGCAAGTAATCGATGCAGATTCTTTTTCGTGAATTCAAAAAAAACCTTGTCGGCCGAATTCACTGCCTTCGTCTTCTGCGGGGCAGGATTGCTTTTAGAAATTGGCTTCGACGGGTGTTCCGATTGTTCCTTTTTCTCTGGAGTGCAGAATTTTATCAATGTTTTGTCCATAGTTAGGTATCGACGCAGAAACTGGTCCGGCTTACGACGAAAAAGCTCTAAAACCACTTCCGAATCGACTACACCATTGCTTTTATTCTCCACTGAGAGCAAACGCGGTACATATCTTGCCGAGATTTGTTTCTCATCCAATTTTTCATGGAAAATGGGAAACTTTGTGCTTTTCTATATTTCTGTGACCTCAGCTATTTCGCGAACTTTGATTTGTCGATCATTCAAAACCATGTTGTGGATTCTATCATTTCTAAGTGTGTCACATCCATTGGATGTTCTGAACGATTTTCAAGGTTTTTGGATGCACGGTCACGTGTACACACATTTATCCAATTGTAAACAGTCGCAAATACAGAACTGTTGTACCATAAACTTCATCCAACTCAGCTTTGATCAATTTCGGTGTTACGCGTCTTAAATAGGTTTTCAATCACCGCAAGGAACTAATTTTTTCCATTATCTAAATTAACAAAAGTTTGTTACTTCAACAGACTATAAAAAGTAAACCATGAGGTGGATATTGCTGAAACATCAACAGAAGTCCAGTAAGATCTAAGACTTACTAAAAGCAAACCTTTTCTAATACCACAAGCGCCATCCCTTGGATTTTCTAAGGACGTATTGAGGAACTCACGTAATAAATAACACACCTTCAGTTGTAACATGATGGAAGTCCTTCATGATGAAGGAAGGCACTCGGGTTTCCCACATAAAATAGTTTAAATACAACCTAGGTTTCGCTAGAGCTTCTTCAGTTAAATTACAATAGTTGGATATAAATATTCTTTATATTTTACATTGAATAAGCGTCATTATTTTTATCTTCATATGGACTAGCTATCGAGCTGCGCAAAAAAGCTTTCACTGTCGTATCTTCACGTAGTAACACTATTTTTTATATCTAGGAAAGGTACATGACTTTTCCAAATGACAAAAAGATTTTATTTCTTTTCATAAAATGACTACGCACTTTTACGTTCCACAGCGCATTCCTACCACTAAATCATCACATAACATTTATAAAAGAAGATACAACAGTGTGTGGTGTTTTATAAAGCTTGCGAGAAGTTCCTACCATGTGAATATATTTCATGGAGAATTATGAATATGAGATAGAATAAGAGATAAGATAATTAACTCGACCATGGACTTTCTTTCCGGGCACAAAAAGGTAATACTAGGTGGACGATACATATTGTTGAGAGGTGCTCATCTAGCTGTTGATGCCCTTCAGGGAACGATAATCAAGTTAGTAGGGCTTCAAGTATTCAAGGGCAATATTTTTCCTTACATCGATTATTGAAATCATTTAATTCAAATGGAATTGCTGCATATGATAGTTTCAGTCACAGACAAACAGAAATCTTTACAGACCGCAAATATTTTGCAGCGATTTACAAAACGTTCAAATATATAACACTCAATAAAATTCAGAACTATATGCTATTAATTCATGATAAGACACATCTTAATATGATGGACTTTCGAGTGAATTTACACAAAATTATTCGAAGTTAAATGATTAATCGTTATTTATCGCGCAAATTACCTTAGTACCAACATCATTATAAATCTAACTTCTGTAAGATACATTCACAATTCATGCGCTCTTGTATAATAAACGCTTCTTTAATGAAGGTGAGATTTGTAGAGTTATTATTTAGTTATGAAATATGGTATAATAATGAGAAAGTAAATAAAACTTCTTACATTTCATTAGTTAGGACCGACATACGAACTCGTACAGTATACTCCAAGCATAGAGAGCAGCAGCCTTTCACGAAAAATACCACGAAAGGACACCAGGTGTCACACAATTCATGCATTTCTGATGGATTGTCTGCCCATTTCAAGTCAATGTTGGATAAAACTTGAAACAAAGCTATTATCGCGCGATTTTACCTAAGAGGGAAATTATCTGCGATCAACGTCGTCAGGTGTGTCGGAATGAGATATTTGCCATCCAAAAGATAGAATATTTTTTTCCATCTCAAAATTTACGACTTCCACACAAATTAGATGTATTTTCAAATTAATTTTAATCTCTTCTCTTCAAATGCCTTATACATAGTATGGTTACATGACTGCGGTCTTAACACACCCCTGAATTCCGTGGTTTTGTGTACTATGTAGAAGTGATACGTGCACACGCGAAATTAGTGGTTTGCTTTCTGTCACTTGAGGAGTTTATATCAATGAATACAAAGGGAGTCAGCACAGCTTCGAGGTGAATTTCGAATTTTGCTGCGCAAGGAACAATTTTGTGGTACAATTTCTTTTTGCGGCGAACGCCTCGTTGCGGAAGACGCTCGCTGCTGCTTGAGAGACAAGACTGTGAGGCACCAAACGCAATCGCTGCAAAATTAGGGAGCCACCTCAGCATCACTTAACCTCTGTGAATGATAAGGATCAACGTTAGCGCATATTTACCTAGATGCGCACCACATATATCAGACATTATCATGGAATTATAATAATACAATTTTTCCACCATGTGATGGAATAGATGACCATAAAAAACGCATTGGGAAAAGGTAACATTTTGAAAATAATATAAAGATTGCACTAAATATATCGTGAAGACTTTAATAGTGTTTCACTTTGAAAAATAAAAGCCGAAATAATCATTGAAAACTAAAACGTCCCCTTTTTAAATAAAGGCTAAGCGGTTACTAAAGAAAATAATCATTCAGAGTTGCCATATGGACCAACGGGAGTTCTTTCCATTACACATGTGGATTTCATCATTAAGTGTATGAACTTCTCAAAACGGATCATTAGTTCAGATAACACTGGAATATACCTACCTTGATTTTGGTAGAGTTGGTATGAGAAGTGTCATCCTTTTAATCGCACTGCGACGAGAAAGGACCATATTTTATTATGGCCATTAGTATCAGTTATTACCAAGCTCTGCGATACCTCTTCAATGTGTATTTTATTGACTAAAATGTCATGACTTCGACTCAATATTTTCCTACATTGGTGATATCGTGCAGAAAAACATTTATCTCTTTTGTAAATTATATAACTATTGCAAAAATAAACATTTGTAGCTGTAACGGTATGAATTAGTTTCGGAATTTAAAAGTCGAAAGAAGAATTTATTACCTGCTAAAATTTCAGATACGTACGCATTCCGAATATCTGCGATACAATTACACTTTATGCTCTCCTATATCCCGGTGCAAAAATTTATCAGTTGACATCGTGACTGGAAACTGGCCTCAACTTCCCGAAAAGCAAAAATTCTCCGTTTAAGCCCATTGGAGGAATTATCTCGGGCCGAGGGACGGTCGACTTCCTCTCATCATTTCTCCCTCCGCTCCCTATCCCCTCCCCAACGCCAAATCTATTCCATCCCTGCGTTCTCATTTGGACCCTCGCTGCCGTCTCCTCTCTAAACCGCCTGCCTCTCGCATTCCATCTTCCTCCTCCTGTCTTGACACCCTCCCCAACCCTCCCTCCTCATAGCCTCTCCCCACATCTCTTCCCCAATGACACGGATTTCGCACGCAACAGACGATGGACGGAAAGAGAGAGAGAGAGAGAGGGAAGCATACACGAGATGGTGTTTTGTTTGGGGAGGTTAAATGGGACATAAAATATTCAGACTGTGATGACGAAAGGGAAAATAGGGGTGGGAGGATTGAATGGGAGGTTTTCGAAAGTGGGTGGGTGAGGAAGGGCAGAAGGGTGGCGAAAGAGAGAGGGAGAGAGGTAGGAAGAGATGGAGGCAGAGTAAAAAATGGGCCTTGAGCAACCAGAGAAGAGAGGATCAATGGCTACAAATAGCAAGTACTAAATCAACTAAACCCCCATTTATAAACGAATATCCATCAAGATAATCCGCACAGTTTGTTGATAAGGGCTATGGAAGTGATCAGCAGTGGGCAAACCCCTTGAAAACGCTCTGAAATGAAAACGGAGAGCGAGCTACCTGACATAACACCGGCTCGCTTCTACTAATTAATTTTTGGACGGAGATTTTGAAAGTTCCAGATTAACTTTTAAAGATGTTCAAAAGTCACAATTTAAAGAGCAGTTTCAGTGGTTAAAGGTATACTAAGTCCTTTCGCGTTTAGGTAAGCTAGTTAATTAATCATACATCACAGAAATTTGTGAAACAACTTCCACGCTAGCGAATGAAGGGTTCGGTCACGTAGAGATAAATTTTATTAACTCAGGGCTTTTATGATTTACGTGGAAAACGGTTCGACTACTTCTTGTATTCATGAACCACAATAAGAAAAAACAGTCAAATTAACTATAGGATCCAAATTATTTTTCTATTTGCGCTGACATAATCATACCAATGGTCTCGTATGCTTCTTAATAGAGCTTATGAAATCATATTAGAAGCCATTTATTTTTAATAATTTCAGCGAATAAGAATACAATCATAATCAATAATAGAATAGCGCAAGTGTTAAATGAGACAAAATAATCCCATAATTCATCCAATTTCGGAGAGAAAGTGGGAATATTGAAAAAAAAGGATGAGGGACTCTCATATATGAAATTCTCGGATGCATAATATACTCTCGCGAATGATATTTCAGAGAGATCTAAATCCCATATTACATAGTCGTTAATATTGTTGTTATTATATAACTTTCTGAATTGATCGTTCAATCAATATTAAGTACCCACTTTCCTGGCAGTCAACTAATTATCAAGAACTTTATACACTCTAATCGTGTGTTATCCATTACTTCGTCACTTCAGATAGCAACCCTGTTGATTCAGATATGAGTAAACGTACATTATAAATTGCAATAGAAGGTTTTGGGCAGAGTTTTACATTTGAAAGGGTAAACTAATTAACTTTAGAAAATTTATTACTTAATTATTTCTCTAAAATCTAAAGTTTGTTAAAGGCAAAGTTGTTATACGAATCCCAATTACCGAATATTCCCTTCACTTCTAAGGATTTTGTATTATTTACATTTTCATGTACTTCAATGGATGTTGCGACATCATGCGTAAAATATTGCCCCGTAACTTAGTATAAGTAGTAAGAATTACTTATATAAATATTAATTTAATACAATTAAAATTATGTATACACCGAAAATGAAAGCCATCATCACAACGGTGTTTTCAAATTCTCTCACCTTAATAGTTTTCCTAAAATGCATACCAATGACATGCAACCTATGTTATACATATTATAGACGAAAGTACGAGTACTTTTCTGATTTAATTATTATTGAGAAAAATATTTGAGTTGAAAAGAATTGAACAACAAAACATAAAAAAACTGTCAAAATAGATACCCTTTCTAGTATATTTCTATCTTTGTCACTGGCAAGATAAATAGCAATGAGTAGAAAAAGAAAGTAAAATACACCCATGCAATCAAATTGGGGCAAAGCACTTTAGAGGCTGCAGATGGCGAATACCACCCACAAGTTTCGTATGAAGTAAGAAAAATAAAATGAAATGGAAGCCGTTCAAAATACTAGCTGCACTTGTACTCATGGCTAAGCGTATTTCGATCACCGAGGGCAGCAATGGAGTTACTATCAAGCACTTAAGAAAACTACTAGTGAGCCATTACATCAAGCGTATTTATATGGCCTCGGTCGGTTATTTTGAAATGCGGCCATTCTCACCGAACTCTCCGATTATCGTAATGCCATTTCAGTATAGAGTTATATGCTATGTAACAAGATTTATGCACCGCCGCCCTAGAATAATCAATTACGGTAATATCCTTATCTGTTCAAGATATTTTATAGATAAGAGCGTAGCCATATTTATATGCGTAAATATATAAATTTGATATGGTATCAAACCTTAATCATATTTCTTAATAATTATATCCAATGAAATTCAATCTAGAAATATAACCTAGCGAGAGAAATACAAATATAGATTTTCTTGCATGCCTATTCCATTTTATAGAGCATATTATAAATTAAAGGTTTTGCTCCGAAGATTATCTGGAGAAACTGAATGATATTCATTTATCCCATTTTCACTGGATAGTTTTTGATTACTTTACTATTTTGATTTCAATAGCTTTCATATCGAAAATACATGTTCAGCAAATGTCATATAAATACGCTTATAATTCAGAATGCTTTGAAAACTCAGATTAAAAAATTTTCACAAGCAGGTAGCATTTCCAGATATTTCAATACATTTTTAATGCGTTGTAGAAATCAAAATGGTTTATGCAGGAAAGACCGATGTCATTCGAAACTCTTTGGCACATATTTTAGTAAATAAATAAATCTTAAAGATTTGAAAACCGATTTAAAAAATAATGGGATTGATGAAAATATTCATCTGCGTAATGAGTATTTATAATGCAAGGAAAAAATGAACGCATGTGCAATTCATTATAAAGGCATACTGCTGCATGAACTGATTACAATTTAAGCACACGTACTAAGCATTGACTCTATTTATTTTGGTCACATTGCTGCATAAGAGATAGAGAGATAATATACCCTTGCATTAATCAGTAATATAAACTTCATGCATATTAATTCGCTGCCCTACGAAAGCCTCGAGAGGGTCCATTCCTCGCAGCAGGTAAACACACCCGAAGCTACTCACTCCAACAGGACCGCCTAAAGGGTGAGGGACGCTGCTTCCACCCCACTCCCTCAAAACTGAAAAGGACTACGAAAATGGACTTCGGCCACCGGAAAGGGAGCGTCTGAAGTACGCTAACGAACGGTGACTGTTATACGACTCACATTAGAGCGAAATAGCGGCAGCTTTCTAAAAGGACTAGATGAATGTAGCCTTAAAAAAATGAGAGGATTGAGGAGAAGAAAATAAATCTGCAACTTGCACTAGAATCCCGCTCGTTTGGCTGATAGAGGAAAAATAAAGGGAAAGGCTCAATTAATTGATGCTCGTTCCTTACCTCCCCCATTGCTGTGAACTACTATTTCACGGGGAAAAAGAAACGGGAGTGAAGTGAAAGCGATCGCTATTTATGGCTAATTAGGTTTTTTCTCCGCTTTGGAAGTCACATAAAGCTAGAGCGGGGGGAGTTAGGTGATTATGTGGGGGGACGGAGGGAGTCGAGGAGTCCCTGAGCCCACGCGGGGGCGTCGGGTACCCGACTTTTGAGGGGCGCAGTGATGTAGGGAAGAGGCGAAAGGACGGGATGTGTACGGGAAGGAGACGGGAAATGGAAGTTTTAAGAAGAAGCGTGTGGACTGGAGGAGAGAACGTGAAGCGAATGGGAGGGAGAGGGCTCCTCGGGGAAAGGACATGAGTAAAAGACACCTAAATGAGAAGACGCGTGTGCGCGCGCATACATTTTTTCTTGTACCACGTATATATTCAATGTCTTTTTTAAAATAGTGAAATATCTGGTCAAAACATAAGAAAGTTGAAAAAGGATACATTTCCTAAATTCAATTGTTTATGAAAAATTTCGTCGCTTATATTGGAAGAAATGTTTTCACCACGATATATTTCAAAATCCAATATTATCAAAAAATATTGGAGCTTATTGAAATCTTATACGAGACTATATAATTACATAGTGTCATTTATATATATGTATACATGCATTTGCATTATAAATAATCTCGTTCTAATTAATATTTATTTGAGTCATTTAATATAAAAGGTAACATTCACTTGAACGATTTAGGCCCATATCTACTCAGTCCATATACACCAACTCAAAGCAAATTTTCTACTGCTAATTCATAGGGTGAAACGAAAGCACCGTAGCTACAGAAAGAAAGGCATATTGAATGGAAAATGTTTTTATATTGTTGCTGATATTTATTACGGGAAAAGAATTATCACTATCTATTAATACTACCATCTAAATTTTGTTTGCGGGAATTCGGAAAGTGGACGAGTTACGACAAGAATATTTTATGCATAAGAAGAACTGAGCCTCTCTACTTTAACAAGCCTCTCTATTTTTTGAATTTATACGAACTCTTTCTTCCCGGATATCAGCTGATTGAACTTCTCCATTACGATACATTAGATTACATTATATTTATTATCTCTCAAATTGTCTTCCACATGATAGGAGCTCAGCATATATTAATATGAACCCATACATTTACCATTTCTTGCGAGTCGTTCATATCAAGACTCAGGTCACGACTAACCTAAATCTTTCGATATCTGGAAATAAAGTTATTTTTAGAAATGAAGTAAACTGAATTGGAAGAGGGCGAACATCAAGAGTAAGTGTTGTCGTGGAATTAGAAAAACATCATCGCCTCCGCTCCTCAAAGTAGGTCACGCGAATAAAATTCGCGTGAGCGAGGGCGAAGGGGGAACAGGGAGTACCAGATGTCGTTGAAAGATGCATTTTCTTCACACCAATTTCTTTACTTTGACAATTTTAGAAATAAATCATTGATAAGGTTATTATACGTATTAAATAACCAGATTTCTACCTCGAGATAACTTAAATGGAACTAAAAACGCGACTCAAAATTTACTTTCCGTGTGTGCCAAAGTGTATTAGAATATATAGAAGTATAAATAAATACTAATAAAAATAAATATATACACATAAATAAATAATAAATAAAAATATAAACAAATAAATAAAAAATAAAACATGTAAACAAATAAAGACATAAATATATTTAATTATATATATACATGTGTGTATTATTTACACACACATATATTTATTGTTCATATATTTTATTTTTCATTTATGTATTTATATATATTATAGAATATATGTAGGAACATGACGTAGGGGAGGATTGCTCAGGTCCGGGCATACTCGACGATGAGATAGAAAGGGCTTTAACGGAAATGAATCCAAATAAGGCCGTGGGAGTAGACACCATTAACTACTCTACTGAAATGTTTAAGAAAATTTGGGAGGAAGACTCTACATGGACTGATTCGTAGTATCTATGAGGAAGGAATATGGCCGGAAGACTTCGTGAAATCAGTGTTTCTTCCTATTCCGAAAAAGGTTAGGGCAAAATTGAGACCTAATGGTCCCTTCTAATGGAGAGAAAAGAAGAGGTAGATGATTCCAGAGAAGGAAAAAAATAGAGGAAAAGAACAGATTATTTTTCAGAGGGAAGTACGATTCGCTCAGCTAATTAACTACTTTTAAAAGGTGAGTTGAAGCAGTAAGAGGCTAATAAGAGTTGTAATATTCAGCAAAAAATTACGAAAAAGGAAATAACTTACGAAGACGAAACCATAATTTTCAAAAAATTAGATATATTTTTCTCTAGTTGCTCCTCTGAAAGTTGCATCGTTATCAAATATACAAATTTTACTTCCAAAGAAGTAATCCAAGTATTTTTAAATATACGCGAGAACAAGCTGGAGCTTCGAATTACCTCTTTGAAAGACTCCTCAAGTTACGCCAAGTTTAACCAAAAATGATGTCTTGCACAAACACTTTCAAATACCATTAAACACAGATATCAACCAGATGGTTGAGGGCCGAGCTTCGCCTAGCTCACCTTGTACTCAGCACTACGGCGGGTAAAACTCATACAACGGGGTCATATCCTTTCTCTATGTCGCTTATGGTTTCCGAGGAAGTTCTGCGGCCCAAAAAATAACACATCTTTGATGAAACTGATGGTATCTATAGATGTCACCCCGAATTAAAAATTGAACTCGGGCTCCATGGTAACCCACCTAGCACTCTATCTACTGGATTATCCCGTCCCTCAATCATCATTATTAATATTTTTACCGTTATTAAACCTGTTAAGAAAGATAGTAATATTATTGTGCCCATCATGAAATTCAAGGAATAAGAAATTGAGGTGGTCTCCCGCTGCCTTACTCAATAGTGTTTTTAACGCTATCATCGTTAAGAAAGAAAATGTTTAGCTTACTAAATTACTACAATAATGTCCCTACCTCCTAGGTATTATATATAAATGCGGAAAAATTGAAATTGTTTTTAACTTCAAGCACTACGGGATTTCTTCTAAGGCTCGGTCTGCGTAGGTTGCGAGCGCAGAAGCCTTAGTTATTCCACCTTAGTCGGACCCAGGAGAGGGTAAATTTACTTTAGTTCCATCTAACTGCTCGACATTCAATTTCACAAATTTAACTCCATGTTAAAATAATAATTAGTTTTCCCCAGTAGCGTTTGGAATTATTTATCTTCTCTGCCTTTAGCAGATGATTGATGAATGTAGTTCCCGAACACGGAAGCGAATTTCTGATGTTGTCATGTAGTAGAATTTCATATTGGTCTCGTACGCAGTTCCTAACTCGGAGGGCGTAGGGGCAAATAAAAGAACATCTATAATCCTCGGCGCTCTTCACGAGTATTGAACTTCGTTGCACAGATTACTTATTTGTGTTTGGTTAGTGCCGCATAATCCATTTTTTACATTGCACTTGCCCATAAACATCTGACGGTCTATTCGAGAGTTTCTAAATTCTGTTAATCACAATGGGAAGTTTTCTTCTAAACAAAACTGTCCGCTTTTCTGAAGGGTGGATATATGGGGAATGCGGGCATTATTTTTTGTTTTGCTAAAATTGTGTTGTACCCAAGGGAAGGGAAAACGCTGCGTAAATTATCCCTTAGAACTCCTCTCCATCGTGCATTCTCCGTGACTCCAAGGCATGCATAACATACCTCAACGAGAACCACTCATTCCACAGAAACAGACGTGGAGCTGGCGTGCGGAAGCGTAGGAAGGAATTACTCACCTTCCAGTCCACGAAGATTTTCTGGAATTTGGTTTCTTATAGCGTGGGGGGGGGCAATTGAAAATAAGTTGAAAATCCTTGTAATGCACAATGTGTAACGCCATGAAAAAAAATGGTTAGTTTGACAGATGAGGTCAAAAAGTGGTAAAAATATTCTCTTAACATTCACCTTCACGTGAACTATTAGCATACATGAACGTTTATGAACCACTTCATGCTCCATACTTTGACTTGAAATTGTAGCACCCCATAGATCTCCATTAATTTACAGAATAGAGTTTTCGTAAGAGATTTTAACAATAAAACCACAGAAATGAACACTAAGGGTTGCGAAGACCACACATCAGGGTAAAGGGGTCCTTCCTGTATACCACTTGTGGTTACTCAGGAAGATATGGCACCCAAACACCCAAATAGGTGACCTGCAGAGAATCTTCTAGTGCCCTTAGCCTAAAATCGAACCAGGGACTCCAGGTGATAATACTTCACCCAAACTCCTATTTTTCCTCGAATTGAAGATAAGATATTGACTATAGCGCTTTTAGGTCGTTATTGATGATGGGTGCCTAATAAACTTTCGTTAATTAACTAAGTATTGCGGCTAATAATCAAAATTAATTCTCAAATAAATAGAGAAATATTAAATATATTTTTAATATACAAATATATACATACATATATATATACAAAAATATTTTCATATATATATGTATATATACATACATATATATACATATATGTACATATATATATATATATGTATGTATGTATGTATGTATAGATAAATATGTGTGCGTGTGTTTTTTTCACATTGCTTCACGCAATTGGTGTTGAATTGTAAGTATCACTCCTTATTGACCGTATGGTATTGTGGCAAGAACTCATACATATGTGTGTGTGCGTACGTGAGTATATATACGAGGTCCATCCGGAAAGGATACATCAACGCAATATTTTGAGAAAAATAGACTAAACAATGAGGCCTTAGTCCCCTTGGAAGTACTACTACTCTTGGGACCTCACGCAAACATCCCAGCGTCTCTTCTACTTTTCAAAACAATCGGCATAGTTCGCCTTCAGAATGGCTATCAGCTGCCTTCTCTTTTTTCTCGTCAATTCCAAGAATTTCGTGCTGCAGTGCCAGGGAACTTGCTCCAAACTGCAAACGATGACCCAAGTTTTCTAAAAAAGGTCATCACTGGAGATGAGTCATGGGTCTACGGCTATGATCATGAAACAAAGCCCAGTCTTCCCAACAGACGGTCGACGAGCTAATATAATATAGTTATTGTATATATACATATATACGTTTGTGTGTGGTGTGTGTGACGGATGAGTAATAAAAAAATACTAAAAAATTATTTCTTATTGACTATAATGGTGAAATTTCATAATATAAATAAATTAAAGTTCGTATAAGATATTATACACACATATATATTAATTACTGTAAACATTCACTTCAAAAACGACTCTTATAAGAGGGAGGCATGGAATTGAATATATGGCTTAATATAAACACCTATGTAAAGCGAGTTCATTAGCTACCAATAGAATGCCTTTCAAGCAGAGGTAAGGATTAAAAAAGTTTTAATTTCTTTTTTCATAAACTGTCGAACAGCGTAAACCGTTCCCATAAGGAAAAATAATGCAAGAAATACTTAAAACGATGACCTAGATGGGTAATGGGTCGGAAAGAGTGCGAATTAAATTCATTGAAACAGAGTAATGCCACGTATGAGCAGGAGGTGAACTCCCAAGGAAGGACTCCCTAGCTGGAGGACTGCGAGTGTGCTGCGGGAGGGGGCCAGTGACAGGAGGAGGGGGCGGGAAGATATGTTAGTCACACTTTCGTCCATCTGCCCTTCTCCCTCCCCTCACCTTCCGCTCCCTCCTCTCTCCTACAATCCATCCCCCCCATCCCCAACGACACCACCGTCCAAATCCCTTCCTTTCCGACAGCAGCAACTGCGGGGGTGTGAGTAGGCAGGTGCTCGCACTCCTGTTTGGTAAAAGCAGGGGAGGGAGCTTTGGGTGAGTCTTGTAAAAAAAAGGAATGATACGTAAGAGTCGGCAGAGAGAAGGAAGTCCTGGGCCTACATACATTCTGACCGGCATTTTTTTTATCTTTCCCTCTCTCCTCCGCTGTTTGGAGGGCGCTAATAAGCACCGCCACCTGCCGACACACACCCTTGGGCCATTTTATTACCACTTTTTTTTTCATTTTCCATCTCTCCTCATCACATACACACACGACCTACACCCAACGTCGCACGTTCCTTCAAATTCTTTCTCCCGCTCACTCCCACCACTACCCCCATTCCTCTTCCTTGCCCCACTCGCCATTCCTACCCTACCCCTATTAATATCTCATCCTCCTTCCGACTGGTAACAGGCGGTCCTTCCACTTTCATTCACTGCCCTTATATCGGCTCATTCCTATCTCTCGCGGTTCTTCTGTCACGGCATGGCTCCGGATACGACTTTGATGCTTGCAGAAATCGAGTATTTGGCTCTAGGAGTACGGGGTTTCTCACTCCACATAGAAAATATATAATCCACACACACATAACATTATATATATATATATATATATATATATATATATATATATATATATATATATGTATTCATTCAAACACAGAAATAGGTATAAGGAAAAGGGATAGGAAAACACACAAAAGGCGAACACAGGACATGTGGGGAAGGCGGTTTTTGAGCAGATCACGAATGTAAAAATATTTCCTTAGCCGGGATATGAACACCGGACCTTCCACTTGCCAGGCGGATACCTATTTCTATGTTTGAATGAATATTTGTGCGCCGTATGGCGGGACTTCGTATTTGAATGTATATATATATATATATATATATATATATATATATATATATATATATAACCATAAACACAGTAATCAACCCGAAGGTCGGTTTAGTAGGTGATGGTAGAGCTCACTCATGTACCAAGTCCGACGGCGTGTGAATATTCACACATCAGGGTAAGGGGGCCAGTTCCTTTCCCTGTATATATATAACTCATCATCAGAATCTCTCTGATGATGACGACCGTACCGTCGAAACGTCAGAACTAGATATGTATCCTTCCTTTGCATTTCTGTGTTTTAAAAACCTTAATCAATGTGTTTATATATTTTTGCGTCGCCGAAGAGCGTTCTGTTTCTAAGATAATTATAACTATTATCAGAGAAATAAATAAATAAATATACACTTACAAGTTTTGTAGAAAAATTATCGGTAACAATATTTTCCTGACGTGTGCGTGAAGTGGTGAATTCAGTCCGTCGGTTAAGTGCGTTAATGACCGCAGATCCTATTGACCTTGATAAGATGGCAGTGGACACCATTGTCACTGAAAACTTGGCGTAGCAAAAATCTGCGCTAAACTCGTCCAGAAGGTCTTGACGGACGACCAAGGGCAGAGTCGAGTGTCTGCTTGCGAAGACCTTAGACGGCATCGCGACGATTCCCCAAACCCCTTATAGTCCTGACTTGGCACCAGCAGACTATTTCCTATTCCCAAAGTGAAATCCTCCCTTAAAGGACAATAGCATTGGATCCTAAGTGCCGCCAAATAAGCTTAGACTCGTACCTTCAAGGACCTTTCGGAATCCGTCTACCTGGGAACCTTTGAGTCGTGGAAAAGTCGCTGGGTGAAGTGTGCCGACGGTCAAGAGATGTTCTTTGAAGAATTTTGAGGTATTGTAGCAATATCTGAAATAAATCAATTTTTTCCGAAACTTTTCCCGATACCTTTTTACACAAATCATGTAATATTATGTGTGTGTATATGTATATATATATATATATATAAACCATAAACACAGTAATCAACCCGAAGGTCGGTTTAGCAGGTGATGGTAGAGCTCACCCATGTACCAAGCCTGACGGCGTGTGAATATTCACACGCCGTCGGGCTTGGTACATGTATATATATATATATACACATATATATATACATGTATATATATATATATATACACATACATACATACACATATATGTGTGCATGGGTGGTCTGAAAATTTTCCGACCCGAAAAAAATGTCTTGCATCTTTGTTAGGTCGGAAACTTTTCCGACCACCCATGTATATATACACACACATATACATAAAACTTCTTATTCGTTCATTCGTTTTGGAATACGCACACTTCACCTTCCTCACATTGGTCTTTGTTTTAATAAACCCTTCCAAGAGAAAGAAAATGGCAAAAATCATTTTGAGATGGAACATTAAAAGAAAAGTTGAATTTAATTAGTGGATTCAAAGCAGATGTTGTTTTAGACGTTGCGAACAAAAACAAATATGCAAAATTATTGGTTTTTACCCGACTGGTAATGGAATCACAGACCTACAACCGACTTAGTACAGCCGCAACTATTGCCAATGAATTTTGAAAAACTAATTTCCAATGACAAATAAGAACTATGCATCGTCATGAACAAGAATTGTTTTATAAACGTCATAAAAATATCTGGCCCATTCAGCCAGAATTTTGCTAAATCCAAAAGTTTTCCGCGATAAGTTTCCGTTAATCTACTGCGTCAATGATTTTTCTTTGGTTTATCTATTGTAGAGATATTACATATATTTATTTTACATGAATCCATCGACTATTTTTACTTTCAACAAAACATTAAAGGCAAACTGAGTTGCGTATCGGCGCATAGAAATTGCGGAAATTTAACTGATGGAAAGGAAAACACCGATTAGCCTCGAAATTCCAAGAAAACGTCTATCTGTCTTTCACAATTGATACCAATTCCCGTCAACTATTTACTACCCCAAGCCATCATCAGTCCCCTGCCGAACTTACCCCTCATTTACTTCTCCAACCCTTATCCGAAGCCCAAAGATCCCACTGCTTCCTCTCTCAAGCCATAATCCTTCTCCCATCCATTTCCTCCTTTCACTCTCTGGCACTTTTCCCGGCCCCTATTTCATGAATGGTGACCGAACGAGAGGAGAAGACCTGAATGGATTTCTTACTTTTACCGAGCGCAAAACTACGGCAATAAAGCTTTTTCGGGCTTGGCAACAGGGGTGCCTCAGCGTGCAGTTTTGTTTGTGGTGTCCCCTACCCACCTCCCACCACTACAGAAGTGTGTGTATATACGTATATGCCCTTTCAAAAGTACCCTTTCTTGTCTCTACGTCCGAGAAGGCAGGAGATGGATGTTGATGAATTGGTGTGGTAGAGACCGAGAGACGTCGGTCGGGTGGGGACTTGTCTTGCTTTATGGAACGACGATTACAAAATTGTTTCTTATTTCCCTGCCTTCGTCCCTTCGAAGCAAAGTGCATTAATTTTTCATGAATGCTCGTTATTCAAGGGTCTCTTAAATTATAGCTGGGCCAATCTGAGTTTTCGGAATGGAAATATTTTCGAAGATGAATTGATCCTGGTTAATTATGCCGAGTCTCATTCACCATTCATTCTGGTTATTCTAGTTGGCACACATGAGGTGAACACCTACTGCGAACGAATTTCTTTACCGTTGGTATTCTAATGATTATCAAGAATAATCCGTAACCCGGAGTTTAACAAAGGTCAGTCGCGTAATGCGGTTTGCGATCCTCTCTCGAATTAAGGGTTCGAATCGAGAGGCGTGGTTTCACAAATAATAACTGTTAAGAAACTATAAAAATACTAATTTTTTAATGATGACTACTAAATATTAATGACTATGCATATTGGTGGTAGAAACTTTTCAAATATTTAAAACTCAAGTGCCTGGAATGCGTATTCCAGGCTCAGTAAATGGAAATTGGTCTTTTCAAGATTGTGTACTCGTAGACCATACTTATCTCTTTAATTGTACAATACGAATTCAACCACAGAATAGGAGCTTTTGTAAAAGATTGATTAATTTTATTTTTATATAAATTTTTTTGATAATTAAAATAGTTAACTTTAACATGAGGCACATAGTGTATTTCATAACTTGTTTATGTTGGTAGCTCTCAACTAATCAAATGTTTAGCTTTATCAGTACAGAGTTACGTAATAGTTATATTATATATGCGTACAATCTATCTTCAGTATAGTAATTGAGACCCTTAACATTAGTGTTAACAGACAATACCTATTATGAATAAAAATTTAAATAAAATTCTAGTTTGTTACCTACCTAGTTTGTCATGTGGTAAAATTTTTGCAGATATTGTTTCTTGGTTTCGAATTTGATTACGTGAAATTTCAGGCATAAATTCAGGCTTATTATATAGGTTTGGTCTAACTTCGCAGCCGAGGACACCTGCTAGATGGATGAAAAATCTACGTGTTGAGAGCTATTAAAGCTGGTTGTCTATGACAAAGTAGAGTGCATAATTTTAGTCCATTATCGTAGAACTTGAAATTTTTTGCAAGGTATCTTTTACAACCCATTA
The DNA here is from genome assembly GCA_037158775.1 of Hetaerina titia. Lineage (NCBI taxonomy): Eukaryota > Metazoa > Arthropoda > Insecta > Odonata > Calopterygidae > Hetaerina > Hetaerina titia. Next base: position 78,674,754 of record CM073775.1, on the reverse strand, counting down.
GGTTAGAGTCAATTCTTAACAGCAAATTGCTCAATGGTTGACTAATTCTTCTTAATTTTTCATCATATGCAGGCTTAATACGTGACAAAATTTTAATGCGGAAATTGATACTGACAAGTTTTAATGAGCATTTCTAGCCTTCCTGATAAAGAAGCTTTAATGTTTATCATTCTTAACTGGAATTCCATTTCTGCCCGTTACTACTTTGCCTATCGTTAACTTTAAGAAGATAGCAGATCTTTAATTTCTCTAAGATTTAACTATTTTTCCGGTTGTGATTTATTTACTTTTTTATGTGCCTTTTTTTAAACATCTCTTACGTTTCTCTGGTACTTTTACCGCTTTCAAATCCGCTTTCATCCTCCTCTTATCTCTTTCAAACTCGTGGAATCTTCAATGGCTAGCATTAACGGTTTCCATTCAATGGTAAGGTTCTTTCCCCCTCTCCCTCCACCCTCTCGCACCCCCTAACTCTCGTGATGGCATAAACGACTTCAGTCATTTGTTTTATTGATCCTCTGTCACATAGGATAGGGCGTCGTAAAGGAATAAAAGAGAGCCCGTTCTTTCGCTTCCGCTGATTGGCTGAAAGTAGAGGGGAGCAAATTATATGATTCTCTTGGTCCCCTTCCCCAAAGAACACTGGCATAAAAAGCCGGAAAAGTTAATGGCTCATTGTCAAAGAAATAACCAATTTCGATTTAGAAGAGTCAAAGGCTTTATTTTCTTTTCAAAGAAACTTCCTTTTCCAAATACTTGAGTGTTTTTGTGCATACCTTCCCTAAAAGTTTACGTGATTTAGGCGTTTATTTGTTATTGGAGGATAAAGTTTTATGACAAGAAAAGGTGCATATAAGTGCCAGGAACTTAAGTGAGATATCAAATGTGTTAGGTAGAGAGATAATTCGAAACCAAACTTTGAACACACTTATCGAGGAAGACATGACATATAGTATCCTTCGTGATATTTCTCCAAATAATAAAATTACGCGGAATTTGCAAATGTAAGACAATTTTTGATATTATGTATTGAATGATTGCGAAGTGTTATGAGAGCGATATTAAATAAGTAAAATCCTGTAGATATATTTCCCTTCGAAATATTCTACTATTTAAGCGAATGCCGCAAACTTTGCTCATTCATCTACCAAATATAACCGTAAGAAATTCGGTTATGGACTAATAGCAGCTATGCCAGGGATTACAAGCAGGCATCGGAAACGATCCGTAAATTCATACGCATAATTTCTAAAGGAAATGCGCACATATATATATATATATATATATATATATATAAGCAAGGTGTTTTAAATTACTAATAGATTATTACATCTAGAACACGCATGTACGTGTTCTTCCTAGTACTTATAGTTACTTATTAATGAAGTGTGGTTGAAAAAATCTTATTTTTGTTAAATTTTCGGATAACATGCCACCTTACTTTCTTACAAAATATACTTCATAATATTATAATTTAACTACGCCTAGTTATACTTTAGCAATCGCGAGTTTTTCCAACTTATTAACAGAGCAAAGGCAATACTGACTTATCTCATTTTACACTATAAGTGTTAGTATTCATTTTATTGAAAAATGTTTTTGTAATGAATCAACAATTTTCAGACAAGTTGTACTCTGTGCATCCACCATAAGGAATTTTAGTTCACAATTAAGAAAAATATAAGGCTGTACACAATCGTACTTTATCAGAGAGTGAATGGTCTAGGCAAATAGTCAGTATTAAATGAACCATACCGCACTGTAAATGGACCGGATTGTAAATGTATGAATTCCAGACCTTACCGTAAGGTAAAATGGAGCGTCAATGTATAATTTTTTCCAGAATTTACACAAATGCATAAAAAGAAACTGATTTCACGATTAGTAACTACTTAACCGAAATGAATGACGTAATCAATTTATATATATATATATATATATATATATATATATATATATATATAAAAACTTGGAAAAGACGCTCTCCGGCGACGCACAAACACTAAATTCTGATGACGACGGCCGTGCCGTCGAAACGTAAATATCCAATGTAAGTGTCCTTCTTTTATGTTTCTATGTGTGTAGTGTTTTTTGTGTTAGTGTTTGTGTGTATATATATATATATATATATATATATATATATATATATATATATATATATAACGCGGACTTGAAGGTAGATCGCAGAACCTGAAGGTATTTCATCGCTTTACTTTATATATTTAACCTTGTTATCATACCTATTCATAATTCAGTAATTCAGCAATTAAGCAGATTTTCTACTTTAACCGGACTTATTTTTTCAAATACTCTTCGTTAATATTTTTTTTTAATTCAATAGAATTATTCTTTAGTCGAAAATTGATTTCTTAAACTACATCAGCACAATTTCAAAAGGAATTAACGTGAATTTTAATAAATAGTTTTGGCTCCACTACTCAAAGAAAGATGTTTAATCTCTCGTTAGCTATAGTTCTCATTATTTTTCCGTTTAATTGTTTCATTATTACCCATAATTTAAGGATTACGACTACATATGTTGTTAACAATCTCTTTTTGGTTTCTTCTTCCACTTTTGGGAGAAAAACACAGCGGTCGTTGGACTTCGTCGATTTATTCATACCAGTAAAGTAAGATACATGCGTAAAAACACAGCTTACTAAACAATCGATTTCCCAAATTGGCTTCATGAAAGTGTCTCATATTCGTTGATATCTGTTGAAACCTTAATGAAGGGTAGCAGTGGTTCACCGCATTCTCGTTTCCTCATGTTTACGTTTCTCGTCTCTCCTCTTTGTCGCCGTCTCACACAAAAACACTCATTCATTCTTCTGCGCATCTATCCTCGGGTCCCTTTTATACACGGGGATTTTCTCTCCTCTCTGAGTCATTCGTCGGACTTATGCTTCGTCGAGGAGAGGTGGGGGAGGGGCGGAGCGGGAGACCGAGGGAGAGAAGAGTCGGTCGATCCATAAGCTTCAAATGGAGAGCGGCGGGGGCAGCGACGTACTTTCCGGGGCACTCCGAGTGTGGTGAATATCGAACAGATGAGTCACTCGCCCCTCTGCCACCCCCTCCTCCCCCGACAACGGCCACGGGCTAGCGAAGGGGGAGGAGGAACACTCCAAACAGAAGAGACGCACACACCCTTACACGAACTCCCACGCGAAGGGCGGTAGCCAGTAGAAATTTCGGGGCGAAAAAATGACCCACATCGGGCCCTTGAATGGATGACATTTATTTTCCCATATCACACACCCCGAATTCCTCATTTTTTTTGCGGTGAAGAGTCTCGATGCATGCCTTGCGTGGCCGACCGATTATTTATCCCCGGATGCGTTAACCCGGAGTGAAATGTAAAAGATACGCCATCCGAACGCTTCTTGGGAGAGCTTCGTGGGCACTTATATATTTTATTTTTGGCAAAGGAGGTAAAAAAGTGATTCTTAGTTCCTGGTTGGTGTGATGTTAGGGAAAAGATTTGTTAAATTGAGTTATTTTAATGCATTGTCTCTAATAAATCATTAACTTTCATAAAATAATCATACTCTTCATGAATCTTATTGACCATATGAAATTACGTAACTGCAAGAAATAATATTTAAAACTATAATTGCCAGTTAATGTAATGATTTCAATGAAATTTTACAACAAAAAAAATAGATGAAATAATTTCTCACACAGCACGGGTTTCAATGCTGAAGTATCATCATCTATGGGACCTATTGTAAAAGTTTATTCAAATCATTATATTGTGATGGAATAACAAAATGTTTCGAAATAACTTGACTCATTCCTACTAGTTGATTTTACTTTTACATTTTAACGGACGAATGGATCCAGTAAAATCGTTGATGGTCGCGATACCCTTTTTGAATTCTAATTAAATGCGATTGAGTAACTACTCAATGATAATTGGATTGAAACAATTAAACGTACACTGAACCATATGAAATACATTATTGGGAAATGTAATATTAATGCTCATCGGTACTCATCACGTACATTAAGTCGTAATAGATGGTCTATTTTTCAGTTTGTATCGAAAACAAATTAATAGTAAGATAAATTAAGTATTATAATTGCTTAATACAGGATAGTATGATTGTTGATAAAAATATCAAATAATCTCACAATCAAAAGTATTTTGAAACTTTAAATATGACAAATATTAAAATCCTAATTTTCAATTTTTTATAATTTGTTACACCATCATAATTTGAAGTAACTCCGCATCACCCCTCCTCTGAAGCACTCCTCCATCATCATTTATCCATTTCATTTCAGTTCCCCTAAATTATCTTCCACATATTACTGTTTACTGCAAAATTGCACCGAAGTAAATCAAAATGACGACCTAATGCAAAGTTTTAAATCGTTCCTTAATACAAAGTTGGATTCAAAATACATAATAAGATTAAACAATCATGCGCACATTATTCTGCTAATTTTGTGAACTGCCAATTTACTTTTACACAGCTCCTTCACGACAAATCACTTCAACAAGTTTTCTTCGCAAAACTTGCATCAAAGGTTTAAGGGTATTATTAATTGACCAGATGCGGTAGTTATATCAGAAAATCATAGTTCACACCAGGGCTATATAAATAAAAATGAACACCACTAATTAGGCAGGGTAGGTCAAAAATAGGTGTATAAAAGCGTTTTCTTCGTTTTCATCACGAATTCATGATTTTCTAAAAATTCACTTACCAAAAATCTATGCTGTTTTGTTATCATTATACGTAATCTACCGGCTATGGTAGGCTTTAGATGGACACAACAACCAAATAATCCTCCTCCATCTTCTAACAAAAAACAATCTCTCTTCCCAGTTACCAATTTTGAATATTAAAATAATTAACATTAGTGTAGGTAAAAAGCATAAAAACAGAAACAACGATTGTGCTTTCGTACATAATTATACTTGCAGGATAATAACGCAGGCGCAGACATGTACGAAGGAAAGAAAAACCGAGAATATTAATAATTATATCCTGAAAGATATCAGTAAGCCTCTGTGATGTGCCTCTTCCTCAGTAAGACTGCCTCTTTAACGGAGGGAATTTTCCGCCTGAAAACAAGGTTGCTTATCTTAAATATTTTAAAATCGCTAGATGAATTACTGATAAATTTACAGCAAATTGCTAATTATATCCGATCAACAGATTCCATGTGAAAATCCCAAAAAAAGGGGGTATAAGGGGAGTATTCATTTTATCAATATGAAATGAATTTTGAGTTTCCTAGAGCACTAAATCAAAAAGTAGAAAATGAAGCAAGATGCAATGCATAAACCCACACAATAAATCCGTGATGCGGTAATTCAATTGATTGCTCTCTTTATATTACGAAAACAAGCTCATTTTATTTTAAGAATACTTTGCCTTTTAAGAACGAATAATAACAAAATGCTTCGCAGTTTTATCTAAATTAAAAGCGTAATAATAACCAAGGGTCATGCATATATTTGCAAATTTTTGTAGAAAAATAAATTACTTTTCTCACTGTAATTGAAAGCATAATATCGTATGTGAATCTGTGTCGTACTTCGCTCCACGATCAATGCAGTAACTTACAACATGGTATGTACAATAAAGCAATTGGGATTAGAAAAAAATATTCCCTATTAGTTGTTTATGCTACCTTATCTAAATCTACGCACGTACCTATGCAATTTGCTTTCATTAAGAATTAACGGGGGTTATGTTATGCTATATTACGATGCAACAATTTCAGCGGACGACTCCGTCAAAAGTTACTGTAGCGGCATCTTCCGCAGTTTCTTGGAATTTGTTGATGATATATTAGCTAAAAATTAGTTGACACACAAGTGGCTAACAATTGAAAATAGTTTATTACGTATACGTTAACCTTCGATGGTATGCCATTTCTAACTAGAATAAAAGGTATTTTGGTCGAAATGTTTCTCTGTTGGGAGAAAGGGAAATTAATGTGTGGCTGTTGCCGCCCTGGAGCGTATTCCGTTACCTAAAATGGTATTCTTCATTAGCATGGAAAACGCAACAGCTGTTGTCATTATCCGATTGTGATGTTCATACTCCGATTCACCGTGTTGGACACAATTAATATGCGAAAAATCGCTGAGCCATATCCGCAGCTTATGTTCCTTTCCCATTCTGGTAGGTTAGTTCTGTACCACCGCCTAGGGCAACATGTGTTCATTTATTTCGACTGCATTCCCTGCGATTTTTATCACGCGGTGTCGACTAGGAACTTAGAAAGTGCTCGCACGTTCTGCAGCGTGTGCGTGAATGCTCCCCGTGGCAATGTACGATTTCCGAAGTGAGGAATTCAATATTCAAAGTACTAGATTGCTTATATTTACTCTCCAAACACGCTGATGGCAAACCGGAAGTGGAACCTTTACATAGCCCTGTGCTACCTGGTTCAAACCCTGTGGCACTGTCATTAACTATGCAAAGTGTGCGTTTTTGAACTTATTTTTCATTTTGCCGAACAGCCGCAGAAAAATGATTCCAACTTGGCTCCCCTATGCTTCCGGGTCTCTCGAAACGAAGCGAGCTGACGTTTTTATTCAATTTGACTACGGCAACGTGACCAACCCTGCGGCGAAGATTTCGGCCGGAGTCTTTTGAACTCGTGACTCTTCACGAGAGAATGTCTCCCTCGGAAATATTCCCTTATCGGTCGTTTTCCATTCGGCCGGGACTAATTTTATTTATGGCCCGTTTCCTGTTCAACCTAAAAATGCGACGGAAACGTTCGACGTAAGGAACTGGCGGCAGGTTGCTTGCATGCCGGAGGATGACGTTTGAGTCGGAGAGATGTAGGAGTGGGTTTACGGAGAGGCAAATGAGTTGTGTGTCTGTGTGTTCGGGGTGGTTCGGGGTGGTGCTTGGCGGAGAGGCGGAAGGTGGAGGGGGAGAAGGCAGGGAAGGTATCTTTTACATTAATGAGTGGGCCTTTCGCGAGGAAGGAAGCCTATGCGTGAGCGGTCCCATTGCGCTCTACCTGCTCGGCCTCGGCGACGCTCTAAGTGCCGAGAGAGGGGACGAAGAATTCCAGATCCTTTCCATCTTCCTTCCTTGGTGAGAGCACGTCTGTGTTTCTAGATTTCCCTCGGAATTACAAAGGTTCTAAAACAGAAATCTTGACGGAATCGGAATAAAAATGTTGATCATTTTTTTGGTTAATTCATGATTACAATTTTAAAATTTAAATTAGGATTGGAGGAGAAGAAGAAAGCTCGTATTTGAAAAATTTCTTGTTAAAATTAATTCTTTTGGATTCATTTTCCTAGTTAACGACAGCCTTGGTATAGCAGTTTATGAATTTTGAGCATAGATGGAATATTTAAATTGAATTCGGTATGATATGCCAATGAAATGTAAAATATTCATTATATAATTGAAAAAATCCTTTTCAACGCACACGAAACAAAATAAAAGACGTTTCTTATCCATGCATAATTAATGTTACGCATTTTGAAGTTGAAAAATGAATCGGGAATCATGCATGAGAAAATCAATATTTATACATTAATTTCACGCTATTAGGCATTTGTGAATTAGAATAACTCTCTTATATTTTAGCCATATACTTATACCAACTTTTCAACGTAAGTTATGTCTGTTTTATCTCATTGTCATTGATTAATTCACATGCCAGGGGAAGAGGGGGCATTAGCTCAAGGTTCAATTTAAGATAAAACGGGATTCATAAATGGATTACTCATATCAAGATTAAATGTTAAAATAATTCTAAAGCTCAACACGCGATTAGCAAGTTCAAAATATATATATATATATATATATCGATCATTTGGGAATTTCCAAAATGTTGAGCCGGTGGTCATAGGACCAGATTATATAACTGGGGCGCCACCGTACTATGACAAAGTATCCATTCAATAACTGTATATAACGATATTATTAATCCCTAAATAAAAATCAAGAAGAGTACCAATTTATTAAAAAAAAACTTCTCTAGATCAATACTGGATTAATTGGTTTTACACTGGCACTCCGGGGCGAATTTATAAAATGAAATCAATACCACAAACATTTGCAATATATTGAAATTGGAAGTGGTAATGAAGCATTTACGACTGATATTGTAAGTGTATCTGCTCCAATTCCCTCTTTGTGGATATGGTGATTCACTTACATCACTGAAATTTTCATCAAAATAATTTTCAATTCATCCATAGAATAAGGCAATGATATACATTCAACTTTCCTATAATGTTATTTTCGACTAAGAAATTAAAGGATGCATCCCTTCAATAGAGCTCTACAAAATTAAATCCAGCGCACTGAAACGGTTGGGTACATTAGTTAGGCATACGTTCAAGCAACGGCTGAAATGTAAAATATATGGAAATTTGGAATACCGATTCCGACAAAAGGTGGCTTTCGAGAAAAATGTACGGAATAACTGATCTAGTACGATGAGTTTCAATGAGGAAAAGAACTGGAGTCAACTGTTTTGGTAATCCCTAGGTATTAAAATTATAAAAAGTGGACGCCAATAAGTTTAATGAGCAAATAATAAAAGAGACATGAAAGTGAGGCTTCCTTTATTGCATGGGCCCCCTAGAGCAGGATTTAGGTAATTGGCAATCAATTAGTAAGCAGAACTATAGGGCTTAGAACTACATTTACTTAGAACTACACATACTTACATATAGGGCTTAAAACTATATATATATATATATATATATATATATATATAATTATATATATATATATATAATTGTGCCGTCGAAACGTAAATATCTATTGTAAGTGTCCTTCTTTTATGTTTCTCTGTGGGTAATATTTATTATCTTAGTGTTTGCGTGTTTTTGCGTCACCGGAGAGGCTCATTTTCAAGATTATATATATATATATATATATATATATAAATAAGTCATATCTTATCTTCCGAAGAAGACGGAGCTCAAGTCCGTCGAAATTATCAAGATATTATTGTGAGTGTTCTTTTTATGTGTTCTCGTGCTGTGTGTTACTGTCTAAGTTTTATATATATATATATATATATATATATATATATGTATAATAACAAAAATATATAACAATAATAAAAATATAAACAATATCTAAGTATAATTTCTATAACCAAGATTGCCTCACACACTAGTCATGATTAGGAAGAGTCGAGAGATGCTGTGATTAGGTACCTAAACTATTTCATTTAAAAGGGTAGCCAACAAAGTAAGAGATTCCGAGTTTAACAGGAATAAGTTAAAGTTCCCGAGTTTAACACAAAATTTTGTCGTATATCATTGCTTCATTAAAAGTGGCATCCTGAATTTGTAACAGGAGTGGCGTGTTCTTTTTCCAAGACCTATCACCATTTTCCCCGCCACAAATCTTTCCACTCCAGTCGTCCTCTTCGGCAGGAAAAATCGTATCCTTTTTGGGACAGACCTGTGTGTTTGTATATATATATATATATATATATATATATATAACCATAAACACAGTATTCAACCGGAAGGTTGGTTTGGTAAGTGATGGTAGAGTTCACCCAGTACTAAGCCCGACGGCGTGTGAAATTCACACATCAGGGTAGGGGGGCCAGTTCCTTTCCTTGTGCCGGTTATGGTTTCCCAGGAAGACCTGGTACCCGAAAAATCACATACCTTGGGTGGTGCTGTAGGTGCCCAGAGTGTATTTCCCGTATATATATATATATATATATATATATATATATATATATATATATATATATATATATATATATATACACGAGGGTCATCCGGAAATTAGTACCCGTTCGTGAAATAAAGACACCAAGTAAATATTAACAAACATAAAAAATTTTATTTGAAAGAGGATACTTTAAACTACTTCTCAACATAATCTCCAAGCAAATTAAGGCATTTGTCATAACGTGTGACAAGTTTCTGTATTCCTGCTGCATAGTCCTTCGCCGCCAGCTCATTGAGATACAGGGTCACTCCTCCTTTAAGTTCTTCATCGCTGTCGAATCTTTTTCCTGCCAAAAAGTTTTTAAGCTTTGTAAAGAGATGAAAATCTGAAGGGGCCAAGTCCCATGTTTCGTCACCAGTAATTATGCGAGTCAAGAAAGAGTCTCCTTCATCAGAATAACGTCCCAAAAACGTCGGTGCTGCAGCCATACGCTTGGTTTTGTGCTCATCTGTAAGCATGCGAGGGACCCATCTTGCACAAATTTTTGCATAATGCAGATGGTGTTTAACAATTTCATGAACAATTGTTCGAGAAACTTTGGGAAAATGCTCACAGATGTCATCAATTGTGACGCGCCGATCGTTCCTCACGAATTCGTCAACTGAGCTCACCAGTTGGTCTGTAATGACAGACGGTCTCCCCGAACGCTCACCGTCGTGTGTGTTCCCCCTCCCCATGTTGAAGTTGCGACACCACCGCCGAACAGACGACTCGTCCGTTACATTGTCTCCATACACCTCCTTTAATTGGCGATGAATATCACATGGGCGAACGTTTCTTGCATTGAGGAATTTAATCACTGCCCTCACTTCACAACTGGCGGCGTTCTCAATTTTTTTAAACATTGTAAACAATCACAGAAACAACACAGGCAATGCTAGCGTCACGCAACTTGGCTCAGAGAAGGCAGACAAGCCACTGAAGCTATCTGACCTCGTCCAGCGGCTACTCGCGTCGTCAGCACTTCATGCGGCACGAACGGGTACTACTTTCCGGATGACCCTCGTATATATATATATATATATATATATATATATATATATATATATATATATATATATACATATTCACACCTACGATTACATACATATCTATACATACGCGCACAAAAATATACGTGTATATATTTTTATTTTTTTCCCACTTACACTTCCAAACGAAGTGCAATGTGTGTTGCGGTGTTGGCATCCTTGCAAGATAAACTAACTAGAGTGTGCAAAATGAACACCGATGCATTTTGACAGTTCGTATTTTTTGCTCAACATACTCAATACAACATGAAAATTTTGTCGCTGGTGTTCAATTACTTTTATGCCGTTGTGCGTGAGTGTACGTGCAGGGACATTTGTGTCCATTTGCCCAGGAGTGAATCAAAAGATTCTCCTGTTCCACTCACCGCCCTCCAATTCCCCACTCTTTCCTGAGAGCAGCTGTTGTTACCTGAGAGCCCGCCTTATCGTGTGTAGGTGGCATTAGTTGGAATGAGGGAGTCCAGGAGGTCGGCAGAGGGAGCATTTCTGGGTGGGCATGGGGAGATAATGCAGACAAGACACCAGGAAAGAGAGAGGGAGAGAGAGAGCTCGGAACGGTTTTGGAGGACGTCCCGAGAAGGCAAAGGCATGGGGGCCAGAGAAAGGCATGGCCGTGAAGATCACGTGGGAAACTTCTTTTGGTCCTCTCTGCCCGAATATTTCTTTTTAAACAGGCTGTCATGAAGTTGGAGACGCCTTATTGCGTATCTCCGCCCGTATGTTGTGATCGGAGCACGGGGGAAATATGATAGAATGCCGGTTTAGTTGGAATGCGCCCGCTTGTTCCGGCGGTGGGAGAGAAAGAGAGTGAATGAGAGATGGAGAGAATGAGAAACGAAAAACTAGCTTACGAAATCTCTTCCCCCACCTCCCGATATCTTATAAACATTGAGTTCAAGAAGGTGGGTTTTAGAGGAGGGCAAAAAATAAATATAAACCCCTTTTGTGCCGAAGCCCGGGGGCGATTTCTATAGGGGTCCCTCATGTGGAAAATATAGAAGAGAGGCCGGACCGATTCTGAAGTCCCTGGTCGTCTACGAGGGCCCGCGTTTCTATACAAACCTACTCGTCTTTCTCCGAGAGCCGTGATGAGCATATTCTCACGAAATAACCCGCACCGAGGTTACCTTGGAAAAATATACGGGCGAGTGCGACAAGGAGGCGCCGAGGAAGTGAGTACCTACGTTATTTGCCGGTAGCCATGGTGTATGAAGAGGGAGGGGTGGTGCAGATAAGGTCTATTGTGCCAAGCGTTTCCGTTTCACTTTTTTTTTAAGGGCTGCGTAGTTTTTAATAAAAATCCAAGGTTGGAAGATAGGCAAGACAGTCTCGAATTAAATTATAAATCCGAACGAATTAGTTCTGGTGTCTGGGTGAAATTACTACTTTTGACATATACTACGGTGAAATATTTGTTAAAAACAATAGGACGGCTAGTTCGTGTTTCTCTAAGTAACACATTTTCGGGTATAGTATAGGATATACCTGTATATTTGAAGTCGGTCGAATATTAGGACGCTGGTAAACTATGAATCAGAATAAGAAACTATGAGAGGTTTGTGTTGGACGGACAACAGAGCAAATGAAAAAGTAGGAAGTTTAAAAAACCCAAATCATTTAAATATGTTATTGATGGTGGAAAAGTTACGATTACTAATTTCGGTATTTATGGTACTTTGCAGTTGGGAACTATGAACTTGAAAGCCTCCCTCCATCTAATTTAATACAATTTAACTCCGAAAATATGAAATATTGGAATTTACTTTTTGCAGATAGTTCAATGCCCATTAAATTCAATCAAGTCGCGAAACATTTATGCTCATCCAGTTATTACGGCAGTAAAAGGATCTCGAAAATGAATTCTTTCACAGAAATTGATTTTAATCTAATTAAAAACTTTTTTATATATCTATTACATCAAAACGCAAATTTACATCCAGGAAATTCGAGAATTTACATTGGTATATTATGAATATTTACATAATGATGTAATGAAGGATGGACGTTGATGACAATTACTACGCTAATGATTTCGAATTAAGTTTTGCATTTTCCACGTCGCGTTACAACGCAGCAGGGTCACTGCAACAAATAGGAATTTATAAAAAGTTCTGGTATGAGTGTCATCGTCCGTTAAATATTAATTCCTGAATTTCATTTGTACCCATAGAGAAAAGAGCTACACAACTCTTTGAACCTGAAACCACCCGTTTCGTCGGAAAACCCCGAAATATTTCGTGAGCGATCAAGATTCAGTATTCTAAATGATACATTGCACCCCTAATTAATGAGTTTCTCCGGATATGCGTGGCAAAACAGCTCACGACTAGATTCGATAAAAACCGCGGGCATACGGGCTGAACAAATCCAATCGCTTAGCAACAGGCGGCCGAACCAGACGAGGGAAATCAAATTTTAGACCGAGGGAGCGCGAACGAGAGATGCGGAGCGAGAAAGATAGGGAGAGAGAGAGAGAGAGAGGGCGAACGCCCGCAACAGAAGGCCCAATAGCCATCTCTCGGCAGGCATGCGAACGACATTGAAGCGAACGGCTAGGCACGGCGGAACCGCAGCGAAACTTGTGGAAGGACAGGAGAGGCTTTAGGCTAAAGTGAAGCGTATGAAGCGTTGAGGGAGGGGGAAATGAAATAGTGATTCTTCAGGTTGTGCCGGTGAATAAATACTACCCCCACCCGCCTCCTCTTCTCTTGTTGTTATTCATTCTCGGAGTAATACCTTCCCCTTCTCCTCTCATCCGAGCCATCATCCCATTCCCAGAGCTCTTTCCCGCGACTCCCATCACCTCGTTCCAATTGTCTTCAGGAAAAGATAAATCAACCGAGGAAAACTCTTCCGCACGCTCCACTCACTACTCTCCTCGCATCCGAAAATACGGCGTAATAAATAACGACTGCGTCGGAGACGCTGAAATTCGCTCGCGGCTGTCATTTTTCCTCACTCGCGAGGGATTAATTCGGCGGTGAATCGGGAGGAGCAGCCGGGAGCCGCGGCCGGAGCAATGCCTCTCTTCCCTGGGAAGACGGGGGCGGTAATGAGAGCATGGCGCGTGTGCAAGGAGGGCATGACGTTTTTAATAACCACCGCGGAGTCCTCTCCGCCCCATGATTTACGTCTGCCCGACCGCCCTATTCTCTTCCCGCTCGCCCCCTGCCCTTCTCCAACTCTCTCCCCCAAACACGAACCCTCCTTTCAGACGGAGGAGGAGGTTTTAATAAGGCGTTTATTCATTCTCGCGCTGCCGAAAACCTTCCTGGGGGAGGGCGGGGCCGTGGTTGCACCAATATCTCCTAGCGTCTGATTCTATTAGCCCCAAAATGCTCCGACTTCCGGATTTGTCACATTTGTTAACGCGATCGGTTGCGAGTCAGTCACTGCCGTGGTATTTCCTCCTAGAGGCGAGTGGCTGGGGCACGGGTTGAACGTGCTGTGGAGGAGACGGGGAAAGAGAAAGAGCGGGAATGGGGAGGATGACTAATATGCTAACGTTGAGGAAAATGAATTGGCCAAGGAACTGGAACGGTGCTAGTTTGACAGAAAGCAGAAGATAATGAAAAATTCCCTTATGAGCTTCCCGATGCACGCTCGCCGAGTGACGCAGTTGTATTAAGTGGTCATGGCAAGAAATAATGTTTTCATGTATTCAAGTTATTACCATATTCATGTGACTAGCATCGCAGGTACCCACGCGTCAATGTGGACGTGGAGTCGATAATTTAACGGATTGCTTCGACCTTGTTATTAGTCGATGGATTGAAATTGTATCGTTCAAGCCTAATTGCTGTAGACCCATAGGCTAAAATAGCTAAGCTAAACAGGCTCAACTCTTCTATTTTCATGTATTATCTCTGATGTATCTCCAGGAAGGAAGTATTACAATCATTAATAAATAAAAGTAGATTATGGTCTCTCCTAGCAGTAATTTATTCAATTAGTATAATGGTTAAAATTACCGGCTGCAGTCAATCTAATCGATTGCAAATAATTTGGAGTCATTTAATTAAATATCCCCTTAAAAAAAAACAAAGTATTTTTGGAATTTTGAATTTAAGTTACCAAATCCCTAATGAAAGAAATTTCATTAAAGAAAAGTGTAAAGGAACAGTACGGAAACAAGAAGATGAAATATATATTTATGGTATTTATGGAGGGCATGGAACGAGAATGTATGGAACGAATCAATTTTTTTCTAAAAAGGACTGTCAAAACGTGCTACAATGTGTCAAGCCACGCTCACCACTTATACCAATGAAGGAAATGCGAGCGTCATTATGCTGTCATGACGGCCAATCATTTATTAAAATTCATGGAAATTAAGATAAAGTTACTCATTATTATCGATCAAATAATATACTGTCACTCGCATATAAGGAGGCATAGTGAGAGATAATTTGAAATAAATGAATCAATGTTTCACATGTGAGACAACACCATTAATAGAGAACCATTAAAACAATTCGAGTCACTTATGGCAAAGGTATATGACAAAAACTTAAATAACTCTAATCGCCAAGAACTAAGAAAATAATATATGCTGTTGGAGTCGTGCGCTGAAACTGATTTGTTCAAAAGTTGGATTATAAACTACCACACATTAGTATTATAACGCTCAATCAACTTGGAGGGTCATTTAATAAGACGTGAATTTACTTAATTTAAATTCAAATGCTGGCCAATCAATGCTGAGTCTCAAGTCCCATTGTGAGTGGATAGATTGCGTTACGGAGTGTTCACTTTTATACCAAAGCGGTGCCAAACAATGGTGACTTATGAAATTCACAGGTTGTACAAAATGATTAGATCATTACCATCTACATAAATATGATTCATTTCCGATAGAAAGAAATCATTCAGCGAAGGCTTTTGCATTCATTCTCAAAGTAAGCATTGTAATTTAAATTCGTATTAAAAAACATGTACAAGCGAACGTACACATATGTAACCGTTTCAATTTGAATATTGAAAATTCTCATGAACTGAAGCTTGAAAAAGTTGAAATTATTGTCATTTACATTTGATTGGACGTAACAAATTTGATCTGCGAAAAAAATTCATTTAAATGTTAATAACAATAATAGGTACACAGAAATATGTAAAAGTGGTTTGAAATTTTAATTTTTAGCTACGTAGATCTAACTACTGGAATTCAATCTGTAAGAAAATAACGAGATTGGAATTATATTGCCCATCCATATTATATGATATTATATTGTTCTTAATGCTTTACAAAATATATTATTCAATCGCTCATAGCTGGAGGTCCATTTGAATAGTCAATGCTCAATTAATATGAATATTAATTTAGCACCTGATTTGGAGATATCATCCAGATGACGACCCTACGATGAAATTTGAGGCTTCAAGAAGAGTTAACCCAAATAAAATAGTTTTGTAATTCACTCCAGACAAAAAAGGACATTAAATTAGCTATCTATAACATTCGCCCTCCCTTCGCAGGAATATTCTCAAGTTAAGGTTAGGTTTGGTGACAAGCATTTGGAAAGTATGGGTTTGGTAATTTAATCATTAACTTTTTTTTTTAAATAATAACGAGTGCATATTAACATATCTATGATATTGGATAATGTTTAATTGGATTGCAAATGATTACCGTAAAACAACGTACCAGTTGAACCAATTTAATTAGGGAGGTAAGCAAGCAAATTACGTAACAGGAGAGCCTTCTGTGACATGATTCACAATTTGGTAAATTTACTTATTTTCTTAAAAACGAAAGCCTTCCAAGTAAGTACTCTACGTTAACATCAACACCCGTTTTGGGCCGACGATGTGTTGGCTTCCCTAACGAAATGATAACCTTATTTATCAAACCAAAGTTGACTTAGGATACTGTCTCAGGCTCAAATATGAGGAATTTCTTCATATGCTTACGACTGCTCAAGAAGAGACTGCAATTCCACACTTCAAAGTTAATCGTCACTTACGACCATGGCCTTGTTGCCGTGCAGTATCATAAGGTTCACTTGGTACTGTGGCAGCAGTTTACCAAGTACTAAGCCCTAAAAATTAATCCTTCAGGGCGGGGAAGTCATTTCCTTTCCTGGCGTCGTCTGTGATGCTGAGGGTGTTCAAAAGTGAAACCCTGGTTTGAGCAGGACCCTAAGCTACGTAACCAAATATTCAGCCAATTGGACTAACACGACGTAGTAAAGAAACGAAACCACCGCATATGAAGAATCTATTGAACAAATGAAATTCTTATGAAAAGCTTATGCTCGAAAATATGACGACAGAAATTTCACAAAATTACATAAATAAATAATTAAATGGCTATAACTTAGGGAACTCGCAAATAAAATCAGTCTGGCTTTGCATTCACGATATGAATAAAACTTTTACAGTGGCAAATAAATTACTCTTGGTTGCTTTTAGAAAAATGCATAACTCCACAAAAGTTTCATGACTCCTTGTGAGTAATTAATTTGTAATGGCTATTTTTAATCTTGCATTGAGATACATATTTTTCATTTTATTAAAATATAGTTTTATGTGCTTATATACAAAACTATTTCTATTTTCTCACTTCACTGGTTTAAAGAATTTTATAAACCATCTCATCGTTAATAATATAATTAAGTATTAATGATAATTTTGAATAGAATAATTCAAAACAACACGTTATTTTGGTCGGCATAATATCAATTAAATTTTAAATTAATGTTTTCAGAAACTGAAATGGTTCAAGAAATGATGAAGTTCGATTTTGAAAAATTTCTTTTTCAAAATCTAAATTCATCGAAATTTCTTTGGAATTTTCCCAAATATTCAATGTGAATCATACTAGATTGATTCAAGGAAAAAATAAAAGGTCTGACACGATTCCTTTGAACCTTTTGTCGTCCCTGAATAAATTCTAAATACATCCGTGACAATCCCAAAAACACCTATCGAAGTGAAAAGCGAAGATGTCTTTCATTGCTCTGATATGTCAGAAAACGAAACCCGAAAGATTTGAGTGAAAACTCTAATTACCACGGGGCACAGCTTTACTCGCTCTTTTGACTCCAGACACTTGCTTCACGTCAAGTATCCCCCCATTTAGTTCAATTAAAGGAGGGATAAATATTTACATTTCAAAGTAAATCTGAATGGTGGTGGCGGGCGGGTGGGGGGGGGAAGGGTCTAGTGGAGATAGGGGAAGCAGTGAGGTGAATCACGCGCAAAGATGCGGATCAAAGCGACCAGCCACGCGATCCATTAAAAAAAGGCCGCCAAAAGAGAGACGGTGGAGGGCGGAGGGTCGGTGGAGGGAGAGGAAGGAGTGGATGAATGGGAAGGAGCGGGCTCCCACCCTCACCCTGCCTTCTTCCACTTCCCGCTCATCCCATCGACGAAATAAGATGCAGAACAATCATTCGCCTCGGGTCCTCAAGGCGGCATGCGTTCGCTTCGGGAGGAGGGAACCAAGGGGTGGAGTGGGACGCGACGAAGGGGGGGTTGGTGCGGTCAGGGGAGTTCCTGGGAGACCACCTCTCCCCCACCTCTTCTCTCCCCGACGACTCAGGAATGCATTACTCCGCGGAAGTTCAATCTCATCCCTTTCCGTCCTCAGTGTGGCACAATCACACACGCACACAGGGAACCGGGCGGTGGAATTGACATTTCCACTTTCTTCTTCCCTCGCCGATACCTTTGTCGCCTCCTTCTCAAAGGAATTCCGCCACGAGCAAGAGGGAGGGAGAGAGGTATCTGTACAGAGAGAGAGAGAGAGAGAGAGAGAGAGAGAGAGGGAGAGAGGGAGGGCGGTGGAGGCGGAGGGGGAGTGAGAACAAGAGTGGAGATAAAAAGATGAGCGTGGGAAGGGAGATCGGACGGGGCCGGGAGGGAGCACAAACACACACCTACAGCGACAACAAAGGGCCTCGCGCCCCGAACTCGCTCCTCCGCCTCCATCCTACACCCCCATCAACCACTCCCCCGAATGGAAAGCAGGCAATGAACGCGAGGCTTTGGTCCATTTTCTCCCCTACTCCAGTTTCTCATTTTGTGTCCCGTCCCTCATCCCGTCCCCCCCCCCCCCTCGGACTCATCATTCGGGGCCATCGGGCCTCCCGAATTCTTCACGCGTCTTCTTCCCCCCTCGACTCTTCTCTCCCGCGTGGGGAGGTTTTGGGGGCGGGGGGTTGCCTGATCCTGCGCATGATAAAGGGATATCCGTGAGATTAGTAGGGAACGCCTAAGTCTGAATATGGAATCCCACGAGTCAGACGAGGGTGGTAAAACGAAGGGTGGTTATTTCCAAGAATGCCAGCGTCTTGAGATAGCTCTGAAGGAAATGTCTCCCTTGTTAAGCGATAAATTCGACGTAAATCCCTTTTGTTCGGGATAATAACCGACGCCAATGCCAAAATTGCATGAAATACATATAATACGGGATGACATAATCAACTTTAAGGTTCCATTTTTCACGATAGACTCGGAGCCGGTTAGCAGTTGGGAAAAAATTAAATCTCACTTTACACCACCCTCTCCAGTATGTAGGAAGGATTATTGTTAAGTTTAATTATTTCTGAAATCTATTATATTAAAATGAGAAAAATATGTTAAGGTAAGGGCAACCTTGCTAAAACCACAAACTTTTTTAAGCTTAGTCGGATAATTTTGAAATGCAGTACTGTTTCTTCTACAATAATAAATGAGGCCAGACGTAATATTCTTCCATTATTCTGCAGTCTAGAACAAAGAAACTTAAATAGGTAGACTAAAAATTGCGATCATTTATTAAATGATTGCATTAATTTATATAAAATATAATGCGATTATTTCATACTATGACATTATTGGAGATACCGTATTTACGTAAAGGGATATAATGAATTTATAGAGATTGATTCTTTCTTGCTTACTCTTGATGAAAGATAATCAGATTTTCATGTCAATCACATAATTCATATTCATACATGAAATATGTGAATAATTCATAAATGACATCCAGGAAATACAATAGGGGAAAAATGAAACTCCTATTCTCCTATCAGCTCTATGAAACGAAAAGTAGAGAAGGTATACACAATAACAGGAAGAGGCACTAATTAAATATTTTCACAAAATAAAAAATACAAATTCATCAACCCATTAGCGTCTTTTACTGGTAGTTGTTTTGGAAAAACGCCTGGTTAGAAACTATACCAGATAAAGAATATATAATGCAAATATAAAATAAAAATATCAATATAAAATGCCACCTCGCTTAAGTGAAACAACGGAGAGTCTGTGACCTAAAGATAACATTATTGGCCACGAAAGAGGAAACACTGGATGGATATTTGATGCTTTCGTTCAGTGTATGAGCTTATGGCAAATTATCTTTGGATCTTCTATGACAAAGAGAGAGTACACTGTACGGCACCGATTCAACTATAATAAAACATGCTATTCCATTCTTAAATTAAATAGCTATCTTCATGGTTGACAGTATATGTCACTGCATGTACCATGTGCCTCTTCTTTAGATCTTGCTCTCCTCTTCTACCCGCTTCCTATCGACATATCACCTTCCCTATTGGTCATCCATAATTTTATTTTTCATTCTTCCTCTCTTTGGCTTTCCTTTATTGTACCTTACAGCACATTTCTTAAAAGATGTTTCTTTCTCAGTATAATTCCAATCCATTTCCTTTTCCTGTTCAGTATTGTGCTCAGCAGTTGCTTTTCTTCGCGGACTCTGCATTAAATCTTCTCGTCCCATAAATTACCCCACAGTTTAATTTTAGATTCTTCTTCCAAAACAAATATCTAAACTTTGAATCCATTCTAGAGTCAAAATATAACCAAAACATATTAAAAATAGCTTATTAAAGAAACATTAAAGTTCGATTACATGGTATAATTGTGCATCCAGAGATTTCATAACCAGATAGAATGTAGAGCAATGATTAGTTCTCCATGAAAATGCACTAAAGTGGCCTAGAATTAATGCATTTTTCACAGCCTTACAAAAGTTATTACCAATACTGACTTTTAATAATCAAACCACTTTACTTTTCCACATAAAAGTTTATGTGGAAAAGTAAAGTGGTTTGATTATTAAAAGTCAATATGAAGATTTTCCACCAAGTTACGCCAGAAACTGTTTTATTTATTACCAATAAATAATGCAAACAAATAAACCCAAAATATAGCTTAATGCACTTATAATTTATGCATTATTCAAAAAAAATTATATTCGTATTAAGCTGGCGCGATCTCGACAATCTTATGTAATTTCCTTCTCTAACTTCTCAGCCAACGGTGTAAATAAATGAAGGTTTTTTATTAGCAAATTTGAATAAACTCATGTGAAAATTGATTCTCGCTACAAAATTATATGAGATAGTTCGAGCACAATGCAAATTGAATTTGACTTTCGAAAAAAATATTTAAACACTATCACAGAATGCTTAACGAAATGATAAAATCAAAAGTAATTCCATTCGCATGAGTAAGCATTCAAATTATATGCACATATGAGTCTATTGGATATGGCAAAATATTTTTACACGCGCAAAATATTCTGACATAAAAGGTCCAGCCAAAGAGTCTAAAAAATTAACGGAAGCATAATCTCATTGAGACCTTATCCAAGTCTCAATTATTCTTTATTAGCAGTTTTAGACCTAAAAATAAACACAAATCCGAAAGAATCAACAGCCAGCGCTGGTAGGATCAACCACCTTTAATTTTACTGAGTAAATGAAGGGTCATTACTTAATTGAACAAGAATGATCAGTTCACCCAATTCTTCAACAAAATAATTAATTTGGGTTTGTGACAAACGATAACATCTCATTAATATATTCATGTCGCCAAAATGCTCCTCTATTGGTGCTAAATTGGTGTAACTCTATAATATTTATTTTTTACTGAACCACCATGCCACAAGTCACACATCTAGATAGTTTTCTTAATGTTGGTTCATTTCCCCTATCGGGTGAAAATTTACAGTAATTAGTCATGATTTTCTCGCACTATCGGATGGCTAAAAAAATGGCATCATCCCATCCTCAACGGCCGCACGAGGCACCGAATGATGGTAAAAACCATTTCAGGAAAGAGAGCACTCGGTTTAAATAAAAAGACGTATAAAAGAATACTTACTTCCTGCGGGAGAAATTAAAATGCGTAAATCCCATAGAATAAGCCGAAATAAACAAACGCATTCGCCGCATTTTAATGATAACCTTTTGCATATAAAATATATTGGCTTCCCGACTTTACTGCCCACTAGGGGGCGGTGAAGTGGGCGGAGGAGGAAATTAGTGGTCTTTTTGCTGCTCTCGAATCCCGTTGCCAAGGGCGTCTGAGAGCCTCGCCCCCCTCCATCCCGACTCCCTTAACGGCGAGGACCACCCCGCTCTCCGCCTGCTTCCTCCTACGATGTCGGCATCCGTCCCCATCCCCACTCCTTTCGGAAGGGAGAGGAGGCACCCCCGACCCTCCATCCCCGCTCGCTCGCATCGTCCCCCTACCCACCCCCTGAATCCTCTCCTCTCCCAACCACCAAAACAACCCTCGCACTCCTTTTTGTCACACTCTAGCAACCACCACCACTTTCTCCTCCCCGAGCCAACCATTCGTTTCGCGCAGTTGAGTTTATATTGCATTCCCTGCGAATAATATTTCCATGGGATTCCTTTCTCAAGACACCTAAAAACGCATAAAAGGAAGGGTATAAGCGCCGTATTTATGCCTTGGCGTATAGCGCGGCCGCTGACCCCGCCCTTTGTCAAGGCCTGGAATAATTTTATCTCCTTAGCCGTGAGTAAACACGGCCGGGCTTACTCCTCTGGCTTCCCTCTCCGCGGGAAGCCACGGCGGCTCTGTTTGCCCAACAATGCGATGCGCACAATCGCACGGAAACTATTTCTCGCCCCATTCCTCGTAGAGATTCACGCCGGCTTCGAAGTTTACCCTGACCAATGATTTAATACGGGAAGTCTTTGAGCACAAGACCCAATGATTGATAGGTTGGTATGCTATGACAAAGAGTAATAAAATTGTGAGGTAAATCGTGCATGAATTATTTACGAGTATCTGATACATGATATTTATTAACAATGCTCTCTTTGATGCAAAAATGCTATTTGAGAACGCTTCATGATCAAGTGACTAAACAGTTTTCCATGACTAGTGAATTATTGAATAGAAATTGTGTGTGCCAATGATCAACTGAGATCTTCCCATTAAATTAAACTCATAGTGGTAAGGTAACAACATTTATAGCTATTTAAATACTTAAAAATGAAAAATGAAAACAAAGTATAGTTGTAGCATTAATAATTAAAATATTTTCACGATATCAAATCAATCTAAAACATCGTCCACTGGTTCTTTGAGATTTTATGTTACAATCTTTGTTTAGCAGAAACGAAAAGCGATTGTTTATTTGTTATATATATGTTGCCAATCATGAGATAGTAAATATGTGTGAATAAAAGATAAGGTTTTTTCCTTATACTCGACTCCCATCTCCAATAGTTTCCATTAGAAAAGCAGCGTCAAAGTTACGGTTCACAGTCCTTATCTCCAAGGATGGGTCAAATGTATTAACATCTTCAGAGAATTATTGCGCTTATCGGAACGGACTAAGGGAAACTTGGAGAAGCACGAGCAAATATATCATTCGCGTGATTCTTAGCTAATGGCAATTCTCGGCTTTGTGAGACGAGAACCAAATGAAGGTAAAGGAATAAAGAAAATAAACTACAATTCGTTTGTCCGGACATATTTTACGTGTCATGGAAATAATCTCGAACTTTCTAATTACTCTTCACCACGATGAGAAGGAATAATATATTCCACTTCACTCTTGATCGCACAATATTTGTATTTGTATCAAATCCCAAATAACCTTCGTTTATACGAAGGTCAATCGTGTTGTGGAATTTATAGAGAATAAATTTCTACAATAAATGAGATCTCCGCGATTAAAAAGGTTAATGGCACACATATTGGATACAAAAACAACAATAATTAATTAGAAACAACAAATAATAGATTACCATCGCGGCACCAAAGCACGCTATACAAAATTCAATTATATTCGCATTATTTATTTAAAAAATTTTTCTGTATAATGAAAATTCAAGGCTGATATATTTCTCTATTTTTATATGATTGAAGGTTTTAGCTGCCATTAGTGTTCTATTCATGCAGAAATTCTACATATTTGAAATTTCTTACCGCGGTTAAAAATGGTCAATGGCTGTCTCGGCGCGACACATTAGGGTGACGAATTAAACGAAATCTCTCTAAGTCAGCGCCGTACGACGTTTTAAGTAAAAAGAACTACAATTTGAGTCGTAACAATGTTCACAACGCATCAGAATAACCAGAAAAAAATCACATAAATAAGATATCAAAATAATTTTGGAATATGCAAAGGTGCGCGGAAGGGAACATTAATAACAACCAAGATATGATTTGACCTTTGAAGGAACTAAGTAACTATCTGTAGATTATTTTCAAACAACAGTTTCACCTTGGTTTTTTTAGTTTAGAAATGTCTAGTTCAGGGATGAATCTGCCGCATTTTATGTAGAAGAAGTGCAGGAAAATATTTCAAATTGATCTGGAGTGAATATGTTACTAGTTCAGGGGATCGTAATCCCTTTCCGCATTCTTTAACACGACAAAGGTAAAAATTGATAATGGTTACATGTTTCCTGAGGTGGACATTAATTTTAAAAGGGTATGACGCATTTAACATGCTTTTAACACATTTATATGAGATAAAATTTATACGACAACTGAAGTATGAGGTAAAGCACATTAATGAATTTTCCAGCATCAAGCTCAGAATCAGTGTCGATTTTGACTTTAAACTATCCTCTCCGAAATACAATATGCACTCTCAGGGTGTGTAAGGGCAAAAAAAGCTCTCAGTGTAACTGGAAATTCATATCATGAATCGTCTACGAAGTTTCTATTTGAAAGTTATGATCCCGTATGTGAGAGAGGACGAGTTCATGCCGCTAAACAAGTTCAAATGTCACAATCCGATAATCATGGAAATTAAATTTATTCGTCAGCAAGACTAATTAATAGAATGAACTAATTTTCTAAACAGACAGTGGTAATAGGAATGAAAAAAACATAATTACGTATAATTGCTTAACTTTGTGAACGGTTTTTAATTCCCAATCAGGTTATAAAGCGTTTAAATATTTACAATGACGTTAAATATTCATGGAATGATGGTCCAGTTGCTCAATGTCTAGCGCTCATCTAATCACAAAAAATCCATATTTGAAATTTCAAACGAGAGTGTGTTCGTTGGCTCTGTAGCGTAGTGAATTCCTTTCCGGCGTTGTTCACCCCTCCCTATCTCCGTGCTGCTCTTCTCAAAATCGAAGAAATGTTTCCTCAACTGTTTCCCTCCGTCTCCTTCCATTTCTTCCGTTAAGTCACCCCGTACACGAATCCAACCTCGCATTGCGTTGCGGTTTCTTCCGCAGATTCCTCCCGTTTACAATTTCTCCTCTCGCCCAGACCTTCCGCTCAGCTTTGCCCATTCCAGACTTCCGCTTTCCCACTGCTGTAATTTGTGGGTGGCATTCGGGCATAAGGGGTAAGAGCAAAGAGGTTGACTTACAGTGATTTATCCAAGGAGTTTCAGATCAATTTAAATCCACGCATGGACGATCGAAGTAAAAGCAATTGCGTTCGTGGATATTATATTGTAGTTCAAGATTAGTTCAATAGGTAGTCATAGCTGTGATAGTGGTTAAACACTAAGGTCATGGGTTCGAATTCGTAGGCGGATATCGTCTTTCAAGATCGTAATGTTTAAGGTCGATTAAAGAAGGCAAAATTCATTTAAGACCAAGTAATTTAACATAAATTAAGTAATTAAAAATAATTTTCTCAATCCTGTGGGATAAATGGCAGAAATGCTCCGGGTTTTATCTTTTTAATTACTCTATGAAAAAGCATATCAGTTACTTTGTATGAAAATGATGCATTAAGAAAGAAGAACATAAGAAGCGTATTAAGAGGCACAGCAAATATGTCGAAAAGATACTCTAATAATTCACAATTAAAAAGGCCAACTACCAGCAAAACTCGCAATACCAAATTTCAATCGTTGGATTATTTTTCGAATGATTGAAAAAAATATTTACACGAAATCATATAAAAATTTAATATGAAAATATATTTAATTCATGAAATTTGTAAGTGAATTCTTCGTGAAATTATTTTTTTTAAACTTAGAGGAGAGATTAATCAATTGTTTCCAGCTTCTAAAAAATTATTTTACGGCAGCTAATCCGAAAGAAGGGCAGAGTTCTGGAATTAATAAAAGAAACGTAGTAAGGAAAGAAATAGAGTTAAAAATAGATGGGGACGACGGGGTAATGACCGCTGGATGGAAACTTTACGAATCGTGGTGATGGTCCCGATTTTTTCCAGCGCCGTACGCTCACGGAAACTGCTGCACAAAGGCTGTATTGTTGGCGGGCAGGATACAAAACTCAGCGTAGTGCAAAAATGGCCAAGACATATCAGCCACAAAGCATCCGTTTGTAATTGGATGCGCTGCGGTCTCTCGGTAAGATTACTTAGAGAGTAGGAATTGGGGAATAAAATGGAAAATATGAGGAACTGTTAAATTATAACTCAGCAAAGTTAAGGATAATAAAATGAAATAGTTCTTTACTAAATTCTCCATTCGGAAGGGAAAATATTATTTTATGTTAATTGATAGAATGAATGTTATTAGCTTGTGCTTTTTGTGAAAAATTCGTACTATTTAAACCTTAAGTACAAAAGATATTGCAAAGATTATGGAACAGTCAGTTTTCTAACCCGAACTTGGCGCAAATATCCCATGCCTTAGAAGTTTTATTGCAATGGGAATTTTAGAATCAGAAAAAGTGGGGACTCTTGTTGAATGGTATGACATTCATTTGTGCGTCTCCTCATTCTCTTGGTACAATTTGAAACCACTTTCCACTCATCTTTTCTCACCTGAAACAACGAAATACAAATACAACTTTCCACCCAACAAATTTGCATTTCTTTCTTTCAACGGTTAGCTTTTCCAGAGATATATAACAATTTGGCACATAAAATAAAATCATAAGTGCATATGCTCGAAATACATGATATAGTTCTCCTAGAGCGTAGTTCGAAGTGGGAAAACATTTGAGTCAGACTGACATTGGAATCCCGATCAATGTTGCTACTGCGTGTCCGTCACATGCGATGGAATAAGTATAGAAAAATTACAGAAATAAGCGATTGAAGGTACCAGAAATGAGCCCCGTCAAGGCGACCCTAGGATAGGCATCTCTTAAGGACAATGCTCAAACCGTGCATGTAACTTCTCCTTTGATATTGCAATAAGTAGAGTGTAGTTGGTCTCTCTTATCCTTATTTATTTCACATATTTATATTTATATATCTTGAACTCTTTCGTGCCCCGGAAACCGAGCGGTAATTAAAGTCGGGAGTCCAGCCATCGAGCCGAGAGAGATGTGGAAAAGAGGAGGGGGAAGAGAGGAAGAATGGAATGCGAGGGCTTCAAGGGGTGCGAATGGAAAGTGGAGGCGAAAGGAGAAAGACGGAGAGGTGTTGCGGGGATGCGTGTGGGATAGGCGGCGGAGGAGGGTGGGCAGGGCGGTGGAAGGACGGACTGGACGGCGGAGGGAGGGCAAGCAAGATTGCATCATCACAAAAGGGACTCCCTGAATGGAAAGGGGAAAAATGAGGAGGAGGGGGGGGCGGGGGACGAAAAGGGGCGCGGGGCGGAGGGGTTGCGGCCCCGGAGGGTGGGGCAGGGCGGGAAGGCAGCTGGGCGTCGGTGCGTGGACCGAGGACAGAGTGGCCCCGCCATAATTATATACCCTATCTCCCAGCATCCCTCTTCCACCCTCCCCCTCAGAGGGTGTGAAAGGGTAAGGAGGCCTCGCTCCCCCTCGGTGCCTCGTCCCTTCCTGCCTCCATCCCCGGCGGCTGCTGGGCCGGGGTGGAGATGGGTCGGGAGGGTGAACGGA
Organism: Hetaerina titia; assembly: GCA_037158775.1. NCBI lineage: Eukaryota > Metazoa > Arthropoda > Insecta > Odonata > Calopterygidae > Hetaerina > Hetaerina titia. Next base: position 78,647,007 of record CM073775.1, on the reverse strand, counting down.
GAACGGAAGGCGGGGAGAGTGTGACCTTTTATGCGGAGAAGGGTGGGGCCGAGACGGGGCGCGGGAAGGTGAGGGCTCGAGGGAGGGTTGAGTCTGGAAAGGCTAACCATATAAGATTCAAAGTTACATTTACTCCCGCTCTATCTTCCTGTCATTTCAACTCCTTGGTCCTATTCATTTCTCTAGATCAGTCCCCTTCATATGTACACTTCCGCCGAGCCACTTTCCTTTCGACACTCCCTGCTTGTTATTCATTGAATACTCCTCAATTTCAGTCATTGTTTAACGTGATCAATGTCAAAATGCAAACGCTTATTTCGTAATAATTTCTCAGTCGTCTAAAACATTCAGCGCGGGTGGTTTTGGAGTGGGTAGTCTAGAACTGTCTTCGGACTAATTGTTCACAGTTCCTCATTTACTGCAAGGTTGGCTTGCAGAGTTATATTATAGGACATTTTACTTTCTATTTTACAATGATAACATTTTTCGGAACGAATAAACCGAAATCTAACATGATTTGAGTTTTCAAATAGGTGAAAATAGTGTAAAATAAGCATGATTAACATTTATTTCGTTTTTCTTTCTTAAATGAATAACATTTCAATAATATTCTTGTGCATGTTGCAAATATTTCTGAACGAAACTTTATTGTACGCTGTATTATGCAGAACTTAAATGTAGAAAATGATAGATTACGGACCGAGGCATCAAGGTTGAAACTATATTCTCCAATAAAGGTTCAAGATATCTATTTCTTATGATAGATTTTTTTTGGAAATTATTAAAGGCAGTCGAATGGTTAATGTTGGTTGGGTTAGACGAGCTAACTGGTCGCAGCTGCAAGTATGTCTTATCTAAGATAACTTGACACTGTACGATGGATCAAGTATTTCTTTTTCTACATACATTTTCGCCTTTGATTCCGTCCAACATATCTATTCTTTCATTCACAGGCAATGCTATATTTTAAGCACTTATGCATTTATTCTAAAAAATATTTACAATGCTGAAATTATCTTATTCATCGACTTTACCTATCTTTCTTCGAAAGGTACTTGTCCCAGGAGAATATAGGCTATACTTATTTTCGCTTCCACAAAATCGATGTTTGTTACGTACCGTTGCCAAGGTTGTGCGAAAAGTTTGTCTTAAAACACATATGGATGTACATTAAGTTGACGAAGCGACGAACAAAGCTGGATGCATCATTCTGAGGTAAACCATCCGTCGGATTAAAATAGAAGTAAAGATAAATTTTAAATACACCATGGTTAGGATTTAGATTTTAGTTGTCCACAGTTCAGTTTTTGTGGAACAATAAAATAATAAAATGTACATAATAGGTTGATTACCCGAAAAGGTTCAACAACGGAGAGGAAGGATTTCGACATAGTATTACACTTGAAAACTTTCTATATTTCTCACGCTGTTTCTGGGTTCTCACGCATAGCAAATTCACTAACTATATTGCCCTCATATTCATGCATGTGTCCCTTTCCACTTTTACTTATTAACTCCTCCCTGCATTTCATCTTCACGCCGGCCCTTCCCTCCGCCTCAAACCGTCCCCCTCTTCTTCTTTTGCTCCGACACACCCTCTCTCTCTTTCTCCATTCCTCTACTTTTCACCTCTCCACCCTTCACCGTCCCTCCACCCCTTACCTCCTGTAGTTCCCTCCTCCCCAACAACCGCCCTCTACCCCTTTCCCCTTGCTTCCCATAAATCGCCTGCGGTTCGCAAGGAGTCTGGCTGCTGAGAACGAGACAAAAGCCTTTTGCGGTGTCATATCGCAGTGGGCAGAAACAGTGCTGCGCTAATTAAGTGTGTGAGAAGATGGAACATATAAGGAAGAGCAAGAGGGAGAGTGAAATGAGGGGGAGGGGGCGCGGGAAGGGGTGGTGGAGGGGCGAGGGGGGCTACAGAGATCGTGGAACGCCTAAGGATGGGGAAACGGGGATTTTATACAGTACGACTGAGGAAGGGCATGGTTTCGGTTGCGGAGGCAAAAAGGGCGGAGGGGCGAAGGGAGGGGGGAATGGAAGCGGACGAGAGGAATGAATGGTTTTGGGTGGTGAGGGATAAAATGGAGTGAGATTTAAGGGGGGTGTGGAGGAGGAAGGAAAGGGGCGGGGAGAGAGGGTAGGAGACAGGACTCGCTCTTGAGTAGGAGGAGGAGGAGGACGGAGGTTCGCTGGGAGCAATTTGGCATGGGTTTGTGCGTGAGCATGGCAACGTCTTTATTAAGCGATTCATCTTGCGGGACAAAACCCCCACCTCACTTCTAACATCTTCAACCCTCTCTCTCTCTCTCTTGGGTCCATTTCCGAAAAAAGAGCCCATAAAAAACTCGGGAGATAAAAAAATTGGATCTGCGACGAAGTTGGGCAATTAGAACCATTTATTAAGTTTATATATGAATCGGCAATCAAACAGGGGGTCCGAGAATAAGTGAGGGGGCTTTATATTTTGGCATCTTCAAACATCTCCAGTGCCCGGAGACGCATTTTTCTTCCCTCCTCCCATTCCTTATCTCGGTGGGCCCTGAAGACGGCTCTCGGGAAGATAAGTCAATGCATTACTAATTATGCCTGAGGGAGGGTAATTAGCTGTTATTTGGAAAATTATAGTGCAAGGCAAGGAAATACGAGTAACGCAAATTAGCTACCCGGCTATTATTTACGTAAGCGTACTGATTTAGCCGACTAAATTACGTTTTGGAATAAAAAATTAAACTTCAAAAGAGCTAAGATAGTCTACTGATATTTTTAAGTAACAAAAAACTATAGTGGTAATTAACATTAAAACACAAGTAAGGAAGTTAATGTAATTTTATTAAAACCTTGAGTCAACTTTTAAATAAATTTGACAATGAAATACGGGTTGAACTCATGATGTACTTCAACCCTCTTGAGATAAAACAAATATTTGGTTCGATATTTTACATTTTTCATAAATCATTCGTGACATGGTTTCTTGAATTGGTAGGCTACGAACTTATGATAAAAATGTTGTACACATATTCTAGAGGCTCCATCTCTCTCTGTTAATTAGCTCCTTGACGGAGGATTCCACACGTAGGGAGGTTGAGGAATGCACGACGTAGGAATAAAATACACAAAAGACTCACAGCTGACATCCGGACCTTACACGGGGGGCTCTCTCTGTGTTGTGATGGAAGTAGGCATTCGGGGCCATAGTTTTTGAGGTGAGAGAAGGGAATTCCCGACCGCGTCACGGAGGGAGAATTGGCATAAGGAATTGGGCAAGGTGTGCCTGGAGTGTGGCTCAATTGGGGAAGGAGGCATTTGGGTGTGGAATTCATTTAGGAGACAATGGAGTGCGGGCAGAAAGGGATGCACAAGGGGAAATGGGGGTGCAGAATGGAGACAAAGACATACCAAGACAAGGGCAAAGGAGAGAGTGAGGGAGAATGGGGAGAGTCGCATGGTTGGTTGGCATGAAAGGAGAGAAAGTAGGGGATAAATTGACCGAATGAGGTACCGACGAAAGAGGAACATAAGATGCTGCAGAACAGAATTGAAAAATAATAGTTTTGTGGAAAATTACTCTTTATGGGTAAAAAAGACGGATAATGCGCTATGCAAGGATTCAGAAGCACTCGCTGTGGCATGCAAAGCGAACATCCCGTGTGGAAGGTAAGTGGATCCCGCCGTAAGCCATAGACTGCAAGCAAAAGTGCACCAAAACACAAAGGATATGAAGTGAGTTGTAAACAAAGAAGCACACTGCAATAGGCAGTGAAAGATAATATGAAAACGCAATGCGAGTAACTCATATGAATAACTTACAAACCTAATTCATTCCGAAGATCTAAGAGAAAAATGGCAGAATATTTCTGTAGACGCGATATATATGGACAGCAAGATTTATTAGAAGTATTTATTTTATAATATGATCACATATCGTCCAAATATTGATTCATATAATATATCCATAATATTTAAGCAATATAATATATCCATAATATTTCATTGAAGTCAAAAAATCGACTTAAGCTCATACTATATTTTAGAAAATAGACGTAAACCTCATTTCATGATGCATGTGGTAAAGTTTAATCGGAGTGAAACTGAAATTAAACGTACCTACGAAATTATCACAGTATAAGGAAATTATTCTGCAATGAAAGAGTATTTTTATCAGGTGTACGTTTTCTTAGGTGAAATGCACACCTTATAGCGGAGCGACCTGACGAAAGGAAATATAGTATACCTATTTTAACACTTGGAAAAATATTATATTCGGATATTCTTAATTGTACTGATAGAGCCAGCATACCTATATGTTTATCACTATGTCCTTATAATAATAGTAATATAATATGATATGACATAGTTGAAACTCTGAAGAGGTTATTTACGATAATGTATAGAATACTTATGTTTATCGGCCAAAAAGAATAAATTCCGTTAACTTATATTGAAAAATAGCGATAGTTTAAAGAAATGGTGTGAAATTTTCTTTTAGTTCAATAAAATAACATTGGCTGTACGTATTTGGAGTCTAACAAATTACTTTCTGAAAGGGAAAACGAAAGCAAATTTATTAACACCATCGAGAAAAGTATTTCAGGACTGATTATAAAATTAAAGTTTTATAATTATTTCAGTGCTGAAAGTAATTTCCAAATTTGAAATAGTTTTCCAAAAATTCGTAGACATTTGAATTACATATTGCGCCACTTCTGCACCCAGTTAAAAACTGTTAATATTCCCCAGGAAATCAGGTAAATTTTATTGAAAATATGAGTAAAATGAATAACAATACTGTCATTTCTCATGCCATTATATTATATTCCGATGAAAAGTATAAACTTCTGATTAATTTCTTTGATTCTTTACTGGTCAATCGGAACTGAAAATCAACTCTTCATTCGTTTCCTTAGGATCAACCAATGATTTTTAGAACTCGGATTTTAAATCTTATATATTTTTTAATAATCTTGCCAATTATTGACAATGAGACAATTATTGAGTTTTTATTTCACAAAAATACATTCATATCCATAAGTCCTCATGGATCCAAAATAAATTATGGAAGTCATGTTAAATGATGATATTTCTACAACACGATGGATATTATATGAATTTGACTAATACTGGGCCAAAACTAATACAGAATTTTTGTTTTCATAAAGCTCTGTACTTTTCGAATATATGACCATAATACAACTTATTCTTGCACAATGTAATGTTGCTTTAACCTGCTCACCACAAGAGAAAAGTACGTGTGTCAACATTTTCACCAATAGAAAAATATTACGAAGAGTGAAATAGAAGTTTTTCCTTAACCAAAATGGTCAAAACAAATTTCCCTAGCGGCGTCATGTTAACCTTTACCACAGTTTTTCGTACTTTTACCTCAAGTTCCGAGATACAGTTACCCGCTTTGGAAACCTAGTTCAACGTCACGCTATTTAGCATGGCCAAAGGAGTATTTTTTTCCTACCCTCCCATCCACACTTCCTTTCCCGGGGCGTCCTTTTTCTTTGACTCGACGATCATTATGAGACGGCTTTTAAATGAAAAAAAAGAGAAGAGGAAGCCCAAGGATTTTTGGAGATGTAAGGAGACACCGAGGCATATGCCCTACACGGAACGTTAACACAGCGCCCGGCATTTTTCGCTGGAGTGACGTTGAAACCTTAGGAGACGAAGAGTTTTGCTCGCACGAGTATTTCACTGGCGCAGCGGAGAAATCAACCTTCTCCACCAGCTTTGAGACCGGTTTAGAACCCAAGAAAACCCCGAAGAAGGAACCAAGGGACATCAAATTTCCTTTAAAGTTGATTCTGTGAGGTCTCTCACGAAAAAGGCTTCTCTCCGTCCTATCGTGGACCAGAAAATGAAGGTTACCCTCTTATGGAAAGGGGATTTATCTCCTTATATCGTTTGACCTTCAACTTCCCTTTCCCTTTTGCTTAGGAACAGCTACAGCGACCCCGAGGCACCACACTGACGGTCAATTCAAGGAAAGTTTATCTTTTCAAAAGTTTATGTAATAAGTTACCGATAACTGAATTTAATACGTAATATTCCATGGAATATCTTTATTGGGAACTGCTATAAAATTGCTAAACATCTAAAATATCAGTATCATTGAGAGACATAATATATAAAACCCAGAAGAAAATAAGAAGGCAGAAGCTTTTTTTAAACCAGAAAAACGGACTTAAGATAGAGAAAGTCTTAAGGTAGGAAATAATAGTAATACTTATAAAATTGGAGTTATGATTTATTACCGGCTTTTGACAGTATATCACTTAATAACGTTAATAAGTACAATATTAAGGAGCATGTTTGTTGCTTAAGAAATTTCGCAAGCTTGAATTTGTAATAAGCGGCGTTCCGTAACTAAAGATTTAGTTACTAGGTGGAAGTACATTACTGAATTACTAATTTTTACTCTAACATAATAATTATTAAATAATAATACTAAGAATACTCGGAGGAAATTATGAACCGCGATGAAACTAAAAATCAAACGAAAATGTAATATATTATAAATAGAAATGGCGAAAAATTTACATAATGTATATTTTATCCGAAGATTTCCTGGTGATAGAATTACTGATGATTAAAAACATGTTGCAGTTAATTAGAATTTGAATGTAAATTACCACGGTCATTAGTTTTCACTCCAGATCTGACAAGCTACATATCTAAAATTTTAGTTCTCATCCACTCAGTTATTTGACTCATAATATTTTATGGGATGGGACTCTCATATTCCATGGGATCGATTCAATTCTCCATGGTAACGGTTTCGTTTGCAATTATTTTTCAGTTTATACTATCCTTTATTTCTGTAAATGTTGCCACGCCATGAGCCAGTAACTCTCAGATAATTAGAAATAATTCCTTCGTCAACAATCTTAGTAATTTTAACATTATAGTTTTATCGTAATTTTCTTTCTTTCGATTCTATGTTATGAACTTTGATTGCTTATTCACCCCGACAATTGGGTTATATTTTTGGTTATTATTTAAAAGAATATCGAAGAAGAAGAATCGTCCCTCTTTTTAGCCAAGAGTTAACTCGCCGAGATAAATTTTTAATTAGATCTATATACGAGATTACCAATTTATTTATTTAGTAAAAAAATTATTATTGTTTGCTGCTACAATTAACAAGGATTATTTTTTAGCAGCTTCCAGTTTTCTCGGAGGATATTAACGGTATACATGAAATGAATGAGCGTCCTTATTACGTTCTCTCTTTCATTTGATGTATATACAAAATTTCCACAAGGGAAGCCTTTCCCTGTAAGGTTACTATTCGTACTTAATTCACTCAGACATTTTTAAATAATAAACAGAAAAAGGTCTGTCACTTTTTCCAGCATGTAAAAGATATGCCATACGTTTTGTTTCCCTGGTATTATTCCCTTGGTGCTCTTTATTCTGCGATTTCAAACGTGCTCACTGTTCATGCAATAACTTATTCTGCGCAGTTTTTCTTCAACCAGTTAATGTGCATACTTGAAATGATCCAATTGCCATTAAATGCATATGCTTCATATGGAGTATTCACTGCATGTAAAAAAAGGTGATCCCTTGGTAATAACGACGGAGAATTTTGCAGATGACAAAGGTTTTTTCTTAAGGCGTTAAGTTTCCATATCAAAATGAAAGAAGTCAAAATCAAAGATTTTTTCAAAACTGAGATATAATTTAAGACTTAGAATAGACTTACCAGTTTGAATCATGACTTCGGGTGAACTTCGGGTCAGTGAACTTGAGAGGGTGGCGTTCCTGGCAGGGTGAAGGCGAGATATATGCACAGACGTCAACGTACACATTCTTTCAAAGTAAGGCTGCCGAGCTAAAGAAATGATGAAAAAAATAGAATTTCAAACGTTAGATTTAAGAAATTACATTTTTGAATCAAATAGAAAAGTTAGAAAGGGGAGGTAGAAATGAAAAATCAGGCGGTGAAAAATGCATATGTAGTTATTGTAGATTGCTAGTATAGCAATTTGATATTTCTGGCTTGAGTTGAAAGAAAATAGTCAAGAATTGCTCATGTAGTAATTAGTATTGAAGTAAAGGAAGTACTTTTCCAAAGAGTAAATGCACAGAAAAATGGCAATGTGTAAAAAAACCGACGATACAATACAATTTGCAGATGAAAAACAGATATCATAGTACATTTTTGTAATTAAATTGAATATGAAGGTACGTAGTTAAGGGAAGGTAGAAGTATGCATGTTATATGATAAACTACTGGAAATTATTGGGAATGTTCTTGAAAGAAAACCTTGTTGTGCGATGAGAGTTTTGAAGTTTAGTGGAAGGGGATAATAAGGGAAGTGAGATAAGGCAGCATTGTTGAGGAAAAAAGGATTGACCACGATTAAAATTCAGTCGAATGTTGCCTCGGGAAAAGGTTCTATTACCTAATACTTAGTTCAAACTACAGAAAATGCTTGTTCACATAGGTTCTATTCAAATAGAAGGAGAAATTAACAAATTACTTTAACTTAAAAATTCTTATGGGATTTGGTACCAAGGCATCCAGGTTTATAGGTTTATGAGGCTAATAGAGATTCTCTTAATAGTATGTACCTGAGATATGCAACTAAAATCAAGTGAATGTTAGAAGCAAAAATGACCATAAATTTGGCATTGGCATAACAACAATCAAATTTGAAAATATGATGAGAGATTAAAGACATAAGAGTAGTGGAATTGGTTGAACTTATGTGAAAAGTTGAGAGGATCTTAATAAATACCTTGAAGAAAACCAATACGTGTAAGAAACATGATATAGTTAAGCCAAAGAAAAACGACAAGAAAGATGTCAAGAGAATGAGACTGGTGAGAGAGCAAAATGCTAACAGGATTCGGCGAGGCGAGAAACTCATGGAGAAAACAAAAAGTGACGGATGGAAGAAATCAAGGATATAGAGAAGATGATTGCACAGGTGCGTATGTTGAAGTAATTAACTTATATGGGAGCAAATCAGAAACGACGCCAACCCTCAGAGAAAAGAAAATGAAAAGTGACCCATGGTCAAATACACCACACTGGTCACACTCTGACCCGGGTTTCTACGTAAACCGTCGTCATGTCACTGTTGTATTAGTATTAATGAAAAAGAAAAATACTGAGAAAAGATTGAAACAATACCTGGATTCACTTCCTTAGAAAGGAATGAGGGCAGATAGCTTATACATCATAAGGAAACGTGACATAGATAGATATTTCTCAGATTTGGGAATAACATGCAAATTATAAAAAGTAGAATGGAAAATGACGGCCAGTATGGCAACAGGAAATCATAGTTGTCCACAAAATTTCTCTGAGATTTAGGAAAAAATAAAACAAAGCTTTTAATAGGTTAGATGTTATAATTTAAGATGGTGGTGGCCAAGAATGTTTAAGGTCAATATGAGTCCCTATTGTGAAAGAAGTAGCATTCTCTTCTGGAGAATATGACTGGACCTGGATACTAAGAATCAATCATAAGTTTAAATTCAAATGCGAATGTATGACGAAGTATAATACCAAAAATAAAAGAATAACGGTATTAGTGAACAGGAAAATTGCTTTGGTTAGGATAATTTTGTACGGATAAACGGTAGAGTGGCTTCATGTTATCACATGATGAAATGTAATAAACGATGGGCAGAACAGATTCAAAGGTATAAAAGAGTACTATCAATTTGATTAACTTCGCAGATATTGAGAAGGCGTTATAGAGAGGAAATTGCAAAATTTGACGACACATCAGAAAACAGGATAAGCTACAGCTGCCTTATTCGCTAACAAAACAAAAATCATAGCGCACAACTAAGGATGCCGAATAATAAATCGGGATGTCAGTGACAGATAAAGCAGAATTTCACCGTATCTCACTTTTCGATTCCGATCTCTTTAACTTAAATCTCATAGAATAAATATAATCATGAGGAAATGAAAATAATAATAAAATAATGGATAAATCATAGTATAAATTTAAACTTTAATGCATGAATGCATAAGTGAAAGTAAATGGACAAATTAATTCATCTTTATTTACTTCTAATTTGGGAATTTTGACAGGAATCGACAAAAAATAATTACGTTTTGATATTAATTGTTTAAAGAAATGCGGCATTTATAAGAGCAGGGAAGTATGAACAAGGAAAACCGATGAAGATATTAACGATAAATTATTGATTGATTTGATATTGATATAATAGTTTTCATTGTGCGGTTTAGAAACTGGCATCAGGTGATACAGTAAAGGTGTATAGTAATGGAAGTCTATGAAATGCGAGAGAAAAAAAGAGTCGGCTCAAGAGAAATGAAGACAGAGTGATGCGAACCACGAAGAGAAGGATTTAATATGGTGAGTTGTAAGAGAAAATGGAGCTTCACTGTTGTAAAAAGATTGAAACATCTCAATCAATCTCACCTTCTTTATCTTTGTGTCAATGAAAATTCATCAATTGAGTCAAATAATGAAATACATTCGTTATAAGCTTAAAGTCGTGTGATTATTTTATTACGAAAATATCAAGCGTGATTCATTAGGAATTTAGAGTTCTGGAAAAACTGTAAGGAATCTAATTAATTAATTAATTTGCAAGGGAGCAGATTAGCAGCTACTTGAATTTTCACTAAATTCGTCATGGATCACGAAATAACTGTTGACCAGGATTACCAGTCTTAGCTTAAATTTTGGTATTTGGATTGTATCTCTATCTCTAAAGAAAGATTTTGTTGATTTGATCACAGTTCCTTCCAGTAATATCTATAGTAAAAATAAAGAAATTTTATACAATTCCCGTTAAACTAGATGACGTGTTTCATTTACCAAACATTTGGACAGTGTGATGTTTAAAAATCATGAAGGGGTGAAAAATGACATGGCCTTAGGAAAAATATCAATCTCACTCAATCAAAATAAATGACATTGTCTTTGAAACTCACTGCCGACCAATAATAATGGCAATCAAATAAAAAAAGACGCCATTTCACAGCACAGGGCTGAATGTTTTAATTTATGTATTTCGAGTGATTTGATAGGCTTCCTCGATTATTATTAGTACTAATTGGAAAAAGAGGTTCTCACGGTATGCGTGTCCCCATCCTGAATGTGCACAGCTATTAAGGGGAAATTATACTTGCTCCCACCCATCCTTTTTCATCTGGAACGATACCATTTTGGATTATGACATTCATTCCAGGAAGCTCAAAAGAACGCTTTAGGACACTTCAGATACTCCCAGCGCACATTTTCGCTGCGATCTATGACAAGTTTATTGCAAAACACATTACTGGGGGACTATATCATATTCGTATCTTATGGAAATCAGACATCGAATGCCTTCCTCCCCATTGCATTAATCGTAAAACTTGGAGAAATGAGCATAAAACTCGTAATATTTTTTCGAAACGCTTTGCATCCGAAGGAGACGTGCTACGATGCCTCGGAGGAAGTTCATGGAAAGGAGACTCGAACACTGATTCAAAATGGTGTATATATGCATTCACGTAAGCCAAGCGGAACGACGATGGGAAATAACAGTGCCTGTTAAACGACCCGTTTCTGTATTACACGAAGAATTCTCAGCAACTAACGAAAGCTATACCAGAGCCGGAAAGTGAATAAAATTATAGCCTTCCTTTATACGTTTTCTGTGTTTATTCAAAATACTAATTTTTTTCATTGTATTTTGTTCCCCGCTGTCCAGAACTTTTCATCGACTGAGTGTATATGTTTGCGTGTGTGAGCTCACGCATGTATCGTACATACGTGTATACGCACACACATACGTACTGTCACACACACCTGCATACCCAAACCCTCTTCTTCACTTCTCATGGTCGCAATTGAACTTCCCACAAAATAATCAAGCCTGAACGCGTAGAAAAGAAAGGGTGGGAGAAGAGGCGGGCATAAGGGGTTGAGAAAATGGAGAGGTTTATTGGAAGAGAGAAAGAGAGGAGTCGGGTAGGAGATGTAACTGGGAAATATGAAATCAACATCAGAAGGGAGATAAGATGCAATTATTTTCTATGAAGAATATTTCACATTTGCAAACTTTAGAGAGAGCATATTAGAATTATACTGGAATGAGAAAGAGAATACACGTAAATTTCCTCGTTACATTTTTCTCCATATTTCCTATGAGTGATTAGTAAATTTTTAAGATTATTTTAATGGGATTGGCAAGTAGAAACAAAGTGGACTCAATTAGCTATCTCAACGTATTTAAAAGCAAAACCATTTAGAGTGTTTTCATGTTTAAAAATTTCTACTTTATTTACAACCATTTATAGGTTCTTGACGAAAAGATTGCTGTCATCCACTGCATTGCAAATATATTTATAAGACAAATTTCAAGTAACTGATTGGAATTTTCTTCACGTCTTGACTCGTAGTCTCATCTAAAAATGAGACATTTTTCTTTTTACTTGCACCAATAATTTTCATTTAAATCTTTCATAACAATAGTGCTATTAATTATTTAAGTGTGATCATTCTTGCACAATCGCCAAATATTTACCTTAGATTATACCTTGTTCGATTGAATGTATCCCGTTAACAATGAAATCAATGCATAACGTAGATAACTAACTTTCAGGCTTAAAACTCTCAACCACCCATCAAAAGAAAGGAAAATATTGCTTAAATTTGTGGCGCAGAGAGAGAGAGTGAAGTCGAGAAAGAAACATTGGACTAGGAATTGTTTGAAGGAGGTGAGAGAGATTTAGGAGGTAGCGAGCAGGAATTCACATACTCCGCCACCAGAGAGGAAGGTCGGTTAGCCGCCACCGTATTCGGCAATCCTGACGAAATCCCGCTCTCAGACGGAGGGATCGACGGAGTTTTAGCTGCAAGGACTTCCCACCTCCCCCTCCTTTCCTCCTGCTCTCACCCATTCATATATTTATACCTACATCTCCTTCTCGCACTGATTCCACCGCCAACCGCAAGCTCGGAACCCTCACTCTCACATTCTGGAAGGTATCTAACACTCAGTTTTCCGAACATTACTTCGATCTGAAAAAAAATCTCACCTCCCATGGCTTATACAAATTACACTCATTGGGATATCCCTCAGCGTAATCATCATTTTGGTATCGTGAATGAAAGTGACCTGGACATACTACGTAGAATATTATTGCACCAGCGACATCGAAATGCATTTGGACAAATCTTCATGCAGTTGTTAATTTGGGCTTTAATGAAAAATTTTCGCACGTGAAAAATAATAAAAGATGGAACTAAGAGATAAATTGTTGAATATTTTGCTAACTTTACCTTCTAAGCACACGTTTTTGCATTATACACATTAAGGAACACGTGAGAAAATATGATTCTTGAAATCTAATGAGTTTGAGCATGCTTTATTATTGCGTTAATTTCATTTTTTTCATTCATAATACGTCCGTTGTGTTAGAGGAGAAGTCATGTGATAATGTTTATGTAGAAAATTACATCGGGTACCATATCAATAACGGGGCGTTTTATAATTGGGGTCTTTGTCTTGTCCCTGAAATATTGTGCGGCGAGGAAAGCAGGGAGCTGTCACCCATTAAGAGTTTTTCGTTTGTTACTTACCCTTAAATGTTATTATCCTGTCTGTAAATACTTATTAATAGTTCGGAATATGCAATTTTTCATAAATACAAATTACAACTGTGATTGCACAGAGCATTTAGCCAAATGCAGAAAGAATGCAAGAAATAAAGTACAGGATGAAAGGCAAAGGATTAATAACAAAAGGGATGATATGCGTTAGCTAACACAGCCGATAATATTGCATTAAAAAATAGAAACGGAGTACTCTGTTAATAAATTTAATACAACTGGATACATAGAATAACCATCATTTATACCCTTTTTGCATTCATATCTAGTTTTAATCCTTTTTTATAATTTTTACAGCTCATTCACCACATGTAAACATTTCCCTCCTTTTGACTCGATCATTTGACTGTGAAGGTGCATAGGCTTATGCCTATGTTATATAGTTCTTATTTCTCTAGCAAAGAGTAAACTTGATCAGTCATCACGGAAATGAAACTAACTTCCTGAATTCCAGAGTGAGTATTTATTGAAACGACCTAAGTTTCGACACGTGTCACTAACATGCCAGCAAATATACCTTCCGTCCAACACTCATATTATGCACATACAAGCAGTTACTTATCCACCCAAAATTATTATTAGTTATCGATGAGATTGGATCGATAATTCATGTCAATATTCGACTCGGTTCTAAAGGATGAAGGTTAGAAGTTATCTTAGAAATATAATATCAGGCATCACCTTACATAAGTATGAAACCATGAAAATATGTAGAAATCGTTTCCCTTATAGGTTCGAACGCAGTGTCCCCACGCCTCCTCCGATCCAGACTCCAGTCTTGCGTTTTCCTGCTAGGGATCTACCCTCACCTCAACTTTATTGCCTACCGACAGCATATTGCTTCTCGGGAACCCATTTGCTTTCCTCCGTGCCCATTGCCTACCCCCCGACTCCTACAGACCGGAGATTAATAAATAAATCGGCACACGCAAAGCGACCATTTGGTATTTTGCGGAGTACTTCCGTACTACTCGAACGGATTGAAGATTTTACCGAGCGAAACCTAAAGTCATTTGGTAGACAGTTAATTCTTTGGGAGAAAAATTATTTAAGCGCACGGCAAGGTATCAAGTTAGGCTAATTAGAGAGGTATCACAGAACTTTTATTAAATTTCAGAAAAACAGGAATACTAAGGCAATGAAAGAAAAGAAATTAAATGAAGTAAGAAATAAATTATTCGGAATTGCAGGGGATTGTTGTCGGATGTCGGAATTCGGGATTGCAGAGGGATGTCAAGCTTATATTTAATAAAGTTATATTTGTTAAGAGTACTTGAGCAAATATTTATGTATGTGTATGAGCGTTTTTTATACATAGTTTCATATATATATATATATATATATATATATATATATATATATACACGAGTACAATATGTACAATAAATGTAATATTTTAACCTATCTAGCAAGATTTCTTGGGAAATTGAAAAAATGAGTGCCTGACCTGTTATGCGTCCTTCTACTATCATAATGAATTGATTTATCTAATGGTAATGGATTAATTTTAAATGTACCATAGAGATAATGACATACATAATGTAGGAAAATTGATGAATGATATATATTATTTTAAACAATTCATCTAGCTATTTCAGAAGCCGCCTGACAGCCGATGCATCATCCAAGGAATGTTACTGATAACAATGCAAAGATTAATAAAATAAATAGAAACACATACCTGATTGTCAAATTATATTAGAAATATATTTTGTCCCGACTTTCTATGAGAAGAATCAGATTTTTTTCACGAAACCATATTATAAGTATTATTCTTTTTGCAATATTATACAGGAATATTGCAGAAAAGGATACAATGTTGGCAACATGATAGAACGTTGAAGTGAAAACGGTTAATTACTGTGGACCTTGGTAAATTGTTTTCCCATTTTCCTTCTTTTTCTATATACTTTCGTTCACGAAAATTCTCCCATAGATTCCTGAGAATATGTATAAAATTTGCCAATCAATTAAAATCATATTAAAATGAGAGAAGTAAATTTGAACTAACCAAAAGCCAACCTAAACTTTTATGAAACTAAAATATAGTGGGTTTCAAGGGATTAGATAACCCTCAGAATACCTTTCTGACGCCCAAGGACCAGTTTGGATGATCTTCAGCGGTTAGAAATCCACAATGATAGAACATTAAGAATTCCTTCAGGGAAGATACATTGCAATGAATTAACGTCGAATCCTTAAGTAATTTCCGAAACGAGGCAAGGTTGCTAACCAACTTACAAAAGGCATCTCGGTTGACTTAACGAACCTCTACTCCTCACTGGACCCAAAAAAATGCGAAGTTTCGAGATGGAGGACATGAAGAGGTGATTAAGGGACAAACAACGAGTGGATGAAAAGGGAAGATTTCGCTCACAAGTCGCCGCAATGAGAGATGGATATTAAAATGAAGACACTTGAGGGGGAAATAAAAAAAATTGGAACTCTCCAAATGGAAAATACAAAGAATTAATGTACCAGATTTCGATATCGAAGAATGTAAGGAAAATCTAATGCAAGTCATTTACTGGAGATACAAAGAAAAAATATCCGATATAACACATAATGTAGCTTGAGAAATTATTATTTACATGGAAAAATATAAATAATAATTTTTTAATAAATGTATTCAATAAATATATCTTCACCCAAAAATTAAATGGACAAAAAATTTAATAATATATTACTGGTGCATAGGGAATTATATTTTTAATCCCACACAGGAAAATCTTGTAATTATTACTCGTATAATAATAACACTTCCTATAATGAATCAAGTGCTAAAATAAAGAATCATTAACCCAACTAAGCAGTAAAACTACGATTTTCGGTTTTTAAATTTTTATTTACTTTAATGTGGAGGGTTCTGTGAGGGAAGGAGGAGAAGCTTAACCTAAATAACGTCTTCACTGTCAGAAAGCTCTTCCTATAGCATTAATTATTAATTCAATAACTATTTGACGACTCGCTTATTTTGTTTATTTTTATACATATAAACAAATCAACATATATAATATATATATTTCTGAAAAACGTAAGCTAAATTTATGTACTGGCTCTATTTGTTTGAACCGAATACGCAAGGCATTCAGGGTATATATAGTTGTATGTACAAGGGTGGTCTGAAATGTTTCCGACTTAACAAAGATACAAGACATTTCTTCTGAAATTTTCTGATTCGGAAAATTTTCAGGCCACCCACGCATATACGCAAACAAATATAGCCAGTACATAAATTTAGCTTACTTTTTTCATACTGACAATATGTACCTCTTACTTTTGCTCCTAACACACTGAGCTCTTGCCTGATCCTCTTTCGTGATACGCTTCTCAAGCGTAGCAAGTAATTAATCATTAGTAATTTGCATTAAAAATGTCAATTTTTTTGGTCCATTAGAAGGAAATATAAATGATTTGAGTGATGGATTTTCGCGGGACATCTTCTCGTGAATTGACGAAACATGACTTTTTTGTATTGAACTCAATACGAAGGGGATTAAATGCTACCGTGTAAAAGCCCGCCGAGGACGAAAATCTGGAAACAGGCGAGAAGGAAGGTGGCATTACGGAAAAAAATACGCGGAAGGAAGGACGGTTATAGAATAAAGCATGGTTAGAGATGACGAGGTAGCACGAGGGAGGTGTTTGGGGAAGGGACGGAGGCTTCGAGAAGAGGAGGAGAAATTGAAGGTATGTGCTCCGCTGTTGACTTTATTTCCAAGCAAAGTTGGCGGCCGTGATCTCGGCAGCACAACTCACTTTCCCAGCACAGTAATGCAAACGTATCCTAAAATAACCAAAGCGGAGGGGCGCGAAGGGAAGTGTAGGGATGTGGAAAAAGGAAATACGGGAAGAAAGAAGTGAGATAAAGAGGGGCAGGAGAGGGGGTCGGAAGGTTGAAGAAGGGAGGTTTAAATTCTGAAAGAGAGAGAGGGAGAGAGGAAGGGTTTGGGGTGAGGGTCAGGAGGTAGTGTGGAAGAGGGAAGGGAAAAGGCGGTAAGGAACGAGGCCCGGTATGTCGAGATAGTGAGTGCACTTCCTCTCCACTGGGGTGGGGGAAGGGGGCTGGTTTTGGGTCTGCAGGATGAAGGGGGTAAGACTCGCTCCTTTTATGTTTTTTTCCCTCCCCCCCGAAAGAGAAAAGAGAGGGGCAGGAATGAGATTAAAGAATAAATGAAAACACACGGTGCGGGGGAGGCGAAGTGAGGGAGCGAGAGGATGGGGAGGAGGCGGAGGAGGAGGTGAAAAGTTTTGAGAGCACACACAAGACCCCGAAATTGAAACACTCAGAATGCACAAAGGGTTGGTTTTCGGGGAGAGGGGGCGGGTGGGCCGGATTGGGAGTTTAGTTTAATTCGGAACCTTTGTGGTCCCGAGCGCGGGTTTGCAAACTGCGGAGGGAAAGGGAAAAAGATTGAGTGCGAGAGGAGGAGGGTGGATGCGGGGAATGATGGAGGGGGTGGGGGAAAGGGTGGTTGGCGTGTTCGAGGAGGGTGCCAAAGGTTGGGAGGATCGGAAGGAGGCGTGGGAAGACGGAGGAGTAATGAATCCCTTGGACTTGCGGGGGAGAAGGTCGGGCAGAAAAATGCACGTTTAACGGTTCCTTAAATGTGAAAGCTTGCGAGAAATTGGCGGCGACGGTTGATGAAACTACTCAACTAGGGTTAATGGAAGAATCACCCCAAGGGTCTTTTTTTTGTAGGCCGCTGAACAAACTATGAAATATTGCTGCGCCGAGGTAATATCAATACACCCCAGGGTTACTTCATGTTCATTAACGAAAGGAATAAGTGGGGTTTTGAGGTTGGTTTTTGGCTGGAAAGAACTCATTACTGTGTTTTTTTTTCATAAGAATCTAAAGGGGAAGTTTTATTGCCCCGGGTTAAGTGTCTCGCTCGCCCCATGATTTCAATCCGATTCATGCTCAGAGGTGAATTATCGGGAACCATTTCTCAGAAACACCCATCGTTGAAATTAAATGTACTCAATGAATATAATTTTCATGGGAATTGAAAGCTATTTCATCATTAAAAAAACTATTATTACCACATCCATATTATTCATTAAATATTGGACCACCCATTAAACGCGAGAAAAGGGCAACACTTACTTGTATTAAACAAATTGACTGAAAACTAATGGTAAATTGTGGAAACATGATTACTGTTTATTAATGCGCTATGCCTATTGGTACACTGTAGAAGATTGCCCAACATACATGTTCACAATTAGAGATTATTTTTATTCAATTAGCTATGAGTAGTAAGGAGAACATTATTTCAAATTTAATGGCGGAGAAGTTAATGCCAATCAACGCTTTTAAGTAATGGAGGGTTTTATTTCTTTCCAGCTATGAAAATTACAGTCCAATTACTCCTGTGTAAGTTAAAAAGTCGATAAAAATGTGTTAATAAAATATTTTATGAGGAAAACATTTAAATAGGATACCTGGATCGATATTCAGCGAAAATATATCTCACACACTTAATTGCGAAAAAATGTCGCTGAATTCACCAATTAACCCTAGAGTTCATTCAAAAATTCCGCAACACCAATTAATTCTATTGATTGCCATTCAAAATATCTCATAAAATTGGGAGTATCTCTGTAGAGCCTAAAAGGCCTCAGGCTTTATAAAATATTACTAGTGAGATCAATTACAATTTATTTTTGACAGTGAAATTTCCTATTTTCTTCAAACCGAGTAATAATATTTTGGCTAGTCATTCATTTGACACATTATACTTCATTAAACACTATCTGAGCCTCATGTTATGGGTAATGGCAAGGAATGTGGAGCGATTAATTCTAAACGCCATAGAGGATGATATGATTGAGTGTTCTTTACAGAATAGGCCGTCTCTATTTCGTCACCGACCCTGGCCACCATTGAAGTGAAACTGATTGTAAGCATTATATGAATCAAAAGGGAAATAAGAGGATTACGCGAGTTTTTGATTTTATCCACTTGGGGCAAACCTTACATATACCACTTAAAATGGTGTTGGTATCTCATCACTCGCCACATAAACTTAAGGTTTACCAAAGAGTTGAAATTTAGTTATTTCTTAAGAAAATAATTCTCATCGTTCACCCAGATGTAAGTTTAACACCCTACCACATAAGAAAAGGATGGAGATAATCAATTAATTACGCATATGGTGAGAGTCATCATCTTCTAAAGGCAGAGCCTTGTAGTGGCAGCCTTTAAATTTCCTTCATTGCCGTTCTTTTCAGCTGATTGTATGTTGTTACTCTCATATTACAAGTTCTTTCTTGGCCTGCCTCTGACCTTTTTTCCAACTATTTTCCTCTCCATTATATTTCCAAAAAGTTATTGTTTCTGAGAAAATATCCAACGTATTTAATTTTTCCATTTTCAATCTATTTTATTAGATTCCTTTCCTCTTAAATCTCTCTCAATACTTCTACAATGTACTCCAAATTAAAATTTTTGCCAAGGATTTTCTAATTTACAATTTCAACTGTTTCTTTTCTAAAAGGTTATTTTTATTTTCATATGTTTTGCTCGCCAAGGCTATCCTTCTCTTCACTCCAGAGGTACATCTGCTGTATCTTGTAATTACACTCCCAAGGTAGCAGAACTCTTCTCCTTGGCTTATCCTTGATTCCCCTATCACTAAATTTACAGGGGGTTCTGTATTGTTTTTAGAAACTATCATATCTTTGGTTTTCTTCATATTTATTTTCAGTTCCCATTTTTTCTAAGCGATGGACAGGATTTTGAGCATTTGATTCATATCTGTCAGGGCCACAAGTTCATCTACAAACCTAATGCGTTGTACCTTTATTCTTCTTTATACCATTTGTTTTCTCCTTCATTGTCTCAATAGACTATTCAATATATAAGTTAAAATGATTTGGCGAATCTGGACATCTTTGTCTTACTCCTTTTCTAATCTTTAATTATAACTAACATCCCTTTATTTCTATAAAAGTGCCTTGGTTCTGGTTCAGCTGAAATATAAGCCTCCTGTCTTTGTAGTCTATCCAATTTCTCTTCATGGTTAAACACATGATAAGTTTCCAAAGTACAGTATCGATGGCTTTTTCCAAATTAATGATGGAGAGGAAAACTTCCTGTTCATTTCTTACCTTCTCTCTAGGACCAAGCACAGTGCCAGTAGAGCGTCTCTAGTTTTTGTACCTTCCCGAAAGCTTATTTGATGTCCTCCAACATTTTCCTGCACTTACTTTAAGATTCTTTTCCCCCTTGTATATAAAAGAATCTTGGAAACATGTGACAGAATAGCAATTGTTCTGTAATTCAAGTATTCAATTGCTTTCCCTGCTTTTGGTACCATAATAGTTTTGGTTTCAACAAAGTCTTCAGGCATTTCCCCATTTTCATAACATTCATGCACTATTTTAGAGTTTATCTCTCATTATTTTTCGAAAGTTTTTAATGTCTCAGCTGGTACATTATCCACACTCGTAGTTTTTCCAGCATTTAGATTTTGAAGGGTATACTCAAATTCCCTCTTCGTGATTTAAGGCTCACTTTCCATGCTTTTCTCTTTTTTCAATATTATTTCCTCTTAAAGCTCTATCTTCGCCATGTCATAGCTCCTACATGTATTCTGTTCATCGTTCACACACTTCTTCATTATCTACTAACAACCTTCCCCCTTCGTTATAAATCACTTTCGATCTTATTCTCGGTTGATAGTGTAGAGCTTTGATTTTCCGATTGGCTAGATCTCATTTTCTGCTTGGATATGTTCTACTATTTCCTTCACCATAGTTTTGCCCGCCTCTCCTTTTCTACGCTATATTTGTCTGTTATGTTATTTATTTTCATGAGTTTTTTCATAATCTTCTTTATTCTTAGCTTATTTCTTTTTTCAGTTAAGATTTAAATGTTCTCTGTCATAGAAGGTTTCTGAGCATCAAGCTTTCTTCTATCCAGGACTTTATTCGTCACTTCTACTATTCCCTGTTTTATTTCATTCCTTTTTACTCCTTCCCATTCCTCAGCTATTTCATTTGACTTCTCTTCAGACTTCCTCCATGATTCTTCCTCCTTCAGTTTTTCCAGTAACCATTTATTCTCAACTACTTTTCTAATTTTCCTGAGCTTTTGGTTTGCCACAGCTAATTTACGATCACAGTCAACAGCCGGATCTGGCTGTGTTTGGATTTTATTTAGGTGTAGAAAAATTGATTAGGAGATTATAGGTTACGCGTTCTAAGCCATCATTTCATATTTCCATTGCCTAACACCCTCTCCAAAGAACTGATTAATACTAAAGAAAGAGAATGGTCAAATCATCTGCTAAATAGCGCAAGCATATAAAATAAAATGAACCAATGATTAGTGGAGAGGTGGAAGAGATATTCATGAATAAGTTTTTCACTGATAAAAACAATTAATTGCAGAGATTCACTTGACAAATGAGGAACATAATAAATATCAACTTGAAGCCTTCTCTTCAAGTTAGGCAAATAAGTTTTCATAAGTAGGAGGGAATTATTGGCAAGGAGATTGAATTTGAGTGACATGAAAAAACCATTGAAAAACTTAATTTGTGCTGTTTTGTGCCTCGCGAGAACCTAGTCATTGAAAATAATGATTGGGGTTTTTTTAAATTTGCTTGTAGAGAAGACGGAAAAGTAATATGGGAAAACATGAAAACAAACGAAGAGGTACTAGTCATGGTGGGGGAGGAAAGAGGTTTGTTGGGAACAATCCAAATGAGGCGGGAAAAGTGGATGCATTGCATTTTTTAGGGCGTTGGACAGAGTCATACTGTGATAGAGGGGATAATCTTAGTCGAACCAGGAAGGGGAAGGGAAACAATGGGCATGTTGAATGGAATTAAGGTAGAGTGGAGGTAAAATTTACACGGAATCGAAGAATAGTAAAATGCAGTTTGGAGGCCAGGATGGGACTTATTAGGCGAGGCCAATAAATGTAGTGGCGTTAGGTATTTGTCATTAAAAACCTACCTTAAGCATTAGACAACGTATATTGAAGTATACTTGATAAAATATAAGATTGAAGACGTAAAAAATATACATTCAAAGCAATAACTCTTGAATGTCGGTCGATGGCATGTGAAGATTCCTCTGGACGCAATAGCACGTCGGGTGGCGATGAAGGGTTAGTGACTTTCTTCAGTTGCTCTTGACTCAAATATATATCAAATACAAATACACGTTTACAAATGTATGGCATCAATGGCGTCGCCTCTTACGGGGCTGTTCGCGAAAGCAGTTCCAGTAGTTTGCGTACAGTAACCGCCATGATTTCTTATGTCATTATTTGTCTTAATAATTTTGTCGGGAGAAGTAACGGGGGTGAAACGTTGCTTACTAAAATGATTTTGTTCACTAACGATGCATTATAATTCAAATAGTCACCCCACCTGGGTTAGAATCATTTGCAGCCACTTTGTTGCGGAAAAGTCGGTGATTCATTGACTCCTAAGCATTGAACTGTTCGGAATAATAAACCTACAAGGAATTTTAAACATCAGTTCCGTTATTAATTTGTGTGAAAAAGTACACTAGAGGAAAGAATATACCCTTGATATGATAGAGGAGAAAATATCATATAGTCATAATTAATAGACTATAGAAAATCGACTCGCAAAGTTCATCACGTTTTATTCACGATGTGGCGCTTAGCATAATAGTAATCGGAGTGCCCTGAACTTTTTCTGAGGAGGCGATTAAGCACGTGCACGGGCCACAGTGGAATCATGATACCCAAGAATAAAATTTACCTGGAGAGAACAAAATTTCAGTCACCTTCAAGGGACTGACATGAACTACCCACTGCTGCTGGGCAAGTGGAAGGAATGAAAGAAGTGGAAGAAGAGATGGAGTGGGAGTTGGTGACAGGGAGGAGAGGGTTATAAGGGAAAGAAAGTAACGGGACACTCCCCAATATCAGTGGTGTGGGTGGATCGTATTGCGAGGAAACGACGTGTGTGACGAGGTGGAGAGGGAGGAGGGAGGGGGAAAGAGGGAGAGAGGAAGGGAGAGGGGAAAGAGAAGAGGAGGAACGGGGTGGGTGACTGCCCGAGGATCTGGGAGCGCGGAGAATGACAGCGTGTGTGCGAGGTTAGGCCGGGGGTGGAACGGGAGGATGCGGCGGTGGCTGACGCGCGGGGGCGAAGGCTGGGAGGGATGTAACGGAACGGATGGAGGAAGCCTTCATCAAGTGTGTGTCTCCGGAGTTGAAGGGAGAGGGAAAGGGGCGGTGGAGGTAGAGGAGGAGGAAGGAAAGGAGGATGGAGGGGAGGAGGAAGATGGAACGGACGACCGGAGGGAGGGGAATCTATTTCTCGGTGGAAGGGAAGGACGTGCGAGAAAGACTCAGAGCCAGGGTGAGGGTTAATAATAAGAGTTTGGATTTGGGGGGGGGGGGTGAAGGGCGCGAGAGAGGTGAAGGAGGAAGGGTGAGAGAGAGGAGGATGTGCTGGTGAGTGAAGGTTCGAAGGGAGACGGCAAGGAAAGAACCCGCAAGGTGTATGAGGGGACAAAGGGAAGTCTCAAGGCTGAGGACGGGGGAGAAGTTTTGTTCAGGGCGACGACGACGCCCAATGCTGTCGCTTTCGAAGGCAGCACGATATGGGAGGGAAAAGGGATGCGGGGCGTAACCATAGAAAAAGGTGCGATGGGAAGGTGTGATTGCTATGTCTGGAAAAATTACGAGAGGTACGGAAGAAAAAAGAAAATTTTACCCTCGCTCATGGGCGAGGGACTACTTCATGGCAAAAGGGAAACTAATTAGTCTCATTTACGGTAGAAAAATATAGTCTGTTGAACACGAAAGCCTGGGTGAAACCTTGATGAAAACCCCAGTAATGTTCCCTTTGCGTACAAAAATAGCTATCGCTTAAATAATTACCAATTTAATTTAGTTAGCAGTTTGAATCTCAGTGGTTGCCACTATGTCGTGTGGCCATTCGTCCTCATGTACCAATGATGAAGCAAAGGAATATATAAATTTATATATATTAATTATTATATAAGAATATAAATTTTTATCTAATAGAGTAGGTAAATAAGAAACATTTTTACCATTTAGCAGTTGCTTAATGCCTTTAAATAGTTTTGTAAGATCTCCTTTTAGATTTCCATTCAACATTTATTGAAGTAAAAGAAAAATAAAAAGTTTTTCTGAATTGCAAAAAATACTATGAAATTAGCACACACTTTAGCCATTCTAAAGAAAATTTTTCACTGATTAAATCCTTTTTTTATATCCTGCAGTATCATAGAGCAAGTTATAATTAGTTTATTGCTGACAAGATTATTTTTTCACCACCTCTCCACTCTTTCTCGCTCACGCTTTGATAAGTGCTCATTCTTTTTCGCCTTTACTTTTATGCTTCTCAATAATATATTCCTCACTAATTTGTTTTGTTCCAAGGTGTGCCTAATTCATACGGTTTTTCTTTTCCTTTTCGAACTCCATTTTGTCTATTACACTACTCGCCTTTTTACTACTTCATATCCCATTTTATCTTTCCATTTGATCATCAGCATCCGACACCAGTATCAAAACACAAAGGCTTCAATTCTTCTCAGGTCTGCTTCCCATTGTTCCATACCTACTTTCCATTGTTCTATCCAGTGTCGTGCTCCGCACGAAAGCTTTTATGCATTTCTATCTTGTTTCTTTAAGTGTCTCCGTTGATCATAGTAGTTAACCTCCTTATGGTGAACGCCTTCTTAACTTAAAGTTTCCTACACTTAATCTTCGTCGAGTACCTTCCATCACATGTAATGCCATTTCCGAGTGGGTCAAATATCTCATTTTTTATATTGAAGTAGACATGGAATTTACAATAAATGAGGTATGAAAAAGGAAAATTTCTGTTTTTCCGTGGAAGATCAAAGGCTAGAGATTTTAAGTTTAAAAAAGTCCAGCACAACGGAAAAGAAAGCGTAGCGACCTTAAGGCTTAAAATACTTATGCGCCTATAATATTCAACTAGAAAGACACTGGCAATCCAGAGATAAGGATAAGATTAAAAGAAAACTTCAATACAATGCACATTCCAAGAAATTGTTGGAGATGCCACAACTGTAACTTTTAATGAAGTCATCCGCTACTGTGCATTTCAGACCCTTCTTACTTTATGATAGTATATTACAATGCAACAATTTCAGAGTGTAAAAATCATTTTCCTTGGCCAGAATTTGACCGAGGGTCCTTTGAAGTCCAGCCGAACGCTTTAAGCTGTTAAGCTATCAAGGCGACCTCTTACATTCCGAAATTTTGGGGGAACTAAAGGAACAGTATGTTGTGACGAAATACCACAATATCACAAGCTTTCGTAGTCATGCGCGAAGCGGTACGGTTGACGAGGTTAAAGCCAACTTGAAACATTGGTGGTGTTTCACCTTTGAAAAATTCCAAGAAAGTACGACATTAACTTTTAACGGAGTCATCCAATAAGTGTGCATTACAATGCATTTATTTCAGAATGTAAAAATCATTCGCCTTGACCTGGATTCGAATTCGGGTCCTTCGATGTCCTATACTGTCAATTATTCAAAGCATCCGGCCGAACATCGAGGGATCCGGGTTCGAATCCCGATCGAGACGAATGATTGTTATGCTCTGAAATTGTAACATTGTAATGCATATTTAGCTGATGAATCCGGTAAATTTACTGTCCCCACTGAGGCTAGTCCTGTAGCTGCCATGGGTCATTTTTCCTCTACAGTCCATCCTAAAATTCATGGGATTAATAATGTGGGTGGTTCCCAGTTGCCTGCCTCGATAGAGTATTTAATGTGACACCATCTCTCAACTGCCGCCCAACTAGGGTCAGACGACTTTGCATCCGCTTCACTGAGGAACTGACGCTGCGTGGACTACCTTTCGTCTGGCTCCTAACCTTTGGCCTGTCTGGCATGGGCGACTCTACCAGGAGCAATTGTAATTGCTCCCGCCAGCACAGTTCTAGTGGCCATCAGAATACACAAGCCCTTCCACCAGGTCAAGGTTGTAGTCCATGGGAGGGAAATATTATATTATTTTACATCAATTCTTTGAAGCGAGTGATATATCGTTGTAGAATTAATTTTTGTCCTCATTTTTTCTCCTGGGTTTAACTAGAATAGTTTTAACTTTCCACTCTTATGTAATAGATTTTTATAGAGGCCCATTTTATGTTTTCATCATTCCATTTTTTCTTATAAAATATACTTAAGTTCCTCCGTCGATGTTTGAAGGCCTGTTAGATTATGAGTAATGCATTTTTTAAAGTGCATGTTATATACAGGAATCTCAGTGTAAAAATCATTCGCCTTGACTGGGGTTAGAACGCGGATCCCTCGATATCCGGCCGAGTGCTTTAGCCAGTTAAGCTATCGAGGCGTCCTCTAAAAAATTTCGGGGTTGTCTATATGGTAAAGAAATTAGGCCAACAAAGTTAGACATAGAAATAATTTATAAAAAGATAACTTAAGTCTAGGTATACTCAACGATGAGATAGAAAGGACAATAAGGGAGATGAAATCAAATCAAGCCGTGGGGATACACAACGTTGCTGCGGAACTACTAAAAGGCTCAGGAAAATGTGGGAGGAAGAATCTATATGGACTGATTCGTAGCATATATGAGGAAGGAGTCTCGTCGAAAGAGCTTGTGAGTTCAGTGTTAGCTACAATTTCAGAAAAGGCAAAGACTACATTATGTAGGAACTACAGAACAATAAGTTTGATTTCAAAGGCAGCTAAAGTTGTTCTCAGGATCATCAACAAAAGAAGAGAGAGTAGGACAAATTATTACTTAGGGGATTTTAAGTTTGGGTAGAGGAAGGGGAGAGGTACGCCTGATGCCATTGCAGTAATGAGATCACTAATCGAGAGGAATATAGAATAAAATCAGGACGTATTTGCCTGTTTCGTAGATTTCAAAAAAGCGTTTGATAGAGTGAATTGGGAAAAACTAATGAGTATATTGCCGAAAATAGGAATAGATGGGATGGACAGGAGGCAAATCCGCAGCCTGTACATATCTCAGACTGACTGCTCAGGTGCGAGTAGGGAACGGAGAGCCAGGATGGGCGGGGTGGTCCATTATCACCGGTGCTGTTTAACTTATATGTAGAGGAAACGATTGAAGAGGCATGGGGTGAACGGGGTATAGGAACGAAAGTCGGACGGGAATTCATAAAATCAGTTAGGTTTGTTGATGACCAAGCTCTAGTTTCTTAGTCCGCCAAGGAGTTGCAACATTGCTGAGTGAATTCGAAAATCGGTGTGATAGATATGAGATGAGAATCAATATCAATAAAATAAAGGTTATGCTATTTTCTAGAGAGAAAAATGATAATCTAAACATTAAAATAGGAGGGCAAAAACTAGAGCAAGTGGAACAGTTTACGTATCTCGGAAGTGTTTAGGACCAAAACGGTCAATGTAGTGGGGGTCGTCAGGAGAAGAATTGCATTAGGCAAAGAGGATTTCACAAGGAAGAAGGAATGCATGATGAGGACGTTGAGTAAGAATGTTAAGAAAAGGCTCGTAGAAACTTTGATATAGAGCGTAGTTCTGAACGGTGGGGAAACATGGTCGCTGAGGAAGGATGGTAGATGGAAATTGTAGGTTTTTGAAATGTGAGTGTGAAGCACACAGCATACAAATAAGTGTGCAAAGGAAATTGGCTTAAAATATACTATTTTTCTTTAATAAAAATTTGAAAAATAGCTTCAACTATTTCTGTCTGAAGGCATGAACATGCAACTTGTTTTCCTTCGTATGACTATTGCTTACTTATGATTTCCTTAAATGTTTTTACTTTTGTTTTCTTGTGGTGAATTTTTACTCCTTCCTTTCGTATTGTTCCTGTAAATCCTATACTCTTTCTCCTATTTATTAATCATGTCATCTCATAAGTAAAAACAACATACCAGGATGTTTGACAACGACACTGTAATCTACAGTAAGAAGTAACGAGGAACACAGATTGTCAAATACTGACTTAAATGACAGTTAAAAATGGCTTAAAAAATGGAGTTTGGAACTGAATACTAAAAAATGAACGGTTATGTACTTCTTACGGAAAGCACGAACAGACTCTTCTAAATTTCACGCTCCAAGATGTTCTTATGAGCGTTGCAAAATACGTGAAATATGTCAGAGCAACCATCCCATCGACTCTTATACGGAAAAACACAACGTACTGTATGCAGAGCAGCCATAAAGTAGCTAGTTTTCATAAAACGTCAACTTGAAAAACGTATACTTGAAAATGTACCGATGAAAAAGAAAAGGAGACGAGCTATTTTTCTCTAGGAAGATCCCATAGGGACTATGCGATTTATGGGATCCATCTAAAAAATATGACGACATAATTGAGCAGCGTGCGTTTAAGGGCCGCCATATTCGTGAAAAATTCGTACGAAGAACACAAAGCCTCACACATTTACTACAAGATCTGGGATGGAACATTAGACATGAGACTCGGGTCAGGATTAAGTCCATTGTAAAGGCACCAAATTTTTTGCATCGGACATAGAAGATATAATTCAGCCCCCGAATTAATCGCTAGGACAGATATTGGCACAAAGTTAGAGAGATAGACTGCCAAATGGATAGCTTCAAGCATTCATTTTTCCCGAGCAATATTCGCGACAACAACTCAAGGAGGAAAATTAAGACGAAAATAGGTAGGCACTGGCGAAAATAGTTAGAAACATACAAGTTATATTCCCCTTCAACTCACTTCATGGCCGGCGCCCTAACGCCCGCATACTTGGTCCGGGGTGGTTAGGTGTCGTGTGAATAAATCTGTATATATGTTTATATGAAGCTGCGAATTTTTCATTATTCACGAGTAATAATTGGTAATTAGAGACTGCGTTGCATGTGAGTGCATGTGAATGTGCATGTCCTCATTTGTATTTTTGGTACAGTCAATGGAGTAATTGCCAACAGTATAACCTTCGTAATATATACGATAAGAGATATTGCATGAATGATCACTGGTTGCTCTCTTCCACGTGCCTTTTGAGTAGATTTCAGGGCGCCATGGGTTTGGGGAAGTGTTGAATTAGATGTAGTATGGCAGATGACCTCCCCCCACTTCTTTGCTATCTCTTACGGAGAAGTGCATATACGTAGATGTACAAGGTTGTATAAAAACTTTCGGGAACAATTTTTTCCTGATGTGTGCGTGAATTGCTGAATTCAGACCGTCGTATAAGTGTGCGCATGATCGTAGATCGTATTGTTATTGATAAAATGACAGTTTACCCAATTATGACTGAAAATTTGGCGATGGGAAAGGTCTTGACGGACGACCAAAAGCAGAGTCGAGTGTCTGCTTGCAAAGACTTTCTACAAACGGCATCGCGACGATTCCCCAAACCCCTTACATTTCCGACTTGGTACCAGCAAACTATTTCCTATTCCTAAAAGTGAAATTCTCCCTCAAATGATACCACAATGGGATCCTAAGTGCTGTCAAAGAAGCTTGCACGCGTACCCTTAAGGACCTTTCGGAATCCACCTACCAGGGAGCCTTCGAGTCGTGGAAAAGCCGCTGGAAAAAGTGTTTCGACGCTCAAGGAATGTCCTTTGAAGAATTTTGCGACATTGTAGCAATATCTGAAATAAATCTATCTGAAACTTTTCCCGATTCCTTTTTTTTCCGGCCAGCATAATGGTAGTTCTCGTACAATATTACAAATGCAGTAATTTATGGGGACATTCGAAGTCACGAAGACAGAGTCGTGTTAGCCAACGACCTAGATGCAGTTCAAAATTGGTGCGACACGTGGCAATTGGAATTAAAATTTTTTAAATGCGTTGTAATACATTTTTGGGAAAAAGATGAATTCCCTCCCTTATAGTTACAAAGTAAAACAAACCAAAATCGCGAGGGTAGATTCCTTTAAATACTTGGGTGTAATAATTACTCACGTTCTGTCCTGGGGAAAACACAAACGAAAAATATGCGGTCGTGCTAATAAAAAATTGGGATTTGTGAAAAGAGGGTAAATAGTGAAATAGGTAAATGTGACGAAAAAGTGAAGGAATGATGTTTTCTTGCCTTGGTCAGGCCTCATCTAGAGTCTGTTGCCAGTATATGGGATCCTCAACACATAAATTTGATTTCGGAATTAGATCGTGTTCAGCGGAGGGGGGCTAGATTTGTCAAACATTTTTATTACCAACGCAGCAGCGTATCTACATTACTAGACAATTTAGGTTGGGATTCTCTTACACAGCGGCGTTTACATTATAGATTAAACTTATTAGATGAGAGACCAAAATGCTTGTAGTCGAAATCCCCCTGGAGTCCGTTCGACACAATAAGTATTAAGCTACAAGTTAGAGAGCACGCATTGTTATGAATACATATTTTTTTGTAGTTTCCACCCACCTTCCCCTTCCTTTTATTTGGAAAACCCCAACCCCTTTGTCCCTTACCCTTTCCTCCTGGTGCTACACCCCCTGCCACACACTTTTTCTGGTGGCGCGCAGGGTATTTATGTAGGTATAGATGAACATATTCTGTCACTCAAAGGGTGACATGGCCATAGCAATATTACTCTCACTAAGTATTCTGCTTTCCCGAGTTTAGGACGCCTTAAATAAAAAAGCCATATTGTATTTCGCACAATATACTCCTTATAAACACGACTTCAGCAAAGTATATCAAGTATATATGCCGAGGAAGGTCATTACGTTGTTTACTAATGCCTATATTATATATACTAAGAGCACAAATTATAACGAAATACAAATAATGATGAAACACAATTAATGGAATACTTTCAAGTATTTTACCTACTCACTACATTGAAAATTCAAAACGAGGACGGGGTTATATATATTTAGGGGTTAGAAGTTTGTATGTATAAGGAGGGTTTATCCATCGTTGATTAAATTTATGATCAAAATCAATAATACGTTGGTCCTTCAATAAGTCATTAGAAGAAAACAAAACATTATTTTCGTAGATTTTTAAAATGTTTAACATATTTCCTTTTGGCTCTACACACTTTTCCCAGAGTTTCTTTACCTAAACTCAATCGTCCATAACGTAGGATTTTCGACGATCCTTAAAATAGGCATTTGTGTAGCCGATGACCTCGTTCCATATGATACTTTTTCCGCCGAGCTTTTCTTTAAGTTTTGAACTAAACAAAGTAGTCACTAGCGGGCAAATGTCGTGAATACCGTGGATGTGATAAAAAACATATCGAATTTTGTTTCCATATTTTTCATTCATTCAAAACTGCTCATTCATCGAAACTGCTCAGGTGTCCTCCCCTGCATTGTATCAATGGAAGAGAATTTTTTATTTGCGAAACGAGGACGTTTTTTATTGTTTTTTCCCTCAACCCATGCAAAAAGGACGCATATTAATCTCCATTTTCCGTTTGTCCTTTTCCCAAACAATCGATACAGATTAATCCGCGCGCATCCAAAAAACCATGGCCATCACCTTGTTGGCAGATTTAACCGTCTTCGCCTTCTTCGGTGGTAGATCGCCTTTAGAAACACACTGCTTTGAGTGTTACTTTGTCTCTGAACTGTACCAGTGTATTCATCTTTCGTTTACAATTGTGTCTACGTAGAAAAACGTCAGGATAGCGACGAAAAAGCGCCTCTAAATCTATCTCAAGGATACATTTGTTCTTCACTGAGAGCAAACGTGGCACTAATCTTGCCGAGATATTTTTTGCACCCAATATATGTGCGATATGAACGATAATCATCATTTTTGGATATATGGGTACGGATATGCTCTTTTACCTCATTTAATCAATGAAAAACGGTCACAAAAGAAGGAGATGTGCCATGAACATGCTCCAATTTGAATTTGTTTTTTTGGTGTTAAGCCTTTCGCATAGAAATGTTTAATCACCACCAATAATGATTTTTATTTTCATTTTTCCATAAAAACAACGGTTTGTTGCTTCAATCGACTACCACAGTGGAATTACGTGATTGATATAACTGAAACTTAAATAGAAGTCTACTGAGAGATGAGGCTCACTAAAAGCAATCCTTTTCCAATACTAAGTGCCATCTCTTGGATTTTACAAGGGGTTATTGAAAAACCGACTTAACATAGGAATGAATTAATAATAATGGTACTAAACCAATTAAGGTAGGTAATAGATAGACAAAGGTAATATAGAGACATATGTATATCCTTGCCTATTTTAACAAAATATCGCCTCACATCCGAAATAACAATAAACCCCTCTTCAATTCTCATTCTTACTTGATAGCATCCAACATGCCTATCCTATTCCTACCCCTTCATCGAGTGTGTAACGTTCTCCCGTCTATCATAGGTTTCATCATCTCATTGCTAATCAAATAACTCGGCATCCAAATTCCCTTTTCTACTCTAGAACTCGCTCAAAAATCCCCTCTCCTCCCTCACAACGGCTAGCACTTCCGCGTTTGTTTGCCTTTCTCTTCATTTTACCTAATCCATTCTCCAAACCGACATTTCAAAAACCTCTGATCCACGCCTATCGTTTTGCTTAAAAAACCACGTTTTCTTGGCGTAAAAAACCACGCTTAATGTCAAAATTTTGACTAACCTTTTCTTATCGCCCTTAGTGAACCTCCCTGGCATTCATTCTCTCCTCCTTGTGAAAGCTCCTTTACCTAACGCAATTATTTTTCTTATATCCCTCTACTTTCCCATTTTGGTCCAAAACACTCCCGAGCAAGGTAAATTGTTCCACCTGCTCAAATTTAAAGATTTCTATTTTAATAGTAAATTAGGCTTTTCTCTTTCTCTAAGAAATATTATTTTATTAACATTTTTTCTCATTCTACAGGTATATCTATCGCACTGACTTTCCAATATGTTAAGCATCGCTTGTAAATCTTGCCTCTCTGGCAAACATAAGCTTGCTCCTCTGCAAAACTAACTCATTTCATTAATTCTCATTCGATTTTCACTCCTATTTCCAGTTATTTCCATGCCTCTTTAGCCATTTCCTTCACATATACACTGAAAATCACGGGTGATAATGGATACCCCCGTATTACCACTCTTCTTAAAACTGCCCCTTCGAGTTCCCCGTCCACCACTCCCACCTAAGGAGTCTGTGACGAGTGCAAGCTGCGGATAAGCCTGCTATACTCATCCAATCTACACCTATTTTCAGTTCTACATACACTCGATCCAATTCACTCCATCAAACGTCTGCTGGAGGTTTAAAAACAAAAATACTCATCCTAGTTGTATTCTTTATTCCTCTTTGCTAGTAACGTCATTACTATTATGTCATGGGGCGTGTTTTTCCTTTTTTTCTGAATCCAAATTGATCATGCCTTAGGTATTCATTCGTCCTGTTCTCCCGCCTATTATTAATGACCCTGAGTATCACTGTAGTTGCAGGCGAAATCAGACACATTGTTCTACAGTTCTCACATATGGATGCCTTCGCCTAGTTTGGATGCCGATCAGTACTGATCTGACGAAATTCTCAGCCATACATGCTACGAATAAGTCAATAAACACGCTTTCGTTTAAGTTTTTTTTAATTGTTGGGTATTTTCGCGGCAGTGCTATCTACTCTCTCAGCCTTATTTGATTTCAATTCCTGCAAATTCCTTTCTGCATCTCCACCAAGTATGCCTGGACCTAAGAATCTTCATCTACGACACAACTTAATATCTTCTCCAACCTGCCGATACTTATGTCTAGCCGCTTCAAATAATGCTTATAAATTCAATTTCATCAGATACATTCCATGTTTTATCCTCTTGAAGCGGACCTAACTCTTCATCAGGGCTAAATTATGATCTGAATCTGCAACCGCGCCCGGAAAACTAAACGGATTACTCATGCTGTTCTTGCATTTGCTCCTAACCACAATGTAGCCCGAATAATATACTTCCGGAACCCCGGGTACTTTCATAAACTAGTACATACATCTATACCCACGTCTATTTTGGCTTTTAAATAATGTGTTAGTTATGACTAAATCCTTTCTCCTGCAGAACTCTCTGTAGGAATGGATTTGAAATATTTATTTCGAATCGTATAGGTAAAAAATTAAGTAAGCAAAAAGAAGTAAGCAAACATATAATGTGTAAATATGCGCATGAAATTTCAAGCCTCTATAGGCAGTAATAATTAATCTAACATCCGGCAGATGGGCCAAAATGGAAGTTCACGTAGTCATAGCTCAACAGAGTGTACAAGTACCTGTATTTCACTGTCAGAAAATTTAGGTTTTAAAAATTTTCGCTATGCAAATATGAACTAATGCACAGTTGAGATACAATATTAAGTTAATGAAGTTTAAATAGTATTGGAATTTTAGCCACACGAGGAAGGACTGATAATCAATTTCCTGGAAGGAGAGTTTAAATTTCATTCGTTAAATGCATTAATACTCCATTAAATGGTTGGGGCAGATATGGATAAAGTTGCTGGGTTTCTTTTGCTCAACCATATGGTTTCCGGGACTGCCTTGGGTCTACTGGTCTCTGAGAAAATACCTTATTAGAAGTATCCGAAAAAAATAAATGAAATGATTGAAGGCGCAAAAACACGAAATAAGTTCGGAAGGAAAAAGTTGACGACCACAGAAACTGGAAGGATGTAAGGCCGGATGGGAGTAGTGATAGCCGAGGCGGTGGAAAATACGAGTGAAAGTTCCATTAGTGAGCCTAAGAGGAAAAAAAAGACGCCGTGGACGGTGGTGCTCCCACATTGATTTATCGGCAACGATTGGTTCAGTGGTTAGTTTGTTGATCGGTCCATTTTCCGGGGAATCGGCCCGTTTCTTGCCGAGAAGTGGAGAGAGAAGAGGACGATGAGGAATGCAATGGTTGACAGGAGAGTGAATTATTTATAGCCGATTTTGTACGGGGAAAGGGAAAATTGGACGAAATAATGATAGGGATTGGCGAGCAGTGATTGCCTCATCCTTGAACTGGTGAGGTTTCGACGACAGCATTGAAACGAAGTATTTTCGAACTCAGTGACTGCAGTCGACAATCATACTGAAATCTCGAGAGAGAAAGAAGCTGATTAAATTACACCGAGGCCATTAACACTGCAAAATATAACTCATCAATTGAAAAGATAATGTGTAAGGATGGACATCAGTGGTTTTATAAAATATATATAAAAAGCGATACTTCTCGTATAATCAAAGAAAAATTACAAAAAGAGTACTGATGACCATCGGAATTAGTGAAGATTTGAAGAAAAGGTTAGTATATACTCGTGTAGTGTGTTTGTCATCATTTTCAGCTTTGCCGTGTGTTGGACGATAAAAATATAGTAGTTATAAATATTAACCGTAGTATAACCGTGATGAAATTAGTCAATAATGGAACAATTGGGAATAAAAATGACGTGGGGATGTTGAAAATTGAAAAAGTAAAGTAACATTAAGTAATAGGTGGAGGGGAAATTTTCAACAAAAAGAATATATTTTGTTTCAACAAAAACAGGATATGTCTATTTCAAGATAATGGTAAATTTTCAAATAAGCTAGATTACGGAGAATAAGGATTAAAATATCATTAGTCCTACAAATACGATTGAATCATGAAGTCATAAATATATTTCTGGACAGATATGAGAAAATAATTTATTGGATGACAAATAAACTTATTTGCTCTAATAGAGGAAGTTATTATAATGATTACTACGTGTTATATCATTAAACACAATTGTTTACTCCGCACGCCGTTTTAACTTATGTAGCACTAATATCTAAATAAGGATTAATTATTCACAAACAATTTCAGTGACTAAAAACTAAAAAATATATTCCTCGAATTTTTATTCGTCACAACCTGAAATACGTCTCCTTAACTTGATACAGAAAATTAAAAATTTTAGATCGGTTATTTAGTACGAAAGCACCGCCATATCATCAGGAAATTGCAGAAATAAATAATTACCTGAATCTCTCCGACTGGTCGTTTAATTTCCACGAAACATTTTACAATGGCATAACCTACTAGTTTACCAGGTTTTGAGTTATTTAAGTAGAAACATGCTTCAAAAGTGCTAAGCTCTTTAAATATATGATGTTTTCAGAGTTTTTAAAATCAGCCCGAATACCTTTTGTCGGTAGACAACCGAAATTTACAATAGTAATCACCCGTTACCTATTTGACGCACTCCATTGGTTTGCTTGCTCAGCAATTTTTCTCGTTTATTCTCCGTTTCTTCAAATAAAATATATGAGGCTGTTACGCCTTAAGTCACGTACAATATCTTTTTTCTTCCGGTTGCAGTATTTTCAACTAACTCCCTTTCTATACTCACTGTGATATTTCCAAAGAGGAAACCTATTTAGCCTCAAGACACGATTTTAAGGATTGACTAACAAAAAAATCGCAAACGTCATTTAATATTCTCGCTCCATTTCTGGTTTGAAGCGATCAACAACTGTTTGATTCAACGGCCTTTGAGTAGCACTGTGTTTGACTGCTCGTAAATACGAGATGGAAAGCTAACAAACGATGTTTTACATTGGAAATTGGATGCATTTTGTTTGATGTCAAGCAATACATCACCTCCCTACGGGCAGTTAAAAAGGAAAACAGACTTGTTAATTATTGAATTATTATGAACGGAATTGAGTTATTTAATCATGGATTAGATTTCAAGGAACTGATTAAAAAAGTTATTTCGCAATCCACATACACCTCTTGAATTATTTAATCTAAGGCTTCGATGAATGCATGACTTCATGATTATTGCTGTTTTCTAATTGATTGTACGTTGTGAATTGCGTTTCGAAATGAAATGTGTGTGTATATATACATATATATATATATATATATATATATATATATATATATATATATATATATGTATATATATATATATGTATATATGTATATATATATGTGTGTATATGTATATATGTATATATATGTATATATATATGTGTGTATATGTATATATATATATATATATATATGTATATTCCTCGCATGGACTACAACCTTGTCGTGGTGGAAGGGCTTGTGTGTTCCGATGACCCCTAGAGCTGTGCTGGAGGGAGAAATAATAATTACTCCTGGAAGGGTCACCCATGAAGGTCACCAGATAGGTCGAAGGTTAGGAGCCAGACGAAAGGTAGTCCACGCAGCGTCTGTTCCTCAGTGAGGCGGCTGCAATGGCGTCTGACCCCAGTGGGGCGGCCATTAAGTGATGGTGTTACGTTAAAAACACTATTGAGGAAGGCAACGGGAAACCACCTCAATTATCATTCCCGAGAAAATAATGATGGAATCAAAACAGAAATTGAGTCCTGGCAACTGCGGGACTCGGCCCAAGGGGCCGTGTGTCCTGCCCGGCAGCGGGGGAGGCAAGACTTCCGCGGTCGTCATCCCACGAAACCCTTGCAGGGAAGAAATGACAGCAGCAGGACAGAAGACGCAGAAGTAGAGGAAAGTAGTTAGAATAGGAACATGGAACTTCAGGTCAATTTTGAGGACATGAAAATTAGAAAATATTAAGCGAGAGATGGAAAGAGGTAATATATATGTTTTAGGTCTCTGCGAGGTGAGATGGAAGGATAGCGGGGATTACTGGAGTGACAATTATAGAGTGATATACAGCGGCGGGGACGAGAGCCAACGAGGGGTTACCATAATATTATATTAAGGGGAAGGGAGAAGCGTAGTCAACATAGAGCTAGCGACAGATAGAATTTTACTCGTAGAGATTAAAGCAGAGCCACCGAACTTGGTCATTGTTCAGGTATACATGCCACCGAGCAATCACAAGGAGGAAGAAGTCGATAGGATTTACGATGAGTTAGAGGATATAATCGCGCGTGTTCCTGCAGGGAAACATTTGATAGTGATGGGGGATTGGAATGCAACGGTAGGCGAAGGACGAGAGGGTGGTGAGGTGGGGGACTATGGGTTAGGCACGAGGAATGAACGAGGGGAGAAAGCAATTGAATTCTGCAGGAGACAGGGGTTAGTCATCACTAACACATGGTTTAGACACCACAAAAGGCATAGGTATACATGGAAAATGCCAGGTGACTCAGAAAGGTATCAGTTAGATTATATTATGGTTAGGCACAGGTTTAGGAACAGTGTGATAAATTCGCACAGTTTCCCAGGAGCGGATGCGGACTCTGACCACAATTTAGTTTTTATGAAATGTAACGTCCGTTTCAAGAAGATAAGGCAAGGACGGCGGGTTAGGAAATGGAACGTAGAAGCATTAAATGGATTAACGAGGAAGGAGTATCAGCAGACTGTAGAGAAAATAATGAACGACGGTAAAGAACTGAGTACTATCGAAGAAAAATGGGAATGTATCAAGCAAGGGATATCGGAAGCAGCAAAAGACACTATAGGAACCGTTAAGGGGAAAAGAATAAGGAAACCATGGGTCACGGAAGAGATGATTGCAAAGATGGATGAGAGAAGAAGATGGAAGAATGTAAACACTGAGTTCTGCAAAATGAAGTACAAAGTGTTAAACAATAAATTGAGAAGGGCCACAAATAAAGCAAAACAAGAATGGTGGAAAACGCAATGCGAGGATATGGAAAGTTTACAGAAGAAGGGGGAAATTGGTGCTCTATACAGCAAGGTTAAGTTATTACCAAGAAGTAAGAAGGCAAGATCTGTGCTAACAGTTAAAGATAAGTGGGGTAAGATAATAGTTGAACCAGGAAAAATTCAAGAGAGATGGAAGGAATATATAGAAACACTGTATGGTAAAGAACTTAGGCCGACAAGGTTAGACATAGAAAAGGAACATGACGTATAAGAAGATAGCTTAGGTCCATACATACTCGACGATGAAATAGAAAGGGCATTAAAGGAGATGAAAGCAAATAAGGCTGTGGGGGTGGACAACATACCTGTAGAACTGTTGAAATGTTTAGGAAAATGCGGGAAGAAGGCCCTATATGGACTAATTCGTAGTATCTATGAAGAAGGAATCTGGCCGGAAGATTTTGTGAGATCGGTGTTAGTTCCTATTCCAAAAAAGGCAAAGGCTACGTCTTGTGAGGATTACAGAACAATAAGTTTAATATCCCACGCAGCTAAAGTTATTCTCAGGATCATCAACAAAAGGATAGTGAGTAAGGCAAATTATTACTAAGGGGATGATCAGTTTGGGTTTAGGAAAGGAAGAGGTACGCGTGATGCCATTGCAGTAATGAGATCACTAGTCGAGAGGAATATAGAATACAATCAGGACGTTTTTGCCTGTTTTGTAGATTTCGAAAAAGCGTTTGATAGAGTGAATTGGGAAAAATTAATGCTTGTATTGCAGAAAATAGGAATGGATTGAAGGGACAGGAGACTGATCCGCAACCTGTATATGTCTCAGACTGCTCAGGTGCGAGTGGGGAACGGAGAGTCCGGATGTGCAGTGTTAGGAAGAGGTGTAAGGCAGGGTTGCCCATTGTCACTGGTACTGTTCAACGTATATGTAGAAGAGATGATTAAAGAGGCATGGGAAGAACTGGAGGTAGGAATGAAAGTCGGAGGGGAATTCGTAAAATCGGTTAGGTTTGCTGATGACCAAGCATTAGTTGCTCAGTCAGCCAAGGGGTTGCAAGCATTGTCGAGTGAATTGGAGGTTCAGTGCGATAAATATGGGATGAGAATCAATATTAATAAAACAAAGGTTATGCGATTTTCCAGAAAGAAAAAGGCTAAGCTAAATATTAAAATAGGCGGGGAAAGAATAGAGCAGGTAGAACAGTTTACATATCTCGGAAGTGTTTTGGACCAACACGGTCAAAGTGGTAGGGACGTAAGGAGAAGAATTGCGCTAGGCAAGGAGGCTTTCTCAAGGAGGAGGGAGTTGATGACGGGGACGTTGAGTAGGGATGTTAAGACAAGACTCGTAAAAACTCTGATATGGAGCGTAGCTATGCACGGCGCGGAAACGTGGTCGCTGAAGCAGGAGGATAGACGTAGATTGGAGGCTTTTGAAATGTGGGTGTGGAGAAGAATGGAGAAGGTGAAATGGACCGAAAGGAAAACAAATGAGGAAGTACTAGAAATGGTGGGGGAGGAGAGGGGTTTGTTGAGATAAATCCTATGGAGGCAAGAAAAATGGATGAAAGGCGTATTGAGCGGCAGTGGAATGTTGAAGAGGGTAATAGAGGGGAGAATGTTGGGCAAGCGAGGTAAGGGTAGGAACAGGATAGGGATGTTGGACGGGATGAAGGGAGGAAAGAAGTACGTAGAGATGAAGAGGGACCTGATGTAGATTAGTGTGCTAGGTGGGGAGTCACAAAATGTTTATTTGATAGTTGTGTCCATCCAAAAACCTACCTTAACCGGTAGATTACCTAATAATATATATATATATATATATATATATATATATATATATATATATATATATATCCCCTCCCATGGACTACAACCTTGTCGTGGTGGAAGGGCTTGTGTGTTCCGATGACCCCTAGAGCTGTGCTGGCGGGAGTAATAATAATTACTCCTGGAAGGGTCACCCATGCCAGATAGGTCGAAGGTTAGGAGCCAGACGAAAGGTAGTCCACGCAGCGTCTGTTCCTCAGTGAGGCGGCTGCAATGGCGTCTGACCCCAGTGGGGCGGCCATTAAGTGATGGTGTCACGTTAAAAACACTATTGAGGAAGGCAACGGGAAACCACCTCAATTATCATTCCCAAGAAAATATGATGGACGCAAAACAGAAATTGAGTCCTGGCAACTGCGGGACTCGGCCCAAGGGGCCGTGTGTCGTGCCCGGCAGCGAGGGAGGCAAGGCTCCCGCGGTCGTCATCCCACGAAATCCTTGCGGGGGAGAAATAACAGCAGCAGGACAGAAGATGCAGAAGAAGACGAAAGTAGTTAGAATAGGAACCTGGAACGTCAGGACAATGTTGAGGAGAGGCAAATTAGAAAATATTAAGCGAGAAATGGAAAGAGGTAACATAGATGTTTTAGGCCTCTGCGAGGTGAGATGGAAGGATAGCGGGGATTACTGGAGTGACAATTATAGAGTAATATACAGCGGCGGGGACGAGAGCCAACGAGGGGTTGCCGTAATTTTAAATAAAGGGGTAGGAAGAAGCGTAGTCAACATAGAGCAAGCGACAGATAGAATTTTACTCGTAGAGATTAAAGCAGAGCCGACGAACTTGGTCATTATTCAGGTATACATGCCACCGAGCAACCACAAGGAGGAAGAAGTCGATAGGATGTATGATGAGTTAGAGGATATCATCGCGAGTGTTCCTGCAGGGAAACATTTGATAGTGATGGGGGATTGGAATGCGACGGTAGGCGAAGGAAGAGATGGTGGTGAGGTGGGGGACTATGGGTTAGGCACGAGGAATGAACGCGGGGAGAAAGCAATTGAATTCTGCAGGAGACAGGGGTTAGTCATCACTAACACATGGTTTAGACACCACAAAAGGCGTAGGTATACATGGAAAATGCCAGGTGACTCAGAAAGGTATCAGTTAGATTATATTATGGTTAGGCACAGGTTTAGGAACAGTGTGATAAATTCGCACAGTTTCCCAGGAGCGGATGCGGACTCTGACCACAATTTAGTTGTTATGAAATGTAATGTTCGTTTCAAGAAGATAAGGCAAGGGCGGCGGGCTAAAAAATGGAATTTAGAAGCAGTAAATGAATTAACGAGGAAGGAGTATCAGGAGGCTGTAGAGAAAATGATGGATGACGGTAAAGAACTGAGTACTATCGAAGAAAAATGGGAATGTATCAAGAAAGGGATATTGGAAGCCGCTAAAGACACTATAGGAACCGTTAACGGGAAAAGGATAAGGAAACCATGGGTAACGGATGAGATGATTGCAAAGATGGATGAGAGAAGAAGATGGAAAAATGTAAACACAGAGTTAGGCAAAATGAAGTACAAAGAGTTAAACAATAAATTGAGAAGGGCAACAAATAAAGCAAAAGAAGAATGGTGGAAAACGCAATGCGAGGATATGGAAAGTTTACAGAAGAAGGGTGAAATTGGTGCTCTATACAGCAAGGTTAAGTTATTATCGGGAAGTAAGAAGGCAAGATGTGTGCTAACAGTTAAAGATAAATGGGGTAAGATAATAGTTGAACCAGGAAAAATCCAAAAGAGATGGAAGGAATATATAGAAACACTGTATGGTAAAGAACTTAGGCCGACAAGGTTAGACATAGAAAAGGAACATGACGTAGAAGAAGATAGCTTAGGTCCAGGCATACTCGACGATGAAATAGAAAGGGCATTAAAGGAGATGAAAGCCAATAAGGCTGTGGGGGTGGACAATATTCCTGTAGAAATGTTGAAATGGTTAGGGAAAGGTGGGAAGAAGGCCATATATGGACTGATTCGTAGTATCTATGAGGAAGGAATCTGGCCGGAAGATTTTGTGAGATCGGTGTTAGTTCCTATTCCAAAAAAGGCAAAGGCTTCGTCATGTGAGGATTACAGAACAATAAGTTTGATATCCCACGCAGCTAAAGTTATTCTCAGGATCATCAACAAAAGGATAGAGAGTAAGGCAAATGATTACTTAGGGGATGATCAGTTTGGGTTCAGGAAAGGAAGAGGTACGCGTGATGCCATTGCAGTAATGAGATCACTAGTCGAGAGGAATATAGAATACAATCAGGACGTTTTTGCCTGTTTTGTAGATTTCGAAAAAGCGTTTGATAGAGTGAATTGGGAAAAATTAATGCGTGTATTGCAGAAAATAGGAATGGATTGGAGGGACAGGAGACTGATCCGCAACCTGTACATGTCTCAGACTGCTCAGGTGCGAGTGGGGAACGGAGAGTCCGGATGGGCAGTGTTAGGAAGAGGTGTAAGGCAGGTTTGCCCATTGTCACCGGTACTGTTCAACGTATATGTAGAGGAAATGATTAAAGAGGCATGGGAAGAACTGGAGGTAGGAATGAAAGTCGGAGGGGAATTCGTAAAATCGGTTAGGTTTGCTGATGACCAAGCATTAGTTGCTCAGTCAGCCAAGGGGTTGCAAGCATTGTTGAGTGAATTGGAGGTTCAGTGCGATAAATATGGGATGAGAATAAATATTAATAAAACAAAGGTTATGCGATTTTCCAGAAAGAAAAAGGCTAAGCTAAATATTAAAATAGGCGGGGAAAAAATAGAGCAGGTAGAACAGTTTACATATCTCGGAAGTGTTTTGGACCAACACGGTCAAAGTGGTAGGGACGTAAGGAGAAGAATTGCGCTAGGCAAGGAGGCTTTCTCAAGGAGGAGGGAGTTGATGACGGGGACGTTGAGCAGGGATGTTAAGACAAGACTCGTAAAAACTCTGATATGGAGCGTAGCTATTTACGGCGCGGAAACGTGGTCGCTGAAGCAGGAGGATAGACGTAGATTGGAGGCTTTTGAAATGTGGGTGTGGAGAAGAATGGAAAAGGTGAAATGGAGCGAAAGGAAAACAAATGAGGAAGTACTAGAAATGGTGGGGGAGGAGAGGGGTTTGTTGAGAGAAATCCTATGGAGGCAGGAAAAATGGATGAAGGGCGTATTGAGCGGTAGTGGAATGTTGAAGA
Source organism: Hetaerina titia (assembly GCA_037158775.1). Classification (NCBI taxonomy): domain Eukaryota; kingdom Metazoa; phylum Arthropoda; class Insecta; order Odonata; family Calopterygidae; genus Hetaerina; species Hetaerina titia. The sequence goes on along the minus strand of CM073775.1, from coordinate 78,602,903 downwards.
GGGTAATAGAGGGAAGAATGTTGGGCAAGCGAGGTAAGGGTAGGAACAGGATAGGGATGTTGGACGAGATGAAGGGAGGAAAGAAGTACACCGAGATGAAGAGGGACCTGATATAGATTAGTTTGCTAGGTGGGGAGTCACAAAATGTTTATTTGATAGTTGGGTCCATCCAAAAACCTACCTTAACCGGTAGATTACCTAAAAAAAAAAAAAAAAATATATATATATATATTCATTGACACATCAGATTTAGTATAGTCGAACGCAATGACTATTTTGCAAACTTTCGTTTGACAGCAAAACACCAGGGTGCTCCGAAAACAGTGTATTGAAATAATACATTAATTGTACCGTTGTCTGGAAATCAAAGAGTCTCTTAGAGCGCTAATTTGTAAGTAAGTTATGCCACAACTTTGGAAGAAAATGTGCCTCGGATAGGAACAATGGAGATAAGCCAAGTTCAAGCCCCTTTGCTGCACCAAAGAGGAAATATTTCACTAACATAAAGTCTTGCTTGGTCGCGCCCTGGGGCTTCAAACCCTCACGTCATTGGTAAACCCGAAGCGGGAAGCGTCCGCTGTGGTATTTAAATTTTATGTCAAAGAATTCGAAATTCATAACACTGATATTATACCGCAGCCACAAAAAAACCGCGTATAACCGAGTGGGTTAGTTTTTAGTTTAATTACGAGCCCTAGCGAACGAATAAGAGAATCAGAGGACGATAAAGACGAAGAGTGGAAGGCGAAAAACGGTATGATAAAAACGAATAGCATTGCTAGAGGAGGAAAGCAGTTTTCAATATAGAAAAAAGACCGTTTAGGATAGAGGGTGGATGGGTATGTTTTTTATGCTCTCCTCCATTTTCTCCCTTACGCTTTCATTTTTGGCCATCCCGTCCTTCCCTACTTCTCCCTCCAAGTAAGAGAAGAAAAACTCATAACAACGGAGATGGAGGCGCAGGGGTCAGAGGAGAGATGGAGAGAGAACAGGGATGAAGTTGGGAAGGGGTAGAGAAGAATATATTTTTAATAACAAAAAATAAAAACAGAACGTGAGATGAGGAATAATAAATAAACGCTGGAGAACGCAGAGAGGAGAAGGCTCCCCATTTTATTTGTACCAATGCTAAAAACCTCAAGATTCAGCAGCGCCCTTCGGTGAGAGTGTGATATGGTGTGGGAGGTCGCGGCGGATCGCGGAGGAGAAGAGAAGCGGTGGATGACTTGGTAGGACCGGGGAGAGGGAGGGCGAAGTGGTAGGGGGATGAAGGGTGCCGTGGGATGAGATCAGAAGTGGTGGAACCTTTTATTATTATTTTCACGAGAGGAGGAAGGATTTTTAACGGTGGTTTTTCGCCCACCATTCCTCAATTTTTTTTCACTCCACGCTTTCTCTCTTTTAGTGAATTCCTTCTCCGTTCGCTCCCTCAACACTTGAGGCTCTTTCTCCCCCACGCTATCTCCATCTCCTTCTCGCTCTAGATCTTTCTTCCTATCTGAGAATCACACGTGAGCACACATCCCTCCGCGCTAAAACACACGCGAAATTTTACGGATGAAAGAGAAAGCCAAGGCGTCCTTGGGAGTAGACAGTGACAACGAGATGGCAGGAGAAAAAAATATATCTCCGAAATGAGGTCGGGACGTGGGAGGGGTGGGAGGGATATGCTACTGGAGAGGAGAGAAGGGCAAAATGGAAATGGAGAGAGAAGGGAGCGAAGGTTTTTGGGGCAGGGAGAGAGAGAAGGAGTAGGAAAGGATTACGCAAGAAAAGGATTGATTATGTGGAGAGCGAAGATGGAACGTTGTGAGAAATGCAATCTCAGGGAACGAAGTACAAGATTTTTTTTAGAAGGGAAGAGAGAGATTTTTGTGGTAAGGCTTGGAAGAAGAAATTTCAAAGAAAAATAATGAGGCAGCAGAAAAATAAAACAGCGCAAAAGCTATTAAGACAGGTTTAGTTATTGGATGCATCCCGCAGATGAACAGCCAAAGAGTATTCTAAAGAGAAATGGATATGAGATGACTCATGTAATAATGAAATGAAATGGTTGTGAATGCTTCAGATGAATGTATTATAGCCATATCGTCTTCATTATCGCACGTGATTTAAATTTGATCGCGTCCTGGATGTTAATCTGAGGAAAATATTAAATACCGGAATAAAAATCTAACGTTTTTCTAAAATTCGTAACTCAACACCTAAAACTAAAACTATTCTATTCTACTAAATATACAACGATTTTACGGAGGGAATATCAGTTTTTATGCCTAAGTGTTTTACCATTTTAAATATTGTTGATAAAGTTCGATAAATAACTAATGTTATATTCACGAGTAGATAGTTTCATTTAAGTGGTCTGGGATGTATCAAAACATGGCTAAAAGGACAGCAAAACAAGAAAAATTAAACAAAATCATATGGTTCCTCTATGCATTATTCTCAAAATACGAATATCGATCTCTAACAGCAGAAAGGCTGTCTAGTAAGGTGAACAATACATGGGTGAATTAATTCATCCAGCCTGAGAAAATCTTTCCCAACCCTTAGTTTGCCAAACCAGTTTGATTCGAGTTTGGTAGGTATACGTTACCAAGTGAGAGTTAAAATAATGATTTATCGAGACAGTGGCCAAATAATCTCGGTGGTAAGTCATGGGAACTCCTGGATGAGTGTGAACGATGTCATTAAATTGTTACCAAAGAAACTGAAAAGGACGTGACTTTTTAAATAAAATAGTGTAAAGAAATAGTAAACTCACTTCTTTCAACAATTTAACTTTAATTATTTTGTGAGTATTAAAAATTCAGCACTTGTTTCTTTTACTTTTCAATGATTGATTTTATTTATACTGGCAAATGCCTCTCTTGGATACATACCGATTGCAAATTATATTTTCAATGATTTTTTTACGAGTAGAATGTCGTGTTGTTAGCAGGCGGTTCAGTTCATTCGTCCATTCGAAATAAAAAAAAATGTTAAAACTTCTCAGCAAAATTTAATATAGTTCACCAGTTTGATAAGAATATTTATGCAATGGAATTTTTTGCATTGCCAAGAGTTTAAAGATACATTTGTATTTCATCTGACAATTAAATAAAGGTACATCCCTGGGAAATATTATTACTTCCGACTACTATCAGAAAAAATAAATGGTGTATTTGCCTATATTTATTATCAAAAAGGACATATGCCTGTTTTTATTTTGTGGCTTTTGAGTTTGAAGAGCAATTTTAATGGGTAGCAAAAAAATCATATAAATATATATATATATGTATATATGAATATATATATGTATATATGAATATATATATATATATATATATATATATATATATATATATATATATAGACATATATTATAACAAGTGCAATAAAATTCTACAATTCATTGACGAAACATTAAAATAAGTCTATGCCATTACAAGTCTTTGGAAATATTTCAATATGTATCACATTTGCACTCATTAAATTTTCTAAATAAATATTGATGAATACTTTATGATAAAAAATATTCCTATTGTTACAAGCAGTTATATACGATTAAATCATAGTGATACTTTGAGAGGAGAAGTATGTAATCATATACGTAATAACATATATCAATGACGGCGTGAAATCATAGTGGTTGTAGAATCAGTTACTGACTGATGAGTCACCAATTCATTTTGGAGTGCTTCCTTTGGACGGATATTGCCAATAAAAATCCAAGAAACAGGACTTCCCCTAGCCTCCAGAACTCCGTGAGAAATCCCAGATGTCACAGGGAAAGTAAATAACCTCTGCCTATATAAGTGTGAAAATGTGACATGCTATGGGCCTCATGTTGATTACTAGCCGCATATTTGGTGGTTACGTTCAAGACTTTATCATAAAATGCTCAGCATCTTTAATTATGACTGCCACTTCCTATATTATACGTTGTGCTATCTTTAATTTAATAAATTTTTATTTTTACCATTTCTAACTCAAAATTAAGTTTGATTAATTTAAAAACGCATTCCGTTACACAGTACGTAAATTCAGGGAATGGCATTAATTTAGGAAGAAAAACGACAAAAAATCAGCCGGAAACTAAAATTCCATGATTGTACCTTAACGTGACAGTACTGCATACTAGCATTTGGTAAAGCAAAATATTACCTCCAAACTTATCCTAAAAATAAACTCCCTCTTGGACTAAAATTTGAAGAAACATTTTGCAAGATGAAGATTGCAAAATATCTATTCGCGTATTTTCATGACACATGCAAAAAGGTGATGAATTGATGAAAGAGGATGAAGGGCATTTGAAATTAATGCAATTTAATAGAAATTATGCAACTGAACATAAATAACCTATCTTTTTTTCACCTCATTGAATTGATTAATTATGATGATGAATTTTTATTTCATTTGAAACCAAAAACTATCAAGTTTCGGGAAAGTATATTTAAAGTGATTATTTTACGCTGATTTTACGGAATTCTGTTAGTAACATTCCACCCACTGAATACTCACGATTCCGTGCGACATGCACCGCGTTTGAACTTATCGAAGAGACCGACTAAACTTTTCCGCAAAAAAACTGATTCTGGATCTCCAGATACATTTTTTGATACTTGACGGCAAAAGCGTTCCATCCAGCCTCCCTCTCCCCCCGCCCCCGTGGAAATGCTTTCAGGCGGGAAGGTGCTTTAGCGAAGGCGTTGTTGCATTGGCACAGTGTACTTACACCCCCGTATTCATTTTCTCTTTTGGGTTTTATACCAGAACTTTGCGAAAGTGTCGAGGAAAACGCCATTGAAAAAACTCATTTTTCGCGAGTGCTGCAAGCGGTTCCTTGCGTGTTTCAATGACATGCCGGTGTCATCCGTAAACATGAAAAGAGCTTTCATAAAATACGAAACTTGTGCGTGATGCAGTTAACATCTCGAATGGGTTTCTTTCATAAGCTGGAACTACAAAATGAATATCACCGAGAGTGAAACTTGAATAAAATATGTCATGGCTAAAGCCGTAGTACATCTCACAAAGGCCAATGATAAAATGACTTCTGTGCCATAAATTGAAGTCATCCTCTTATGAGGGATGTAGCTTCAATTTTTTGAAAGTAAGCTGATGGTACTCATACGAGGTATCTTGATGTCAACTCTAGAGTATATCTCAATCACATAAGCGGCTATATATTTATGAGGCGTCGAGATGGAATATTACGACCATTTTCATGTATCAAATACATTACTTTTCATAGCGTTGAACCTTAGCAAAGAATACGTCCAATAGCCAACTCTTTATCGTTGTATCTGTTCAAGTATAATTTATAGAAAGTGCATGCACATGACAATCTACACATCGCAATATTATTTGATATTCAACATATTTACCACTGCAGGAAATGTACTTTATTTATTTATTGATTTACAAATCTTCCTATCGTGCCATATTAATTTAACACGTGGTCAACATGGTAGCCTAAAAATATTAATTTGCTTTCAAATTGTATTTGCTATTTATAGTCTATGTAATGTCAATAAAATGTGAACAGAAATTATGCATTATTTACATTTGTTTACACCACCCTTTATCTATTGTGATAAGAGTGACCAGCGGTGATAAACATTACGTGATTTTGGATTACGCATTAATTAAGAAATAAAATATCTCATAAATTTATAAATAAAATAAATAAAGAGATTATTTTATAGGATATTTTCCATAATGAAATTTTTAAGGAAATACATTATCGTCCGGGATATTCAGAATGATGTAATCTACATCAAGTAATATTTTAGAGAAAAACCTGCACACTCACAATAGTGATACTAAAAAATATTTTTACGGTGAAGTCTTAAAGTCCCATACAAATTTCAGTTAAAGACTTCGCAGAGCTGTTCGTTGAAATTGTAACTTTTTCAGATTAAAAATATTGACTTAATGACTTTGGAAACTTTTTCACATTTTTTCCCCTATTAACATATCTACTCTCTGCAGTATTGATTGCACAAAGGCAAGAAAAATGAGAAATTGTGTGACAAACTCACCAAAAGAGACTTTGACTATCCATATTAACTACATTTCGTATTTAAATATATAAAACACAAGTTTGAAACATAAAAAGAACACATAGTTGGACTACCTATTTATGAATTCGTAGGCGGCGTTCGAATGGTGAATTCCAACTCGTTGCAAGATCCTTCATACTAAGAAACTTCAGTCCATTTTTGAGAAAGGAAATATTTTGTTCTACAATGAAAGAAACTTTTATTAAAATCTATCTTTTAATGAAAAATTAAATGCCCGGGAAAAAACTGACTTAAATGTTATTTCCACAGTCAATTTACAAACTGAGAACGTGATAAGTAATCTGACTGAAACAACCTGCAAATGCTCCATAAAAACTGCAATTACTCTGAGGCAAAGGGCACTTCAAACCATGGAATAAGATGGCAATGACCCTGTTGGATTGACTATTTTTTCACCAAAAGAACCTCCGAACGCGAGAATGAAAACGGAGTAGTGGGGGCGCGATTGAATGGGGATTAGAAAATGCGGCCCGAGAGGCGGGCAATGATTCTTTTCGGCGCCTCGAGAGAATTTGTATTCTCCCTAGGATATAAAGAAACACGCCCGGCTCTTTATGACCGAAAAAAGCGCCATCGGTGACGTCAGGACAAAAAGTTTTTGAGAGACGCATTCGAGTATGGCGTGCCGTAAGCCTTTTTCGAAAAAGGGAAGGAGGAGGAGGAGAGGAAAAAAAATGAAAATCGCCGCCACATCTGGCCCTCTGAAGCGCACATTCTCGCCCGCTGTTCCTTTTTTTCTCCCCCTCCCCCCACCTCTTCACCCTCGTCGCTGACGGAAAATGTTACAGCGTGTGGCTAACCCATATGGAAGGAGATTGACGGAGCGGAGGGAAAGGTCATTGTCCTGCCTCCCAGTCACTGTCTCCTTGCGGGATGTATATGCTTGCTTGTGTGTGCGTGTGTTTGTAGTCCCATGCTTGCTTGCTACATCGCCTCGAACCGATCCATGCATGCAAGAGAGAGGGAGGAGGGAGGGATAAGAAAGAGACGGAGGAAGTTTTTAATGCTTGGGAGTGCGACCCCTGGAACGTCAGAGTTGCTCACGTAAAGCGACTGGTCGCCTCATCTCCTGGAAAAGTAAATTACGTGGGAGTAAAGATAGAGTTTCAGTACTCCCCATTTTTTCATGAGTGCTGTCACCATCACTAATAGCTTCATCTCTGTGTTCGATTTTCCACGTTGGTCAACAATAATTTTAATCTCTTTTAGCTTTAAGAAATCATCTTCTCATATCTCGTGAATTCGGATATACAATATGAGGTTTGCTTCTGATGTAGATAATGCTGAATAATTCAAAACTAAATTTCCCTTGCGTAGAAGATCATTTCGAGATTAGATATAATAACCGACAGTTTTATTATACTATTTATTTCGTGTTATGGCTGAAAAAACTTTCTCGTTGCTCAAGCGAGCTTTATGTAAAATTATAGCGTTTAATCATTCACGGCGATTCTTCGAGTGTTGAGGACGTTTCCTTCTTGGTCAGGGCGATAGTTTCTGCGATTTCAGTTGTGCATGATAAACACATAAACGGCCCTTACCATTGCATATTTCGAGGGATGAATAAAATTTAACTTGCTCGTAATTTCAAATGCACCGCGTGGGGCGAATTGCAATTTTGTTCAATGTTGGCTATGTATGACAAATCAAACAGCTATCACGCGTTCTACAATTGCAATCCCGAATTTTTTTGCCCGTGCTTATGTTGAAAGAGAACTTACATCTATAAGCAAGATAAATCTTGTTTTGAACGTATAAAAGGCGTTTTGGGTAATTTTTCGGACCTTCGAACATTTTACTGACAAGCCCCATTGCAAAAGTGTACCGCTTAAGTTTGGAGAGGGGACTGAAGGACTGCATCACCACGAGACCTGGATGAGGCATTTTGAGGCTTATATTAAGGACTAATTTTGACGTTCGTGCCGACATCTTTATTGTTTGAATCGGTTTTTCCAACACTAATGTCGCATGATTATTTCACAGTTCCGAGTAAATCGTACTACCCAATGACAAACATTTTGTAGAATTGTTTAAGGAGCAACTATTTATATCAATATAAAAGGGTGCTAAATCCAAAAGGTGATGAACGAGTACATTTGTATCTAGATTAAAAACTTTTAAGTTTCAAAGTCGTTTTGAAAAAAATATATGGGATCACTTTTAAAACTCCCTGCCCTTAGGAACGTTTTGGCCTAGAACCCATCTGATGCTCGGCGGTTTCCAAATCCTCCATTCCCTTCCTTCTCCATCGAGGGCTGAATGTTGGGGGGGGGGGGGAGTAAACGAGGATGGAGAATGACATGGAAACGGTTCCGTGGCAGTGTTAAACGTGCATTTATAGTGTGGGTCCGTAAGATGCGTCGCAGAAGCCTTAAGCCACGGCACACGATACTAAATCACTCGGTACGAGATGGCAACACAAGGGTTCGAGGCACGGCAATTTGCACGAGCCGCTCTTGTAGTTTGATCGTGCCGTTAAAAGCACTCGTATAAGAAAAATGGACCACTATACTCGCAAACATAAAATTGAACGGCCACTAAAAGATCGCGCTACATTGTAATAACAAAGTCAATGCCCGAGTGTAATCAGTTTTTGTTTGAATTAACTATGTGTTTACTCGTTCCGAGGTTATTCTGTAAGCTTTTCCTATTTTCTGACAATGGTGCCTTGGAAATGCTACCACACCAAAACTACTGAAAAGGTTCAACCTTCCAAAGGTTCAATATGGAATGAGGCGAAATAATAAACTCAGCATAAAATAATCGCCTCTATATCATTTATAGTGCGGCACCTATTGTAAATAACCATATGGTTTTATAGCATTTTACACTGACTTAATTTTCCTTAAATATTGCTGTTTTTTCTAGTTAAATTCCCCCGTACGTTCACCTATTTAATAAAATATTTTATAACTTTACGGATAATAACAATTGCTAGAAAATAATGGATATATTTTCAGAATAAATTAATAACTCTATAATAATAAATGATTTTAAATAATAATAACTCTAGTTAATAATACACAATTGAGCATGATGTGACCACTGTTTTAATTGATTTTTAGAAATTATTATGCACGATGGTAGTCCACCTTTATTTTATTCAAATTAAACGAAAATATTTAAACGATCATACAATATTTTCTTAATATGTAAGCGCAAATATTATTTTTAAATATCTCTCTGCTAGAAAAATGGATTTCATTCAGAGATAAACTTTCCTTCACAGAGAAAATTTCACCCTCAATTACTGCCCAAAAATAGTATATAAATCTCAAATTTGTACAATGCTTTCCAAGTCGTGTGGAAAGACTTTCGACAAGGTTTGGCAAAGAGTTGGGACAAAGCATATTATATTATCACAGACGTTTAAAATTTATAAATCTTGACTTTTAAAAATAGCATTTGCGGTCACACAAAGATTAACTTAGATTCATTTATGATTCTGTTGACTTAATCATATAGAGAGATCTTATGACAAAAAGCAATGCCCCCCCTCAGGGCAGCGTCGATGGAATCGAAAATCAGAGATGTTGGCTCGACAGTACGAACTCTGACCGCCGAATAATTCCTTTTGATTGTAACACCACAAAATACTCCCGAAAATCAGTGAAATCCCTCAAGAGGTGAGACGACACCGCTTTTATTGCCGGCGATTCCCCGCGGGAGATGGCAGCGAGCGACACCAGTCTTCGTGGAACGCCTGTTTGCACTCAAACATTTGACTCCCTACACGCCCCCGGGCGTCGAATGAGTGGGCGGTCACATCTCCTCCCCTCGACACCGTTCTCCCTGCCCGGGCGAATCGCCCGCTCGTTCGCATTCCCTTCGAGCACAGGGACCCCCCACCCCTTTCCTCTTCAAACTCTCCCCACCATCACGAGGCCTTCTTCGCCCGATTTGACAACAGCTGAGAGCGGCGAAGCGGCCAGCAGCAACTCTCTCGATTCCATTACCTTGGGCCACATCAACCAGCCTGCAGAGAGGGCTCCGGCGATGTTGTGGATGGAAGGGAAGGGGAGGGTGGTGGTCGAAAGCACTTGAGAGGCCCCTTGGTTGAGTATGCGTGTGTCCCTGTGTACGTGCCAACCGGACTTGCTTGCAACCCACCCTCTCTCTCCCCTGCTCACTACCTCTTTGCCAACTCGATCGTTCGCTCTCTGTCCCGTGTGCTGGTGGCCGGGATTGGATGTGGTGTCTGGGAGGCTGTTACCATGGCTCCGCAGACCGAAAACTTTCCCTTTCGCCAGAGTGTCGGGAACACCTCTTACCACGTCTAATCCGCGGCGGGAACGCAAAAGCCTGGAAGAAGGATTGGCGTATGAGGCGTGTGGGTGGGAGACTGTATAGTTGCGGGAGGGGGTGAGAAGTATTTTCGGTGGGAGGGAAAATGGCAGAAGGGTGGGACGACGAGTGTTGGGGTTTCTTGCACACCGCCCTCCTCCCCATGCCTCCGTCGTGGAACCGTTTCTGCCCGCCTCCTACTCTCCCGAACCGTTTTACCCGCCGCTGAATCATTAATTCCCGCAGCAGTCGAGCCGAGCTCCTTTTCCCAAAGCGACCCCGTCCTCCCTCATTCCTCTTTCCCTCTTCGTCTCCTCCCCCGCAAAACCGCGAGGACTAACCTTCGTGGTCCACTATAAAAATTTCCTCAACACCTTCTTTCGCTTCTTCCTCCTTCCCTCCCCAGTTGAAATTTCCCTGACGCTCACCCCTTCCTCATTCTCTCTCTCTGTCGTACCCCCACCCACCACCTTCTACGAGCCAATCCAAACGCCCAGAGACAAACGGCTTCATCTCTTCTGGCCGAGGAAGCGGCCAAACCACTGCCATAAACACAAGTAAAATGTAGACGGGAGGTTTGAAATTGGCTTTTTTTACTTCCTCGAGAACATTTCCCCTCTCTCATACACCCCATTGTATTTCATCCTTCCCCCTTCCATTTCATCTTTCTCGCCTAGGAATTTTACTAGGTACGGGAGGAAATGGAGCTGCATTCAGTTGTCCTATTTAAAGGTCAGATTTTGGTGGCTCGTTTGAGTGAGTGACACAAAATTATTTCATTTACGCATAAACGGAGATAATTATGTTCCATAACTGAAATATTCAATTTTGATAAATTAAAAGAGGAATACTCACGCGCATCATGTTTACTGTTGTAGTGCTATATCAGATTCTTTGCCCTAATGTTAATTCAGATTGATATAATTTATCGTTTAGAATAGAACTACATGCAAAGAATCTCAAGGAGGAGTACTCGTCGAACAGTTTCTTCTATCTGCACTACAGCCCCTCAAAATTCTGTAGTTATTCATGATATTGCATGAAATAGTATATATATTTGCATGCGAGTAAGTTGAAACGATTTTTGCATGAATATGCCACTGTGGGGATAGGTTTGCATATCTGTGTTCATTTTTCGTGTAGTTTTGTTCTCTTTTTCGGGTGGTGACCTAACACATCCCGCCACACGCCCTGGTGGCGGCTCGTAGAGTATTATATAGATGTAGTTTTAACAAAAGATCTTTTCCTCCCACACTTCAATCCTCACTTATCATTCTCCCCCCTTCCATTGGCTCAATATCTCCACCGTTAATTTTCTTTAAATGACATCATGTTATTATTTGGATGCGATCACTACTAGATAATAATAGATGCCTAAATAATTAGGGGCTCATATAACTTAGACAACGTATATGTAGAGGACAAGTTCAACGTATATGTAGAGGAAATGATTAAAGAGGCATGGGAAGAACTGGAGGTAGGAATGAAAGTCGGAGGGGAATTCGTAAAATCGGTTAGGTTTGCTGATGACCAAGCATTAGTTGCTCAGTCAGCCAAGGGGTTGCAAGCATTGTTGAGTGAATTGGAGGTTCAGTGCGATAAATATGGGATGAGAATCAATATTAATAAAACAAAGGTTATGCGATTTTCCAGAAAGAAAAAGGCTAAGCTAAATATTAAAATAGGCGGGGAAAGAATAGAGCAGGTAGAGCAGTTTACATATCTCGGAAGTGTTTTGGACCAATACGGTCAAAGTGGTAGGGACGTAAGGAGAAGAATTGCGCTAGGCAAGGAGGCTTTCTCAAGGAGGAGGGAGTTGATGACGGGGACGTTGAGTAGGGATGTTAAGACAAGACTCGTAAAAACTCTGATATGGAGAGTAGCTATGTACGGCGCGGAAACTTGGTCGCTGAAGCAGGAGGATAGACGTAGATTGGAGGCTTTTGAAATGTGGGTGTGGAGAAGAATGGAGAAGGTGAAATGGACCGAAAGGAAAACAAACGAGGAAGTACTAGAGATGGTGGGTGAGGAGAGGGGTTTTGTTGAGAGAAATCCTATGGAGGCAGGAAAAATGGATGAAAGGCGTATTGAGCGGTAGTGGAATGTTGAAGAGGGTAATAGAGGGGAGAATGTTGGGCAAGCGTGGTAAGGGTAGGAACAGGATAGGGATGTTGGACGGGATGAAGGGAGGAAAGAAGTACACCGAGATGAAGAGGGACCTGATATAGATTAGTTTGCTAGGTGGGGAGTCACAAAATGTTTATTTGATAGTTGCGTCCATCCAAAAACCTACCTTAACCGGTAGATTACCTAATAATAATAATAACTTAGACAGCAATGTTATTGGTAGCAAAAAAACCGTAATTTGATAATAAGTGACGTATTTGGCTTATGTACAAATTCATTGATGTCCAGTCAACTGCATAACTCCTGCTGAGTACAAAACACTTTATGACAATGATAAAACCCATTGCGTGGGTTATATAATGGGCTATATCTCAGGGTAAAATGCAGAAAATATATTTTTTTCATTTTAATGTTCTTCAAAATTCATTTGGTGCTCAGTGAAAGTGAAGCAAATCAAAACGCTCCGCCACCTCGAATATGCCAATTGAAATGTTTTCCAAAATTAACATTCGCTGGAAACTCTAAATGAAATAGTTTCATAAATCTTTGCTTATAATTTGCTATCAAATTTCCGTGGACCGTTCTCTGAACGCGACGGTAAAATAATGAGTTTTAAAATTCGAGTTGACAAACTTTCCATCGTTTGATTCGACAAATTCATTAGGGCTGTCAAAGTGTTTGCCAAAGGCAGCACGGGGAAAAACAAATAAAATTTATTTCGACCGAGTAGAGGGTTGTTGCACGGTCGATCACATGAAAAACGACAGCGAATAAACATACTCTTTGCAGTTTTTAATGCTGTACCGAATGAAATGTAAACCAAATCTCCAACTTTCCATCCTCTTTCATCTGTGATATTCTTAAAATTTAATGAAATTAATGCTCTACTCATACTCCACGGACTAATTTGGTTAATTATTCAATTGCTTAGAGTTTCATACCCGAATATAATGAATAGATTACGGCTTGTTAAGCCGTACATGGAGTAAAATGGCGAAATTTCCACATGTATGTAAATAGATATGCTGATACTTGAACTCATTCCCGTTGAGTTAATAGCTCCGTTTAATCACTTGAAACAATTTTTGTTTCCAATGGTATTACTTTGAATAGTATACATATATAGGATAAGTTATGTTCACTTATACTGGTGCGCAACAGTAGGTTGCCTAACTCGATAATCGGGTATTTAATGAGAAAGTAATTCCATCCGTGTAAATGAATTGATATCGATTACAAATATATTAGGGAACGGAAAATAAACGATAGCTAGAACAATCAACTGCATTGTTTTTGATAAACTTTTATTACGGCATTAGAAAATGTATAAATGAAGTATTAGAGTGTCACATAAATATGCAATCACAATTTAGGACAAATTTTGACACAGTAAAAAAACTATCCCTCCTTAACCACGCCCTAAAAAATGTAAACTTTTCATTGTCCTAAATGATCTTTTTCATTTATCGTAAACAATTAAAAATCATACCATATAAAAACGACAAATAGGACTAAAATAAAATCCATTACCAAGAGTAGGAAATTTAGACTGCTGCCTAGTTATTTTTCCCCCCAATTACTTAGTAGGAATGCGTTCTTTCTTTTTTACTCTTTCACAATCCACACCGTGTCCAATGAAAAATTAAGCCTCTGCCTTCCTGATTTTCTAAAGCTGCAGGCTCTATTCACCCAATCAACGGCACCTTATGTTTAAAATAAACTTCCCTTCCCCTTCCCACCACATCTGACCTCTAATTTGAACATTTTTCTTTTTCCCTTTCGGGAATCGTGAAAAATTGAGGATTGGATTGATGTCACGGCCGACGTAGTCCAGTGGATCCATTAGCGCTCCCTCTCTGGATCCTCTCCAATCGGTTATTTTGCTGCATTTGGGGGACCACGAGGTAAGCCTCAGGATTTGGGGACGAAAGCAAGCGAGTTGGGGAGGATCACGGAAAGGGACGGAGAGTGTGGGGGAGGGGCAGAGATGGCAAACGAACACGCGGACTTGGGACGTGAGCTCTCCCCGGAGGTGTTTCAGCTGGAGGGGGTTTGAGAGGGAGTGTGCGATGGGGAGGATGAGGCTGGGGCGAGAGGGAATACGACAAAAATGAAACTGCACGCAATGGATTGATGAGGAGGAGTTGAGCGAAGGAAGGGGTGGGTGGAGAAATGGAATGAGCGCGTATTCCAGAGAGTTCGAGAGGGGCAGAGGGTGAAAGGCAGGGGAGGGGGGAGAGTAGGAGAGCGCCCAGGACAGGTATTTGAGGGCGAGAGTGATGGGAGTGGTTGACGGGTGGATAAAAGGGGCGGCTGCGGCCAGGAGGGAGTTTGGAACTGCCGGAGAAGGGGGTTGATGGTAGAGGGAGAGCCGAGCGTGGCCGGGGAATGGGGTGGTGGGAAAGGGGTGGAGATAAGAGGAGAAGGACACACACGATAGATTCGCGTGGCTTGGTGGCGTGCTCGCCAGCAAACAGAATCGGGACTGAGCACACGTTGAGGAGCCGAGTGCTTTAGCCTGACCAAACAACCCTCCAACCCGACCCCTCCTCCCCCCCCTCACACTCGAAACCCTGCACACCAACCCTTCTGGTCCTCCCCGGTCCAAAATCCACGCGGATAGCGCCAACGCAAAACCACCAGCCCCCCACCCCCACACCTTCACGGAAATCTCCCGTTCCCGAGAGGGAAGAGTGGCGCACGACCCGACCATCCTCCAACGTGCACCAGTTACTCAGTTCTAACACTCCACCACTCCGTGGTAGTGTCCGCCGTGAATGGTAGCTGCAGCATCCATCTTGGACGCCTTCCATCCAGCCCGCACACCTCCCTCCTGACCTTTGCAAAAACCCCCACGCGCACGACTGCCCGAATGCACCAACGTTATATTTTCCTTTTCCCCTTATCTCCTTATCTCTCTCTCTTGTCAAGTCTCTCCGCAGGCCTTTCCCACTTCCCCGTGTGTAACTACGCTATTCCCACACCGCTCTCCACCCCAAGAGGGGGTGGGGTGCAAATGCACGCACGCGTGTCCCCACTTCGGGCGTGCCACTAACTGCCCGATTCCAGGTGGTTCCGGGACTAAAAAGCCGCATCCCTTTCCCTGAAGAAATCGCCGGGACTACCCTGCGTCAGCGGCGCGCCGGTCATCGGTGTGATCGCCGGTGCGCACTAACAGTTCCGTGTGTGCACACGCTCTCGTGGGGCCCATCGCCCTCTTTCCCTCCGCCCCCTTCCGTGCCCCGTATTCGCCTTCTCCCCTCCCCCGCCCCACGCACCCTGCCATTAACTGCATCCGTTGGAACTCGAGGAACAACACGCCGGATGCCGTTAGACCAATAACACACCATCGGAGCCCGGGACCTACGCCGAATTAAGTAACGCCTTGCATGCTCCAAAGTACCAAGGTACACATCTAGAGTCGATCGGGATTTATCCATCGCGTGTGGAAGCCACACTCTCCCTTCGCTGCTTTTCCGGATCTTGCAATAGCCACTTTGCAATTGAGACGTTAAATATTTTCCCAGACATCGTGCTCTAAATGTCTTCTGTAAGGATTGACTCATGTTGCGCCCTTTAAATTCTCTTGGTATATTAATTATCAATCGTCCAAGGAAATGTATCCCTCCAGTAAAAATGTATGAATTTGCTTAAAAAGATAAAATACAAATGAGATATTTAAATTCATGTCAATTATAATTTATTCGGAAATGCTGCGACTACCCATCGCTGTCCTTAGTGCATTGTGGCTTATCAAGTTAAGAGAAAATTAAATGGGACAACGACGGTGCAGAAGCACGGATGAAGTCGACATATTAAAAGGGACGGAGAGAGACCCATTACAATGGGGTGAATTTTTTATGTTAACACATTGACACAGACAAAATTGCAATTGTATGCCTTCAGATAGCCCTTTAAAACAGATTTTTGTTTACATGTTTTGCAATATAGTACAGTTACATAAAATTATACGTTTGCTGGAGAAGATATGAGAAGCTTTTTTAAGGACAAAATTTGCAAGCACATGTTGTTCATAGTTAATATTTGTGTCACAGTTTAATTATATTTTGTTGCAGTCGGATAATTTTATAATATTTTCATGCAGTAAGAGTTAATTTTGATGGTTTATTATCAAGAAAAAACACTAAGAAGTGTATTTTTACCATAAGTTACTGCATTACCGTAAAAAAATTACCCAAAGAATGCAAATATTTCAGCAAGGTCGTTCATCAACTAGAGTGTTTTCCTTAACGCCTATCCAGTACAGAGGCGACGAAGAACGTGTGTAGCATGCATACCATGTAGCACGATCTCCGCATCTGTGTCCTCGGAGCACGAATTTACCCTCTGTTTCTCTCCGTGACATCTGTGTATCCCATTCACCAATCCGCAGGCTATAACACCACGTGCAAACGGCGACGTGAACAACGCACGACACTCCGAAAAGTTTCAGCACGCGCGTGGGGGTGAGAGTAAAAACAAGGGGAGTGCTGGCAAAGAGGTTTGGTCTGAGGTTTGGCCACACGGACCCTGAGTTGCCAACGCACCCCTTGCCACCTGACCCCAGAGAGTAGGCTGAGCAGGATGGAAAGCTGGTTGCCGAGAGATATGGAGAAAGGTTGAGAGGTTCAGGTGGGTGAAAGTGCAACGAGCGAATGATAGAGATAAGCTTTTAACATGATTCATCATTCCTTTGGACTGGCTCACTCCCTCCGAGCTCCCCGTTGGGCCATAACGCACACGACGATATTTACGGCTTCTCTTTCCCTCGCCGCCCACCTCTTCGCCTCCCTAACCTCGTGCCTCATGGCTATTTTATGAATCAAAGAGGCGCATAAGGAATTTGATGAATTTTTCATCCAGACGAGTCACCGTGTGGTGAAAGTGAGTTAAGGCCGTGGTTACGGGTGCCTTTAAAAGGATGGGCCCTTATTTGCGAAAGGGGAAGAATGCGCATCGTAAATGCATGCTCCGGGACGTGCGGTCGTTGGCGGATATCCAGTGCTGAACGAGTGTCAGAAAATTTCGACACACGAAGTGTAGTTTAGGGCGAAGTACAGTATATGCAAAACGCTGCTCCAAGACAATGTTAAAGATCAAAGGTCAACAGTCTCTAGGATTGCTGAGGGAAATGCTTGTTATATATTGAGAACACAGATTAATGAATAAGTAAAAATTTAACTATCTATCTATTAACTACTTTCTATCTATCTATCTAACAATTAACTAGTATCACTATGAAAAAAAACACTAGGTGAATAAGTAAAAATTTAACTATCACAGTTTTGAAGAAGGTGCGTAAATAAGGCCAACAATGTAGTACCTGACATTGTTGGGAGTGTAAATGAGAAATGGTGAAAGTCAATTCCGTCAAGGAAAAGATATTAATGATATATTATTAGCAGAAAGTTCATTAACCTCCGTAAGTTAGGTTTTTAATGGGTTCCGATAAACATAGCTGTGCTCATAATTTGACAAGGAATATTTTAAAACTCCGTGATACAAGGACATATAAGTACTGTATGGACTTGTAGCTTTACTGGTAGTAGTGCTTGCATTAATATAACTTGATTCTTCAGGTCTAAATACTTATTCCTTAATGCTAATGCTAAATCTAAAATGCCTTTTCTTTTCCTCCATGTGCCTCGCTTCCCCAGCATTAGTCCCCCTATTACAGCTCTCAGCATTCCAAAACTCTAAGGGTCTCCTGCGCCCGTTTGTCCTTTACCTTTAAATTTCTTCCAACAGCCGCCTCTCTTTTTCCACCACGCCCAGAACTTCATCGGCGATTTTCCTTTCCTTTTTGGCTTTTCGGTTTTCATTTCCTTATTTTTTGCATTCTTTCCCACCTACAATTCGAGATCCTCCAATCTACCCTCATCCTCTTGCCTCAACGACCATACAACTTATCGCGTCATGCAAAGCTATGTGCCCATAGAGCTCCATATTTAAGTATAACTAGTCTTTTTTTGCGATAGTGCGCTACACAAAATATAAGGGTGGTCAAAAGTTTCCGATCCAACAAAGATACAAGATATTTTTTCTGAAATTTTCCGAGTCGGAAAATTTTCAGACCACCCACGTACATTTTGCCGTGGGAATTTTCAAAAGCTTTCCTCCAATTTAATGAATTTATAATTTTCAGCATTGCAATCACAAGTGTATGTAGACAATTCATCTATTCAATTAATATCGTGGATATACTCTTTCCAGGATTATAATGTACGATGTCGAGTGATGAACTGGTTCTTGGAAAAATATTGCCAATGGAGTGGAAAAACTATTCCTTATCGAATAGATCATATTCGTGGGACAAAATTCGTCAATTATACTCTGGACTGAATAAAAAAACACACTCCTGTTTAAATTACTCAAATTTCTAAGAAAAAACCAAAGAGAAACCAGCTCCGTTCCAAAAGTCTGTGATAACCCTGGACGGGAGTATTTAAGGCACAAATAGCAAAAATTATGTGCTGTTATGAAAGTTATGCACTCAGCTATACATGGGGAGCTTGCCGTTACTCTAATATTATATGTTTGGGGATTAATGGACCGCGCGTGGTATGGAAAGGGTGAAAAATTAAGACAAGTAGCAGCAAGTTCACGCTTAAGCGATGACAGTATTGACACAGCGGTAAATGTAGCAAAAAGGGTAATCAGCAGTTCTGTCATTCCGACGGTATGGTAAACACTCTGGTATTCAAAGCAGTGACAAACCAACCTGCTCGTCGATAAAGCTGACTTTATTGCAAGAAGACAAACACAAACTTCCCCCAAAACCAAAGTATTAAGATGCTACTCCACCAAAACAAACCCTTAATCTCAGAACTCCCCCCGTCGACGTACATTAAGACTGCAGTGCATACTTTCCCTACATATTAGCTCTTTACGAATTCGGAAAATGAAAGAATTTAAAGCGCAACACAGCGAAACAACGACACAGGGGTAACCGTGAGACAACACGGTAAGCCCTAAATGAAGAATTAACTCAAGAGTGAGAGAGATTAAACAACAAAGTGAGGGGAATTATTTACGAAAGAAAGCTCCAATGCGCATGTCACTCCGAAAGAACTTAATGCAAGACGCGGGGAGGAGGGGGTTTGGTCTTGGTTCTGATAGTGTTTAAAGTCTCGAAAAGCTGTTTAGGAGCCCAGAAAGCGGAATCGAGAAAAGAGAAAAAAGTCACCAAAAGAGGGATGAGAAAAGTTCAAAGAAAAAAAGGGAGACGTGAAGACGAAGTTGAACTAGTGAAAATGAGAGGTAGTTGTAAGCTTCTTGGATGGAAAGGGAAGAGAGTTTTGAAAGAGGATGCTAGAGAAGACTATGGAAAAAGAACTATTAAGGTAAGGCGGTAATAAACTAAAAAGATATTATAAGGCAAACAGTATGCGGCCTCGAAAAGTTATAGAACATTTGTATTTTAAATGCTACAGGAGCGCTGCATCTCTCCGAAAAATAAATGACCATAACCAAGTAATAAGCAAAGTTTCCCCTCGTGAAATGCCAGCTTATTTTTTGGAATAATCCGTAAATTCACATATAAATCATAGTACTCAAGTGCTTCAAACCAAAAGTTTTAGTGCACGAACGGTAAAGTTTACCCATTAACTTTCTACTCTTTTCGGTGAGATAAGGATATTAGATAATATTAAACTTTTTATATTGTTTATAAATGATGCACTATAATGAAATATATTGTCGCGACTACATTTAAGTATATTAAGACTTACATGCAGTTCAAACTTACTCTCCTGGTAATGAATTTTCACATGGAAGCGTTAGTGGTAGCAGGACCGAGGCAAGTGCCAGCAAAACTTTGCTCGTGCTGCAGGAGAAACCCATTGTCTTGCAAGGAGACGGGCAGAATGGGTCAACGAGAAGAAAGCTTAATTGAATTTACCTTTGAAGAGCCTATGATTTCTGCGCCTATGGTTGTCCAGGATGGGTAGTTATCTTTCAAATTAACCCAAAAACACCTATGATTTGATACTTACCCCACAACAGAAGAGTGAAATGATCGACATTTTTGATTAACCTGAAACATAATAATGTCAAAGTATCAATTTGCGACCTACGAGTACAACGTTCCCTACTGTATCCGCTGCACTTTTTTCCTATTCATATATATTTCCATATTTATTACTAATATTTTTATTATTTCATCCTATCGGCTGTTTTCAGAAAATTATAAACTTATACAGACGCTAACCCTTGAATATATATTTTTAGATTAAAGAGCTGATGAAGCTAGTGTATCGACCTTTACTTTGCAGTAAGACTGGTACAGGTTTTGCAAACAACATTACTATCTTCGTTATTTTGAAATGGAATATGATTCCGCATTGTTTTCGACGAGGTGATACTTTAGCGTCAAAATAGCTGACCACCGTAAATAGATTATTAGTATATTGCAACCCTTCACTTGATGAGTTTCTCGCAAAAAGCTTATTGAAGATTCTGATTGATCATATATGGTTACTTTTTACGACTTCCGCTTCTTTTAAAGTTTAAATAATTATTCTTTGCACCGAAGGGGAGTAGCAGTAGAGACGAATATCATGTTAACTACAAATTCTCACTTCCTAAAAAGCTACACTTATACGTATACCCACGTGTCAAATTATGACAAGATATTTCACTGATTTATTATTCCTGACTAGTACTCTAATATTTATTTTGGACTGCTTATAGAAATTTATGAAAATTGAGTCTTATTTCAGTTCTTTTCTTTGACAATGGCAAAGTAGTATAAAGTTCACATTATATGAATAGCAGGGTTAAGGAAAACTTTAGTAATAGAAATGAAAACCTAAGAAAACTTACACAGCAGATGACACAGAGGAACGGATTAGGGCCGGAATAAATAGGTGAAGATCGTGGAGGGAATTGAGGACCAGTGAGACGAATCGGAGTGGGATCTCCAGAAAGGGAAGGAGGAGAGGGGAGGATTGAGAGAATGGGAAGAGAATGGTTTATTGTAAAGGAAAGGGTGGGTCGAGGGGAGAATACACGAGGTACGAATAGAAAAACGACGCTCAGCTGGAGTAGCGAGGACGACATCGCGGAGGGAGCATTTAGCGAGTTTAAGTGGAGATTAAATGATAAGCGAGTGGAAACAAGTTTACAGAGAGAAAGAGAATGCGAGGGGAAATAAAAGGGTTGAGCGGAGGGAAAGGACGCAGATTGAACGGGGGTGGAGCGAGCGGCAGGAGAAGCAAAAGGGTTGGATTTAAGGACTGCAATGGAGAGAGAGAGAGACAGACGGAGAGAGAATTGTGCTCTCCGCTACTACGAAATTCCAAAGGAGAAGGGCAAATATTGGTCCCCGCGAAGTGGTTCGACTTTCGGCCCGCGTGCGCCCTGCCGAACGAGTGTGTAGCGGTGCGGGCGATGGAGGGAGCGGGCAGGGGAGATGGGGGCAAGAGGTGAGAGGAGGAAGGAACAAAAGTCGGGGCGTTCGAGGAGGGTCGGCGAGGATTGGGGGCGAGTTCGGGGGGGGGGGAGAGGAGGAGGTGAGCGGGAGGGAACAGTAATGGAAGAAACACTTGGAAGATGAAGTATTCATCTGTTTCGTTAGTGAGTGAAGGGGCGAGCGGCAGGGGCGGGAGGAGGAGTGGGGCAAGCGCAGGGGTAAGGCAGGGCGTGCGCGCGACTGGGGAGAAGAGCTGGCTTGTGTCACACGCAAGATCCATTACGGCCGTGGAGCCCCGAGGAAATTCCTTTCAGATGCTTTCAGTGGTCCTCCGCTCCGCTTAAAATTCCGATTGTGGAAAGCGAAGAAGTGGTTAAATTCGGCGGCTGCCTTCCTTCGAATTTTTATCTATATAAGGGCTTTTTGACAAGAGTACGCTCACCCTAAGAGAGCCCTTAAGAGTGACTACATTCCATTAGTAACTTTCATTAGAAATCGAATATCTAATCCATCCGTTCTTCTGCATGGTATAATTTTCATGTCAGCATAAACTGTTATAGATAGTTACTAGAGTATAGTAACGTAATGCGTACAGACAAAAAATATCAAAGAGCTTAGAAAAATAGATAAAAAGAACAGAGGGGTATCCTCTCTATTCAAACACCAGGTTAGAAGTATTAGAAGATCCACAAACTAGTTTTTATTACATTAATATGGCTGTACGACACATTCACGAGATTCACAGATTCGATTTTTGGCCTATCACTGCAAAATTTGGACCTTAAGACTATTTTATAGGCTAATATGAGACTTTGAGAAAAATTAATTTGGTTTGGGTACCATTTTTATTACACTACCGCCTAGTTGACGAAAAATTAGTAGTATTTGGAAAATAGTGACGGTAGATGCAGTTGTGTACTCAAAGGCACTTTGCTAATTAGTTGATTTAGGTAATTATTTCCCTGATGGTAATGAAATGATATGTCATTTTAATTGACATAAGAGGGATCTTCTGGACAAAGGCTAAACATTCATACGTTACTTAGCCACTCCTAAGAAAACACGACCTGCCACATGGAACTACAATAAGCCCTTCAGTACAGCATACATCCTTCCTCCCTTCATTACATCCAACATGCCCAACCTATTCCTACCCCTTCCTCTTTTACCTAACGTTCTCCATTTTATCACAATCCTCAGCATCTAATCTCCGCTCTAAATGCTCATCATCCACCTTTCCTGCCTCCTTTGCATTTTTCTTCCAACAACTCGATTTCCTCCCCAACAACCTCTTCGGTAGTTTTCCCCTCCGTCCATTTCAGCTTTACTATGCTACTCCCTTCCCACACTTCGCCTTGCTTTAAATACCAAATTTCCGCGCTGTATTAAATCATATTCTATACAAAGATTTTCACTAATCCTTTCTTAGAATTCTGGCTCAAAACTGATGTCTCCATTCCCTCCTCATTGTGACAAAAATTCTTCGCATCACGCAATTCAACTTCCTATGCCTCTACAACCCCTAGTTTGACCCATAATGGTCCAAAACATTGCCAGGATAGGTAAACTGCTCCAGAAGCTCTAGTTTTTGCCCTCCTATTTTAAATACCCAACCCATTTCTTGAAAACATCAACATCTTTATTTGGTTCAGATTGATTCCCATCCTATTCCTTTCACAGTGACTTTCTAACGCGCTCAAGAATGATTTGTGTTTTAGCCGACTAAATAGAAACTCGTCACCTCAAGCGTAACTAATTTAATGAATTTCCGCCGACTTTTAATGCATCTCCATGTCCTCCCATGCTTCTTTTACCATTTCCTCCACGTATATTTCGAAAAGTAGGGGTGATAATGGATATGCCTGTTTCAACCGTCTTCCTGAAATTACCCATGCGGACTATCCATTCGTCACTCGCACCTGAGCAGTCCCGAGATATTTACAGCCTGCTAACAAGATGCCTATCTATCCACACTATTCCTATATTGTATACTGTATAATATGCATTAATTATATCCAGTTTAATCTATCAAACGCCTTCTTAAAATCTACGAAATAAACAAATACAGCATGATTATAATCTATGTTCCTCTCAATCAGTGACCTCTGTACTGCTATCACATCATGCGTGCCACTCCTCTACCTAAAAATAGCCATGTCTACTTTTTAAATTCTTTTGTTCTCGTAATAATCTATCTGAGCTTATTTCCAGGATATTCCATTGCTTGAGTGCTTATGACAGTCATCTATTTGTAGAAAGAGGGCGTTAAAAGTAAACATATATTAGATGAAGAATACATAAAAAGGAAACGCTTTTATTGAAAAATTGTGATGTTAATTATTTCTGATTGTACATGATTTACGATCTTCTGTGGTATGGAAAAATTATATATTGATAAATATTTCATTTTCATTCACAAAATCAAGAAAATACTTCTGCAGCGAATATATGCGTTGCCCACACAACCCTTTCTCTCATAAGTTGCGGAAACCTTGGAAACAATATGTTGAACATGAAAGATATCATACATGCTATGCAATATTATTATGCAATGCTTACAATGCACTTGGAAAAGAAGTAGAGAAGAAGAAAGAGCACATGTATGGCGCGAATTTGATTATAATTCTAACATTTACTTGTTAAAAATAAATATTCATAAAATATATAATAACTAAAATTATTGATATTGAGGCAGTTATTTTCGTGATTTGGAATTAGTCCTCAAAATAATGTTTAATCTTGTTTTCAATTACAAGGCTGGCGACCCTAATTACTTCCGAAATCATAAAATTATCTTTTAGAATGATGAACGTTAAAGTGGACCTTAAAATCAATGAAAACAGATTCTTTGCAACTTATCAAACCCCTTTAAATGTGTTACGGCTGAATAAAAATAAATAGGCGCATAGATAAATATAATACATATAAAGCTTCACTTTTTTAGATCCTGTTCCGAAATTAAACTTTCATTTTGCTGCTTACAATTTACACCAATTAAATGATGAAAAAACCCTAGCGCGATAAATCGGTGTTCAGCCATCTAGCATCAAAGAAAAATAACGATCATTAAATATGGATCGCCGAGTATGTTAACTTTACGTGGTACTTACGTCCACAGCGCTTCCCAAGGGGCTAAAAGTCCATCAGTTATAGGAGAGTATTATCACTTGGGAGAGTCATAATTGATATCTCCTGGCATCAACATTTTTAATCCAGAAGGGTTCTCCTATAACTTTTCTTTTAATATCCCCCACATATCAAGGCGGAATGGCCACCTTACACTCAATTTTGTCAGTAAATGGCCCATAAGCCGAACGATGCAGGGACATTCATCAGTAATAATAATATTAAAATCACCATCGAACACCTGAACACTCCCATCTGCGAGAACCAAGCGGCGAAATTGGCATATTCGCTTCACGACAAATCATAATCTCATTTCCGGGTCAATTCCAAACTTGGAGACAATTCAGGGAGCCAACCTTCAAGAGATATCGGGGAGGGTACAGCGGAGGAGGGCGTGTGAACATGGAGCATTAATGCCGTGGGGCATGAGAAGTGCAGGGGCGAATTGGGAGGCAAGGGAGTGCTTCCTTTGTACGGGAAAATCTGGGAGTCTGAGAGGGGATGGGGTTGGAGGGGGCTCGGGAGAGAGTAGCTGCCAAACGGGGTGGGTCGAGAAGAAGGACCCGATGCGTAAAGTCTCGAGAGGAGCAAGGCGAGGAGGCATGGAGATGAAGGTTATACGGAAGGGGGGGGTAGAGTTTGCATGGCGAGGTAGAGGAGGGGGGTCGAAAGGCAGAAGGAGGGCGGCGGGATGCTGGCAGTATCCGTTGGGATGATAAGATGTTGTGAGTATTCCCGTAGATTGGTGGAGAGAGCGAGTGTTTTGAGGGTTGAGGGGGTGTGGGAGGGGGAGGAGGCCGAGGAGAGCGGCGGTGTAGGTGGGTGGGGGTGGGAAGGGATCTTTTATGGAGGGAGATGCTGGAGTGAGTGGGTGGGCGGGAAGGGGGAGGGGCGAGCAGAGCGGGGATGAGAGGAGGGTTTTGGAGTGATTGGCGTCAAAGGAAGTTATCTCCAGTAATGAGATGAAGACTTTGTGAGATGCCGAGAATGGTGCACGGGAGAGGCGTGTAATGAAGGGGCGAGAGGAGGAGGGCTGAGGCGGTGGTTTGGAGTGGTGAGACGAGGGCGAAGACGAAGATGAAGGGGAGAGCGGCAGGGGAGTGGAGCGGGATTGGGAAAGAAATGGACTTTTGGCGGAGGACGAGAGGGAGAGAAAGATAGAGATACAGATATTGCTCGGATGAGTGAGGCGAATGGGTTAAGGTATCCGAATTTTTCTGGCCAGATTATGTGAGGTGCCCGTGAAGCCGGTTTCTGATCCTTGTTCATCAAGACTACAGGAAGAGATCCAATCAACCGTGACGAAGATTTTGCGAGAGGTCCCCTTAGACGCCTTCCAGGGCTCGTACCGGTCATGGCAGAGTCGACGGAAAAAATGCATAGAGGCCCAAGGACAGTACTTTGAAGTGTTTTAGGTGTTTGTGCAAATCTGATCAATAAATTACTTAAAAATAAAATATAAGCATTACTTTTGGAACGCACTCTGTGGATGGGCCCTCAATCCTTGAACAGCGGTGGAATCTTAAGAACTCTACAGTATTAAGCCGATTAAGCTCAGCTTACTCTTAAGAAATCGTGTGAAATACATGCTATAAACATTTATGCTACTAACACGTTTGTTTTTATTTGAAACCTGAATGAAATGAACATTTACTATTTCGTTTAAAATGAATACACTTTGTAACTTCCACACGATTTTTATTCGTACTACCGGTTTCAACGCTTCGGCGTCATCATCAGGTACGTGATGTACCTGATGACGAGGTACCTGATGATGACGCCGAAGCGTTGAAACCGGTAGTACGAATAAAAATCGTGTGGAAGTTACAAAGTGTATTCATTTTAAACGAAAATGAACCTCCACAAAGTTAAGCCTGAAACCATAGAATTCATTTACTATTTATTTTAATTAGCTCTAAATATAATTTTTTATGATTCATAACATTTATAACTTTCACGCACCTACGCTTACATACTACCTACCTAAGAACTAACAAACAAAATAATTAAATGAGATTACGCAATGAACAATAATACTGTTTAGCCTTGTAGTAACTAAATTTGGTTAATTTTTAATTCCCCTCCGTTTTTATTGTGAAGCGGCACAGAAGAACTGTGGCCAAAAAAATGGCGAAAAATGAAGCAATTCGATTTAACTAGGACTTTGAATCAGGATATATAAACGGATGAAAATTACCATAATTAATACTTGGCAATGCGTTACCTGGACAAATATCTACTTGGAGAGTCTTTCTGATTGTAAACAGAATAAGGAAAAATTATCTGGGAGTAAGAAGATTATATGAATAACGAATACCAATTAATTAAGGCTTATGAATGTATCGACTAGGTCTGATTAGAATTATCATATATTTTTACATTAGGCCATTCAGCTACTATGTGACAAAAAAGATAAATAATTATTTATTCAATAAGGAAGCACAAAGACAATCAATCAGAATCCTCGACCCTTCGGTTATTTTTCATTCCTTCTAAAAGAAGGCGTTGGCAGTAAAGAGGGCAGAGTGTTGGGCTACTGTTCGGAGGGTCGGGGTTCTATTCGTGGGGAAGCCTCTAAGCAACCTTAACTTACCCAAACTGTTTGACTTATCGGAATTTTCCCGGGCAACCACGGGCTGCACGGAGAAAGGAACTGGCTCTCCTATCCTGATGTGTTGTTTCACACGCCGTTTGATTAAGCATTGGGCTACCTTCACCTATCAAACCAACCTTCGGGTTGATAACTTGGGTGGATATCTTTTAAGTTTATTGCTGAATGAATATTTTCAGCAAGTCTTCATGTAAGTTTTCAATTTATTTATGCCATATCAGAATTACTCCAGTACCTGTACTACGTGGAACCATTTAGGAAGGTTCTCGTACATTGCCATGTCGGACACTATTTTTTTACGTTGAGTTATCACGTACACCCGTCAAAAAAAGTGACAGCGTAAAATAGGGCCAAAATTATTCAAACTAATCAATGGCAGTGGATTTTCTAAATCCAGAAGCCTTTCCAACCCAAGAACCGCAAAGGATGCTTCCCGTGGGGTCAGTCACCCTCATAGAGGAAAATATCCGCAAAAAAAAGGAGAGACTTTACTTTTCATTCATAACGAAAGAGGCAACGGAAGCCACATTCATGCACCAAAGGCATGATGAAAGGGGAGAGATCGGAAGCAAAAAATAATTGGAATAAAACACTTCGAAAGCAAATAAATTCTTCCCTCGAAAACGCGACTCAGGATCACCCAAAGATGACATCGACATGGCAGAAGTTCCCACCGCTTCATAGGCACGTAATTTTTTTACGCAGGTTTTAATTTCCTCGTAAACCTCGACGTCCTCATCGCTTATTCTCGTGTGTCAACAAGCCTTCCGGGGAGAGGGGGAATGGGACATTAAAAAAGCGACGGTCAACAGATTTTTCGAAAGAGTGTCGGAGGGTAGATGCTTAGAAAAGGACGACCGGGGATGAGTGATTTTCAGATGTAAAGCAAAGAGAATGAGAACTGTGACGAGTAGAACTGGAGAGGCAGATGTACTGAGCGAGAGGAGGCTAGAAAAAAAGAGGAAGCATGATACCAAATTTTACTGCCGACCGACCACTTTTACCCATTACCTCATAGTAAAGTGATGAAAAAGTTTTTTTTTAATTCCTACGTATTTCGTTTCCGCATTCAATTTAAAATGAAGCAAATACCGAAAAGATATACACTAGTGCTATATCTGATTTGGCAGTAATTTAATTGATCAATATGTTTCACGTGCATTCAGCCCCAATTAAGTTTTCTGACTATTTCCTAAAAGGCAATTTTGAAACTTTCGCCAATGGACATAGCTAGTTAAAAATCATAATACCTAGTACTTTGTGAGGTTGTAGCAGAACAGTTAAGCAATGAAAATAATCAATAGCAGTTGCAGATAGGTGTATCAGATGAAATGGTATCATAAAATGTAATTTTAATTTTTGGTGTGACATTGAGAAGATTAAAAGTTAGATTTTCGAGCAATCAGTAATTTTATGCTTATAGAGGTAATTTAAATTTTCGGTCATACTTTGTGGATTTCCTAGCTGAGACTCATAGGTATTGAAGTTTAACGTTATTAAGCATCCAAAAATTATCATGAGGCATTGAACCAGTTGGAGAAAAATATATTATTTACCGCAAAACCAGAGAAATGAAAGGTTTGTAGTCCTTTAAAAACTAAGGCGTTTTTGTTGCTTTCCTATCCAAGACCATAAGGACCCAAATGCACAATTAAATAAATGTGTAAAAGTATATATACACCTATGAGAAATACCCACAAAAACTAGGTGAGAACATCTTTCTATTATATTGAGTTTTAAAATACAGGCTAAAACACCACGGTAGTCTAATTAAATCTTGGTTTAGTTTTGACGGATAGATTAACTACGAACTTTTGGCGGATGGATTTTATACATTTAGGACTGGAAGACTCGTTTCTCTCTCTCTCTCTCTCTCTCTCTCTCTGTAACACTATTTCCGATGTCAAAAGGCAGGATTGACCCCAAGGTATCCTCTCTAGTTAGCCGCTCTACCAACCGGGCTACCACCACTTCACATAACTAAAAGATAATTTAATATCCAGAAATTTATAGAAAAACGAATTCATTGACATTTTCAAGGTTCTGAATGCATTTAAAAAACATGTTACTAATAAAGTTTCCTCCTATGGATTATTTGTTATAATTTAGGCTTAACCAGCATAAGTATATTTTAATATTTGAGTACTTCGATTACTGAAGCGTGAAAATTGTATAAAATTTTCAAATGGGCTTTTAAAACTGAGAGAACACCGAACTCATCACGTTGAAACTTAACACTGAGCTGAGCACTGAGAGCACATGGACCGCGCTGGAATACCTAGTCACTATATGTAACTCTAGGGAATGTTATAGTCAGTCACTTCGATGTATGTTTTGAAAAGAGTGGATACATTTTAACCCTGGCACTATTGCGAATATTAGAGAATATTATATCAAATTCCTAAAGATAGGCAGTATGATTGGCTGCGTTTGGGAAT
Organism: Hetaerina titia; assembly: GCA_037158775.1. Lineage (NCBI taxonomy): Eukaryota > Metazoa > Arthropoda > Insecta > Odonata > Calopterygidae > Hetaerina > Hetaerina titia. The sequence goes on along the minus strand of CM073775.1, from coordinate 78,572,837 downwards.
GAATCCCGAAATAAGAGAGTGTATATGTTATTATTTGATTATTACAAATTCATATTTGGTGAAATTATTTGTTCGATGCCATGTATGATCTTCCAGATAGTATTAACAATATATTTTTGCTCTCAACTACTATGAAATTAAATTTTTCGCACATAAAACGAATTGGTAGATTTAGTAGCGATGCTTATCGATTCAATGGAATAGGAATAAAATTTTAATTTTTTTAACCATAAAAATGATTACTAAAGGTATTAAAAAAAGCACAAAATTGTTTTTCGCATTTTACCACATTAGGTGGACAATTAAAATCGCGAAAATCTTTCTTTAGATCAAAGAAAGTATCGAAGAATGAAAGGCTTTATAGTTCGAATTCCGGAAATATATGATAGCGGTGAAGGATCGAGTCAGCAAAAGGATTCATTCCTACCTATAGAGTATTAGACTCTTGACTTTACTGAAAAAAACTGCTTTAAATAAATGTTCTTCTTTCTCCAAAAAATATTCTGTTTGACTGAAGCTGAGTAGTTTTAGGGTGAATGTTCAGAGGAATCGCCTATTACTGAACACGGGCCCACCGGCCGGTAGCCAAGCCCTTACCTCACTGGAGTTCCACGCCATTACGTATAAACTGTGCTAAGATGACACAGTTTAAGAGAAAAATATATAACTTCAACGTGCTGTTGTTCATTTATTCGAGGGTTTATACATATTTAGAGGTACGTTTTGAGCGGTCTCTTAACAACCATCTACCTCTAAGTATCTCAAGAACTTTCTCTCATTTTCCCTGCATTTATTTCAGCCTTACGGTGAGTTGGTTAAAAATTGGGGAGGAAATAAAAAGAAGGAAGGGAAGGTAACAGTGGCCGGAAAATAAGGGGCCGCGACACATTGGGAAGAAGACGGAACAGGAGGGGAGTGCAGCAAGGGGAGTGGAGGAGAGCAAGACGGATAAGCTAACGAGTCTTTTGGCGAAGAAGGGAAGGGAAAACAGGACGAAATGGGTAACCGAATCACTACGTTGCGGGCAAATAAGGTAGCGCAGCCGTTTACGGAAAACGACGCATAGTGAGAGAGCGGGGTGGAAAGGTGGGGGGGGATGAGGTTTGGGGAGCGAGGAAGGGAAGGGAACTTGCCAATGGGAAGACCCGAGGGCGACGAAAGAGAGATAAACGCCAAGTGATGCGCGTTTGAAATATGGAGAAAGAGATGGAACATCGGAGGGGGTATGTGTGAAGAACAGGGGTGGCAGGAGTTGTGGGAGTGGCGAGATTGGAGATTTGAAACGACGGAGGTTGGAGGAGACGCGAGGGGGTCGGGGAGGCGGGGCGGGGTGCGGAGGGAGATAGGTGAGCGCGAGGTTGTCAAAGCGACCGCCGGAGGGCTCAGCGTATAATGCTGATTAATTGTCGAGGGAATGATGCGTTTGTATGCGTACGGGAGGCGGAGATGGAGAAGAGGTCGGGGAGAGAGCGGTGAGGTGTGGGGATGGGCGGACCGAGGCATCCTGAAGGGGGGGGAGAAATTGGCGTTTGGAGGGGGGAGGGATTGAGTTTGACGAAGGGGTTCGCGAAGCCACATACCGTACACATGATAGCGGGACGAAATGCCCCAAGGCCTCGGCATATCCCAAAGACAAATTTTATCGGTGAATTTATAGCCTTGGGAATATTTGCCCGAGGAACAAAGTACCGTGACAAAACGTCTCAAGGGCAAACGCGAATTAAAATGATCTTCTTCAGATAATTGACTGCGGTCTTTATTTTTGGAAGGATGGGCTCCGAGATACGGGCAAATATTTGATACCCAAGGGATAATATTATACTAATTTGTTGCGCATTCAATTTCATTTAATGAGCTACCCTTTTTCCAGCATAATATAGACCTTTTACATGGGTTTAATTCCTTTGTTGTTTGCTCTCTCGGGATATTATTAGGCATCATTGTATCTCCCTGGAGTAAATGTGGAAGCATAAAACCCTATTATGGAGCATAAAACGAAGAATTACTATAATTCAGGAGACGGTTGTTTGACGTCCAAACAAACTCTCAGAAGAACATTCTATTTTTTTAAAATTTAGTTTTCATAATTAAAATCTTTTTTTTGATTTTTCAACTAAAATGATAATGAATACGTTTCCTCAAAAATAGCTTAATATTTCTCTCTAACCATAAAAGGGCATTGGCCTTTGGATGGAGGTATTCATTAGACAAAATATATTTATTTATATACTATATGGCTTTACATAAAAACTCATTACTAACGGAAGTAATTAAATATTTTAACTAAAGGAGAGTCCGTTGCTGAATTATTTAGGGCTTGCTCTGTCGCTATCTGCGAGTTAAAACGTCAAAATAGACATGTCATATTTAGTATGTTCGTAGGAGACCCTTTCCAGTATCATGAACTATGAAATTTCTGTGTCTATTAAACCAAACGTAACAGCAGTTTAATTTAAAGCTCGGGTATTACGATTAAGATATTTTGACGAAACACTTTTACCCACACCGCATGTCCAGAGACTTAATATCTGAGCGCATATTAACTGCGGTGTTTATTAACGTTGAGCTAAAATAGGTTTCTCTAAAACCTCAGACTTTTGACAGCTGGGACAAACTGAAAGGGAATTTCATGGGAATTCCGTGTGTGTCCAGAAATATTCCAACCGCACAGCAAATTCCGTTCGACTCTCTCCCTCCATCATGCGAGAGCGTTTCTGCGCCGGTTTGGGACTTATCTCCAGGGTGTCTTTACGGTTGGAGAGGAATTTAGGTAAGTGGACAGCGCGTCCGGATTCCCTTTGATCCCGCAGTCACAGTCACCGAGGGTAGCTAAGGGACTGGTGAAGCCAGACGAAGCCGGACGCACGCACATAGGTGAACCATCACACAAAGCGGGGAATGGGTTGGGTGAGTGAGAGAAGGGGAAGGGCAGAGGCGTCAGGAGCGTAGTGAAATCGAAGGGAAGACGTGGAGAAGAAGTCAAAGGGAGAGGAAGGATGAAGTGTGCGGCACGGAGAGGGTAAAGGAAGGAGGGACAAGTGGGAAAAGGGATGACGGTGACGAACATCGTGCACGAGATCAATGCGAAAGAAAATGGTGCAGCGATAGTAATAGTTAAGGGCTGTTTACGATAAGGTGGGCATGACTGCAATACGTTAGTCAACACTGCAACGCATGAGTAGCGACGAACAGTAATGATCAGACAAATAACTTCCGTAATTTGACGGCAATTAGCAGGACCAGAATGAATATCCCATGCATAAATTTTCACTATATATTACTATTGTATATTATGAAGATTATATCAATATGGTATATGATAAAGATTACCTGTAATTGTATCTTGTGTTTATTGATTGTCTTAATTCTTTGTTTATCACATATGATGAATTGTTTACTACAATTTTAAATTATACATAAACAGCTATAAATTAAAAGTTTTAAAAAATTCTAATTTTTCCACGTAAAATATAATTCAACACTTAATTACACAATAATATTCTACTTTACATCATAGTTACATAGATTATTTCGTGTTGGTTAGCTCTCCCCTTGAAAACCCGTTGAGTGCTTGTTAGCCCCCGTAGAAGGAAATAATTACCGAATCAAATAGGATACAGAGATGTGATGTCCATCTCGTGAAAAGTTTTATGAATGAATAGTAAGCTTCACTTGATCATTCGAAAGCGTTGGTTGGGAAGCATTGAAATCACGAAGATGACGGTCATAAGCACTGCGTTTAACGCTGACACGGAAGGTTTAACGCTTGCATCGCATTACGTGTATACTGGTAGGTGAGAGTCATATGTTACGGGAGCGCAGGACTAAAGGGAATAGATACACATTACCGCACGCCCTTGTGGTGGTTTGGGGCACGTAATGATGCTTCATTTTCATAGGCAATTTTGATATAAAAGATAACTAAAATATTTTTAAGAGTCAAATGACGCTTTGCCTAAGTTAAATGTCAATATACTCACAGTTTTGAGATTATATAATATTTTATGAAGAATTTGATTGATTTCAGTTAATGTTTCTTATCCTGCCTTGTGTTTTTTTCTGATAATGAAAAAGGAGCACTAAGCTAGACTTGATAAATGGGGGAGAGCTTAAGTTTCAACTGGATTCTTATCCGAGTTATTCATTACCAATCCGACATTTATATTGGCATTTCATCATAATCTTTCTTTGAATAAAAAAGGGGTCTATGCGCCTAGTTGCAATTTTGCTGAAACTTATATGCGATTATCTTTAAATAGGCTAAAATGGAGAATATGAGTTTTTGACAATAGATGTCACATGAGTGTCTGATTATCCCTAAAATGATTTCTAAATAAACATCCAAATGCGTGTGAAAGGTAATAAATCAAAAATGCCCGTAAAGGGAAACCATTAAAAAAAAACAAAAAAATATACGTAATATTCATTTTTCATTTCATTCATTATTTTACATTTATTAATTTTCTCTAAAGCATGTAACCTATGAAAAGTTTTAAAAATATAGATTTCTCATAAAATTAATGCATTCCTTTGAAATTTAATTTCATTCAATAGGAAAAATTACAAAAGTATGTCAAATTTATTAAAAATTCAAGCCAAATTATATCAAAATTAGCGAAAGTTTAAATTCTATCCTAAATCAAAGAAACTTTTCCGTTAGCCATCATATAAAGAAAATAAATAGTGCGATTCAGAATATCTATTAATAATATTTCCGTTTCTCTAATTCCTTCGTTCCAAGTTTTTAATGTGCTACGGAGGGGAATTTTTAGCCACATTAAACAATATACCAGGTAGTAAGTACTATGTGGATATGGACCCTGACTCGTTGATTAATGTTCACTAATGATAAATAGAAAATTATGCATTGAATGGAAATTTTTAAATTAAAATTTAATTTTCAAATTAATTTAAATGGTAATTTCACTCTTACCATTAATATATCCTTAAAAGCACATTATTTATTAGAGCGTAATAGGGCGTCCCTCTAAAAAAATTTCCAAAGTGCTTCATTTTATATTTTGTTCACAATAATTCACTAAAGACAAGTATTGCGTAGAAAGTGCTCAGTAGCTAGGTGACCTGGTTCGTTGAATATTCACAGAAATTTAACTACGGTTTAAGGTTCTCTCCATTAAACCAACAAAGATGTTAATCTTAGACAATATGTGGTAATGGGATAGAATTGAGTCGGAGGTTAACGAGGTATATTTTTGCCCACCGCATATTTAAAAGAATTCTATAATTTAAATTCATAAGATTCACCATTGAATTCCACAGTCCGAATAGGATCGACTGAACTCAGGGATCAGGGCCAGATGCGAGATTCGATGCACAAATGAGATAGAGAGAGGAGCACGGAGGAAGAAGAAAAGAATAATTACTCCAGGCCACACTTTCGGGAGAGGAAAATGAGCTTAAGGATTTCCACCCTCGAACCATTTTCTACCTCTTCTCCACCTTCCGCCCCGGATTCCAGCAGCACCGCATCCCCGTCCTCCACCTCCCTTCCCATCACCTCCTCTCAAAACGCCTCTTCATCTTTATTCCTCAAACAGCCTCCGTCGCTTGGTTACAGATTGACAAACAAGTCTTCCTTCCTGCCATCCTCTTCCTCCTCCTCTCGCCCATCCCCGCTCTCCTTAAAACTCTACCCCCCTCACCCCTCCCCACTTATCCCCACCCACTCGATCCCTGCCGCTCCTCTTTTCTCCGTCTCTCTCCTCCCGACGAAAACTTGCCCATCAAAGACGCGCCTTTCATTCTCCTCCCGGCACTCTCCCAAGGAACGCCATTCCGAGTAAATGCTTTAATAACTCCGGAGCATCACCGCCGTCCGCAAGGAGACGAGAGGAGGGAGTGATGAGGAGGCGGTGGGCGGGACGAAAGGGGGCTTCGGAATCAGCTCGAGTTGAGAGGGTGGTGGATGTTTGGGGATGTGGGGGTGGAAGCCGGTGGGGGGGAAGGGTGCGGAGTGTAGTGGGAGAAGTGGGGAGTAATAAGGGGGTGCGGTGCATGTGGGAGGGGTGGTGGGGGAGGGCGGGCCTTGCACGGCACTTGGGCACAGCTCAACCTCGCCCTTCCCTCCTCCGCCTTCCTCTCTCTCTCGCCCCCCGAAACAATCCGGCTGGAGAAGGTGGAGGGAGGGCCCCTGGCGGAGGAGCGCCGAACTACGCCGAGGGAAGGAAAAGAGGAGGGAGGCCGGATTTTTGAACGGAAGGGAGGCAGAGGCGGGGCCCTCAACTCACAATGTGTATGTATGTACGCATTGTGTGTATATGTATCGGGAACACGGGAAAGGTGATGGGAGTTGGGGGTTGGGACGGCGAGAGCGTGGGATGGTGAAGGGTGCGCCAGAGTGGGAGGCGGGGAATTTTCAAGACTTAGGAAGAGGAGGGGAGGTGGGGTGGTTTGGTGGTGGTATATCATCTCATCCGGTGGAGACTTCGTGAGCGAGCGAGAAAAGTGCTGCGAAGAGTAGGAGAAGAAGATAAAGAGGGCGACAGAGTGACGGCAGGAAAGTTTGGAAATTTCCACGGAATAATGAAAGGGATTTGGTAAGCAGTCGAGAGAGGGAGAAAGGGTCCTTTCTTTTCGGGCGAAAATAGCGGGAGATCCTCGGTGTCGCTCCGAAGGAGGTCTTTTAAAAAGGAGCGTAGGAGTTAAGAAAAAGAGTGGGGGAAGCCGAAAGTGTCGGGAATGGTGGATAGCCAGGAACCAGGTGTATAGAATCAATTTTTAGCTTACAGGAAAAGCTCGAAGGGAAAATGTTATTTGATTAATTGCTTCGAGGTTTTAAAAGAAAATTTCTGGATTCTTAGAAGGTGATAGCATTTTCTGAAGTCAGGGGTATAGTCCAAGAGGAAAATTAATCGTAAATTAATTGTAATTAAAACAAGGCAAAACAAAACCTCAATCCTCTAGTACAACCGAGTACACCAAGTTGTAAACTTAACGGAACTTACTCAGTATTATTAACGAGAGCAGTAGATTCGTTTTTAATGAATTCATTTTTTCCGAATTAACAACGGTGCGAAGCGACCATAATCATTGGAATATGTCATTGTTTTATCTATTTTCAACAATTATATTCTGCCAAGCTGTAGTCTCAGGAAACGTATTAAGCAACATGGTATTTGAGTTGTACATGTGGCATACTTATTTAGCTGTAAAAAATATCACAATAATGTAATCGGATTCTAAGAAACTGCAGGAGATACCGCGACAGTAACCAATAATGGAGTAATCCGCTAAATGTGCATTACGATTCAACAATTTCAGAGTGTGAAAATCATCGCGATCAAGGTGAATGATTTGTACACTCTGAAATTGTTGCATTGCAATGCAATCGGGTTAGCGATATTCCAAAACATTTTAAAGTACCTATTTATGTTTTAGGAATAAATTTAAGCAATATTCTTAATTCTTTTTTCTTGTCGTAAGAAAGTTAAATTTGCAACTACGTGTATGCACATGAGTCTTGCTATGTCATTTGTAGGGTAAATAGACCTCACCTTGTACTAAACACCGAGTATCACTCCTCCAGACTACACACTTGAAGCCGATTTCCAGGAGAATCATTTATGGAGATGGAACGAGTTTACTAAGAAAAGGAGGAAAAAAAAATATCATTGTTAATATGCAAAATGTAAATATTTCTAAAATCATAGCAGATGCAAAGAATTGAAATTAATATGTCACAGTTAATATGAATCTGTTAACTATATTTCCCTATGGGAGCCGAACCGAAGTTGTGAAAGGTGTCAACATCACATTCACCTATACTGGCTTATTGAAGAATTTTTCCGGTTAGGTAATACCATTAACTAAAAAAAAGAGACCTTACGACTTGTACGGCAAACCTCCTTTATTTAAAAAAATACTTTTATGCATGCATTAGCTCAAAAGCAATAAATATAATTATCTCCCTTTGTTTTAGAATACATTTTCGTGGATATGGGAGATTTTTAGTTGAAAACAGTTTCCACCAGCTCCAAAAAACTCTGTCCCCTAGGTCGTATCACTTTGCGCAGTTGAGAGGAGAGGAATGGGGAGTTTGAAAATCATAGTGGAAAACTTAAATTAAATCCATTAATTACGGGAGTAAATTAATGCGGAATTAATTTAAATGGAATAAAATTAATTGGACGGAAAAATGGGCTAATTCTCCGTATGAATCTATACCCTCTGGAGAGCCTGGGGGAAGGAAGGGTATGCGGGGTGGAGGGAAGCAGAGCCAGGGGATGGGAGCGGTAGAGAAAGGGTACACGGGGCGGAAGGGGAGGGGGGTAGATGAGCAGGAAAGGGAAGTTCCTGCATGAGTGAGAGAGAGAAAGACGGAAAGCAGGAACGAGAGAGGTTGGAGTGAAAGGGAGGGATGGCAATTCTAGGGACAGATGGTTATCGTGCAGTAGGTGGGGAGGAGAAGAATGGGACCAATTGATTCCTGTCATTCATTCATTTCCACTAGGGCACAATTTTTCTCGATTCTTTCGAGCTCAGCGATGAAATCGGTGCAATTTGTTTCCCTTTTCTCTTGCAAAGACGATGAGGCACATCCTCTCCTTAAAGGGAAATTAGTAGCAGTGACTTGGAAACGAAAAGACTCGAAAATACAATTTTCGGCGACCATGCTGCAAATATTTAAGTGGCAATGATGGTGGAATAGGAACGTTTTTTTTTAAATAATGGCACCTTCGATACGAAACCACTCTTGCTTCAAATTATGGTCAATTTACGTTCAATACCAATTTGAATAGAAGTATTCCCGATTGATTTTTACCTGTTACTAATAAATACCAATAAATTATTTCATCTACCTATTCGATTCATTAGTATACCAACCATGTCTATGAAACTAAACGAGTGTCATGAATTTCGTGAAAAGGATAGTGAATTGTAGCAATTACAAAAACCTGATAGGAATCGAGAACGATATTCATGAGAAATATTTTTTAACACTCACAGATTCTATCTGTCATCAAATCTATTGATAGCTATTTAACCATCAATCCATATTTTTCCCAATAAAATGCTTAACTTTTTGGTGACAACCTACGAAAACTGAGGCCTGTATTAATTTATTTTGTTGAAAAATGAAGTACTTACTCTAATTCTAATGCTAATCATCAAGTGATCTACTTCATATTACCTACACATATGCCTGATCATACGACTGCACAATCATTTTCAGCCATGCATTGAGTCATACAAGGTTGGTTTTCTTATGCGTACCACATTCTACTACATTTTTTAACCAGAATATACTAAAAAGCAGATTCAAGCAAAAATATTCATTTCGTCGTGCATCCTTTGAATACAACGTATGAAACTCTTTTGGCTACGCGATATCACCAACTGCGCATTGAATTAAACCAAAAGCAATTATAAAACAGTCTACTGAAGCTTAATGCACGTTTGATCTTATTTAACCAACAAAGAACCATAGCAATTCTAATACCGGGATGCCCAAAATCTAATTGAAAATGATAAAACGTAGTGAAATGCAATCTCACTGATATATGCAGATGCAAGAGGTTCAAGAGAATTAATTTGCCTCAGTTAATGTCCAGAATTTGTACCGCACATCAGGAATTTTAAACGTATGGACTCACTTTAGTAGCCGTATAAGTCGTGCACTCCCATGAAATGAATACACGACCTTTTATGGCGTTTTTTCTCAATTATGGTATCATAAAAGAGGTAACATTTAGTTTTGGGGACCGCATACCATTTTTGTGTATTCCGTAATTTGCTCTACCAATAAATCAGGAACCGACCGACAGTTAGGAATACGTCTCATTAAAAAAAAACTTAAAAGCCATAAATGAGTTAAGAACATTCAACGGAAATTCATTATTTCCCTCCAAACTCAAGTGTAATGAGCAGCCTTCATTATCTGCGGAGTATTCCATGAATATACTCACATATGAGGTAGCAAAAAAATTGTCAGAACGAGATAAAGGTTTTAGGCTAGAGGTAAATTATTTTCTGAGAAGGATATACATATTTGACGACCATTGATGCCCATAGAATGTTATTACCCTCTAATTTCAATTTTAAACATAGAATATGGAAAGCGTGGCTTTACAGCTGGAGTAAAAAATGTTAGGAAGGTATTATAGGTTTCAACAAAATTGGAAATATTTGAATGTTTATGTTAGGTACATTATAAAGGCGGTAAGAATCTTACGATCCATATGAAGTTTCTGTTTCAGATTTACTTGGATGAACTCCTACTTCAGGAGATGGACAAAGAAATAAATTTTACTGACCAATTTTATTGTAGAGGTAAATGAGAGAAATGATAATTTAATATTTGATTGTACATATATCTTTCGGAATTCATTAAAATACGAGGACAAAAATGTTATATTTAACTCTTTATCAGCTTTTATGCAAGCAATACTATGCTTATCGGAGTAGTATTAATGACGAATTTACAAAGTTGTTAAAAATTAAAGTTTAAGAAATAGTAAAAACACGCTTATAATTATTGTCAATTAATTCCTCATCTGATATGAGGCTTAAGGTTCACCGAGTTATGAAAGCGTTTCGTGTGAAATACTAGTACGTCCACTGCAATTACGAAGTGTACAAAAAAGTTAATTTGTTGTAGTAGAAAATATCAAAAAGCAAAACATTTTCCTATTAACCTATTTTAATATTTGAATGAAATGATCTCTCGTTGATTAATTTATGTCATTTTCTCCCCTTTCTTTTTAAAGGCTCTACAAGGCGAAGAAAAGTTGCCTACTTAAGACTGATACCTATCCTTGGTAATAATTTTCTTCAAAATAATCCTTCAAATTCTCATCGGAAGTACAGTATTAAAAACTATTTTTTCATTGCAAGTTACTACTGATACACATTCCTCCATTTTTTTCTCCCGCTAAAAAAGAATAAGTTTTCAAGACATTCTATCTTACTATGAGAATCAACGCTTAGTGCAAAAGATGCAGTGGGCTTGCCAAGGTTACTGTGGTGCTTCGCTAGACCATTATATTTCCCGCTTAGAAGTTTTTAACGAGAAGCAAGATACTTGGAGAGATTGAGACAAATGAAAGAGAGACAGAAAAACAGAATTGAAGGGGGAGACGGAGAGAGAGAGAAAGACGGAAGAAACTCCTGAGAATTTGGACAATAACAATGAGGGACACTAATAATCTTCATTACTTCTATCTGAGGGTAGGGAATAAAAACTAACTGCTGCTAACCTCTCCGACGAACTCATTGGGCCGTAAAACGCAACGATAATGACGCGGATGGAGCCGAAGGTAGTTGGATTGGGGCGGGAATTGAGGGGAAGTGTGTGGAGGGTCGGAGGAGGAGGTCGTGGTAACGGAGGACTTCATCTGAATTCAAGAAAGACTCTCACGGGGCAATTCTTGGGTCGCGCGAAAACGAGCGAAGTGGTTGGTGACTTAAGGTGGCGGGAACATCCCATTTCGTCAGTCCCTACCCTTTGCTCTACCGATGTTAAGGGCCCAGTTGGGCTGATGACGACGGCGGAAAGGGCCGTGGGATAGGAGTTGGAGAGGTTGAGAATTGCATCGCACGTAAATGAAATAGATGGGCTAGAAAGCGCGGAGCGGAAGTTTGACGATGGAAAATTCATGATTCAGGAAGAGGAGAGGAGAAAGAGACACCAAATACGATCTTAAGATTGGGAAAACTGGCGATAATGTGCTAGAAATCGAGTCGAATACGTCTAATCGTCGGCGAAGCTCGTTAAACCATACGGGTAACAGACTTCCCACCACCGCGATATTTACATGCATGAGCTCCTTCACCACCAAAAACGAAGAGATTCTCGCTTTCCCTGGTTATGAAAGTAAATTTGTTTCCGAGGTGTGTTCAGCTCCCGCCCTTCCTCTAAGCTCATCAGATATAAGGAAATTAACGGGGAGAATTTCAGAGAATATTCTAATTTGTTTCCCTTGAGTTCCTCATTCAGTGCAAAACAAAGCTAACTCAGAGATGTAGCGAAAAGTTACACCGTTACATACGAAATATCTATAATAATCATATCCGATCAAAGCATAAACTTTAGTTGGTCGATTTATTTGCTGATTTTTTCCATTCCCGAAAAATATCCTTTTTTGGTTTTTAAATCATCCAATTCCCCAGAAGCAGAAATAATATTGGAACTATAGTAAGTTATAAATACATATAAAACGTTTTAATGACATAGAAAGGCTCAAAAAATGTTCTGACAGGATTTAACATCTGCTTCTCAACATTTCCGTGATGAAATCGAAACCTTAATGGGTTATGAAATACTGTCATATTCAATAATTTGTTATCTGGAACAAATTTATATGGTTCATTATTTGGTGCAAAGCTCATAAAAGACACTAATCAAGACACTGGGTTTGTTTTGACTTGGATATCTCCAACATTGTTAAACTGGCATTATACTCTTTAGGTCTATTTGGTGTACGTTGTTTTTGGTTTTTTTTACAGGATACGGTGCCCGTTCATCTTCCTCATATCTATAGTAAGGTAATGGACTTTCCGAGGTAGTGTACTTAATTCCCCTTGGATAGCCTTCCATTTTATACAAGATTTCCCGTCATTTTCCTGTTCCTTACCGATATGTCACGAAAACTTCTCCGACCAAAACGCATTTCACCAGACTGTTCAAAATATACGCCTCCTGATTGCAATTATACCCCCTCTACAGGAGGATATGGTACAAAGTGACACTTAATACTAAAAGTTAGGTCCTCACCCAGGTTGAGGTGAACACCGACGCCAGGTTTTTCTCCATCCTTTCCCCAACCGTTAATTCTAAGCTTAACTAAATTGCCAACCGATTTCGAATGGCTAAATTGACCTCTGGAGTCGCGTGCCTCGCACAACAACTACGATGGGGAGCAGAACTGAACGTGAGAGGAAGTAAGCGCAGGGAACAACGAGAGGAGGGGAAAACTTAGGTGGGAAGTTGAAGCGAAGATTGCGAAGAAAAAAAGGCGGAAGTGTTGGCGAGGTGAATGAGGAGATGATGAACAAATTACGAAGCGGTAGGGGAGCAGGGCTGGCTCAGAGGAAAGGGATGGAAAGGAGTAGGGAAAGGGTTTTTATGCGAGGGGAGGCCGGGTGGGGCAGTAAATGGCCGCGGAGGAGTCGTTAGTGGGTGAGTGGATTATGGCAGCCAAACGGCAAATGCGTATGATAGGAAACGTGCGGAAAGGGAGCCTGCGTTAAAGTCTGTTAGGAAAAATGACGGCGGAGATCATGGAAAGAGAGGGGAAGGGGAATCGAATGGGGAACGTGAATATTCCTAAGCATCCTCTGGTGTGAACGTGAATTCCAAGTCAAAAGGATTAAAGCACTCCATTTGCTACTCTCGTAAGCCAATGTGAACCCTTCCACGTTCTTCCGCAATTATGATTTTGCTTTTCTGGAGAGATACATGCAATGATAAATATATATACACATATATTTTACGATGCATAAGTATATATATATATGTTTGTGGGTCGCGGTAGTCCAGTATTATATGTATATCATGCCTATCTGTACGTGACAGTCCAGTAGTAAAGCATTGGACTACTGACCAGAGGGCCCGGGTTTAATTCCCGGGCAAGCCTCTCTGGGCACCTGCAACTCCATCCAAGCTATGTGATTTTTCAGGTACCAGGTCTTCTTGGGAAATCATAACCGGCACAGGGAGAGGAACTGGCCCCCCTACTCTGATGTGTGAATTTCACACGCCGTCGGATTTAGTACTAGGTGAACTCTATAATCACCTACCAAACCGACATTAAGGTTTATGACTCTGTTTATGGTATTTTTTATGTATGTATCTTTCATCAAGGATGTACACACATCCTGAATGAAGGTCACGAGAATTTCTACTTGAATTTTGGTAAGAAGCGTTGAACAAACTCAATATGACTTCTATAGATGGAATTAAAAACAACTGGCAAGGGGTTAACCAGTTTGATGCCTCTAATGCAGCATGTAATACTAAATTACATTTGTAAGACAACTTTTCACTTCGGAAAAGGGACAAAGCGAGAAACGCCAGAGGGAGTGCCCTAGTGGGCTCGTACAATGGAATTAGAAGCTCGCTGGAAAAAAATATCCAAAACTGGAGACATTTCAACCTCTCACGGAGAAGAGTGCGGGGACTAAACGATATGGGAATAATGGGTTAAAAAGGTGAAGGAAAGCTCCAAGAGAAGAGAATGCTTCACAGCGAACGGGAGGAAGAGCGGTGAAAAGGAGACTTGGGCCATCGCGTGGAGTGGTGAAAGTAGTCGAAGAAGAGAATAAGAGAGTCCTGAGAGGATGACATTGTGGGATGGGGACGCGGCCGCGGCGCAAGGGGTGGGTCGTTTAAAGCGGAGGGGTCTTGGAGGTTAAAGATTTCCGGCCGCGTGAGGGGCGGATTGGGGGGAGGGTTGAGCGGGAGGGAAGCGGGGAGGGCAAGAGAAGGAGGCTGTCTCCGAGGATGGAGAATTGGATGATTGTTGGGGTGAGAGAGAATGGAAGACAATAACAAGAGGTTTAATGGGGGAAGTTGACGCGGAGGAAAGGGACTCGGCAAGGTAGTGAAGGAGATGATGTCTTGGGATTAAAATAATAGAGGGCTTTCTTAAAATTCAGGGGGGGAACGCGCAACTTGGAATAAATTTTGGAAATCCTTGATTATACCTGAGCCATGATTAAAAGGACAGGGAAATAGGGAAAAGGTTCCTGGCCAACGTGACACAAAACGCTTATAACTTTCTGGTGAGAAACTGAAAGATACTCAGCGTTGAATTGGACTTGAATTGTGTGAACGATTATGACGCAGGACATTCTTGTGGAAATGTGCTCAGAATCAAGAATGATTTGGTTTCCGTGAAAATAATAAAGGTGGTGTGGTGAGACATTCGACTCTATCATCTCGTAAGGTAGGGAAACATTACAAAAAAGTGCAGGGGCCAAACAGTACAAAAGGGAAATGAAATTTGATTGATATTCTAAAGTAGAGTGATTAATAATTTCTCCAAAGTTCAAACCAGAAATAATGATTAATATCTCATTTTGTGATACAGTAGCAAAAAATATAGGCATAATTAATTAAAACATTGATTTAGATTTTTAAAACATAGAAACACAAAGAAAGGAAACATACGTAGTAGTTTTGACGTTTCGACGGCACGACCGTCGTCATCAGACGGTCTGCTTCTGATGACGACGGCCGTGCTGTCGAAACGTCAAAACTACATATGTAAGGGTCCTTCCTTTGTGTTTCTATGTTTTAAAAATCGACATGTGTTTTTTTTATATATTTATGTGTCGCCGAAGAGCGTTCCATTTCAAATTTCTGTTAAGACCAGTTAAATTCGCAATTAACAACGATTCAATTATTTGATAGTTTACAAAAACTATAAAATTTAGTAGAATCATATTTGAATGAATTCAATAGTTACATTGACTTGATGATAAACACTTTTTACCAAAGAATTTAAAAATTTAAATAGTACTACCAAACTGAGTTAATTGTCGTATGAAACAGAAACGACGCTAAAAGTGGTTTAGCTTGTGAAAGTGTATCCATCCAGGAAGCAGCTTTCGGAAATAATGAGAATTTAATCCATTGTTATCCAAATATGCATTTTCGTGACAGTAAACAGGAAGCAGGAGCTTTGGTTGAATTTTAGATTTAACATAAGCACACAACTTCATGACATTTTAACTGAAAAAATGGTGAGGCACAACGCAATTTAGCTACACGTATAAGTCAAACTTCCCTGAGAGAAGTAACCGAAGTTAACAAAACGGAGAAATAATCCCGCTGAAACTGGAGGTCCATGTACAGATGCACATGGCACTCAAAAACAAATATACCATCTGCAAATGACAAGCTTGACATGATTTGCGCTTTCATGCTGCTCTGGTGCTAAATTAAGAGATTGTCAAGACAAATGAAACATTTAAATTAAAGTAATGGCCAGAATAACACACTCCGCATTTGTCAGATTGTTCATTTTGAATCTTTTTTCAGCGTTATAATAGGTCCATATGAATGATAATATATGAGCACTTAAGTAATTAAACGGTTTAAATGAAATTAAGTTAGATGCTGTGGCAAAGAAGCCTGATTATTTGATTAACATGACATAAAAATGTGATGAACTGAAAAAATATTCAAGATTTTAAAAGGTCGTTACAACAGAGGCCGAGGACATACACAACGTAAATCAATTTAATTTTACATTAAAATGTTTACTTTGTAATATTTCCAGCAGGTAGGTAAAATGACCAGCGTGAGATATCTTCACATTCTGGTGTAGCCTCCACGAACTTTCACTTAGGTAATATAGTATTCCACGGTCGAAAACCTTTGTTTCCCAACTAACCGAGCAGGTAAAATTAAACTCTTCCCTATAAACCACCTGTCGTATATCCATCCATTTAAAAGAAAAATAACAGGAATGCACATCATTGTTAAATAGCTCTTCTGTTTTGTAAAATAGAAAAGCTCCAAGGAAAGAAAAATATTCATAGAAAACAATGGTATATAATGGGAATGAGACCTAAGGAGGGAGGTAAAAATTTTAATAATGGCTGGGAATAAATATGTGAATGTCTCAATTTAGCTATCGCAAACATCCTCCTCACCCGTATTCCAATCAATATTCTTATTTATTGCAACAGGCCGTAGTGCCCTCTCGACAGTAATTTCCGTTATGCCCTGTTACCGATGGCGAGTCTTGGTACCCTTGTGGGCAGACAGCGCGGCTACTGACCAGACGACCTCGGATTAAATCCAGTTATCACCTTTTGATAATCCCAGCTTCGCTCAAGCTGCTCCGGGGTAATTGGCCTTCGTGGTAGTCCCCAGGGAAAAGAGCTGCCCCATCTATCTTCTTCAAACTCTATCATTCAAAAAATTTCCCCTTTTGGTACGAAGCGAGTTCTGTCCTCCCTTATCAAAACCAAACTTCGAGTTGATTACAAAGATTGTTGGTTATTGTACTGATTATGCAATGAAATTAATGTTGACATTTGCGCAGCATATCTGTTAATAAATAATTTGCATTGAACTTAAGTTCATGTATACCTAGTTACAATACCATAATATTTTAACTTTATCAAATTCAGATACACTCATATTTGAAAGAGTTACACATCATTTACTGCTTGATAAATTTGGAAGCACATTTATTAAAAGCTAAATTTTTATTGCTTAAAAGATACATTTTCCAGATATCTCAATTAGCGAAAGCAAAACATTTACCTATCAACTCTTGTCTTCATGCCGGTTCAATTCGGGGAGTAAGGAGTGATTGAAAATACTGGTAATGAAATGAAAACAGATGTGACCGAGAATGGGTAATAATGAAAGAATGTTGATTAAACATTGAAGTTTCGGGAACATAGTATCACTATTATTTAGAATATTAGTTAATAGAAACAGTTTTCTGTCATGATGAATATGGATTTTTTACCGTTCTAAACACCAAAGGAAATGAAGGGCATACACGTGATATTCTTTATATCCTTCCCATATGGCTTATAAACACTAGATTACCATTTATCATCAGAGTGGTATTAACTATTTCATACTGCAAGAGTATTCATTCGAACATAGCAAATGCGCAATGTGTCATACATAGGCTACGCGCAAGCAAGCAACATAGATGCCGTATTATCAAATTCAAAAGTCTTTAAATTGTTAACATAGTGATGAGAATGAGTACAAAGTAGAGTTCGTTGTGTTAGAATTTAATTGCTGACGTGTAATTAGGCTTAGATTACAAGTAGATTCCAATATACTGCGGGAGAGCCACGACAGTAATTTTTAACGGAGTCATGCGCTTAATATGCATTACAATGCAACAATTTCAGAGTGTAAAAATCATTCATCTAGACCTGGATTCAAACCTGGATCCCTCGATGTCCGGCCGAGTACTTTAACCAGTTAAGCTACCGAGGCGTCCTCTTACACTCCGAGATTTTGGGGGCTTTATAGGAACAAGACGTTGATACGAAATACGTCGAGAAATCCGGGTTCGAATCCCGGTCAAGGCAAATGCTTTTCACCCTTTTGAAATTGTGGCATTAGATAAGATTATAGCCCAGAAAGGTCAGATTATCTGGCAGCCATTAAATTCCAACATAAAGAAAATTTTTCACATTCACCCGATTCCCGGCTCATCAATGACGGGCCACAGACTTTTCGAAATGCTAGTACGTATAGCAGGCGGAAGAAGAATACGACCGACGTCTTACGAAAAGCGCAAGTTCATCTCCGGAAGAACTTTGTGAAGGGTGGGAAATGTGAACGACACAAAAAACTACTGAGGTTAGAAGATAGAGTAAAACTCGGGGGCAAGGTGGGAAGCACCAAGAAGCAAACGCTTTAGGACTTTTCTGGAAAAAATCTACCAAAAGCCCACAGACCCACATATACAAGAGGAAAGGATGAGCTGAATGTAGTAGAATGGGGAACGAGTGTGCGGAGTGAGGAGAATGATGGGAAGGGAGATGGAATGGGGCGAGTGGGCCAATAATGGGGCAAGGATAAAGGAAATATCGGGAGTGGGTAAGAGGGGGAAGCAATTTAGAGGGGATTAGAAGAGAAAGAAGGAAGGAAGGAGAGGGTAAAATAGGAGAAGGGATAGAAAAGGAAGGGCGAGGGGATGGAGCACGAAAGGAGGGACACATGGAAATGGTGGATGATGACCGAAGTAATACCACAAGGGGGGTTGGACAGTGCTGTGTTCCTACTCGCATAAATATTTACTGCCGCAAATGGACATACTATTAGATTGCCGAGAGGGTGTTAGTGGCCTCGTGGGTGGTTGGCTTTTAACATCAAGGCATGGTATTTGAGGAGAGCACAGTTTTTATCTAACAAATAAACCGAAACAACCCAAGTCAACCTTTACATCAGATTACTAAATAAAATACAGCAACAAGAACAATCACATGTTGCCTTCATATGATGTTGAAAAGGGGAACAGTAGATATTCAACATATTATCCATAAACATATCGTGTAGTACCAATTATTACAAACAATGGATGTAATGAAATCCTAGCACTGCACAAACAATGCATTAAATAATAAATTCATACCCGTGGGAATAAAAAGTAACGAGGGTACCTGATACACATGTTTATTTTAAGGTTTAGTAGAAGTATTCTTCGAGTTTTTTGTTTTATTCTTGGAAAAGTTTATTCCAACAGCTTCAGGTTCATTACTTTGCCGTTTGGAAACAAGGGGTTAGAAGTTTGATTCTATTGTTTCAAAAGCGAAAAAGAATTTGTTCTATCATAGAATTACGGAGTAATACAGATTTTGTTATAATTTAAAATATTAATAACATTTTTATTTTGAAGTTAAAGGATGAGATCTTCCGGTTAGGTGTAATAAAAGCCAATCTAATTAAATAGTATCACACGAAAGAGTAAATATTGCTCTCCGAAAGTTTTACAAAGACTCAAATGGAAAATTGCTCTAGTATTTTGGAGATGTCGAAGACTCGTCGAATATTTATCAGAACTCCACTTGGCTTAGAGAAACGGAAAATACATCAGAAAATGCCGAGGAAATTTCCATAAAATGCAGAAAATACTCATTTCAGCGACATTTCCAGTTTTTTTCTAAATACTGAATACTCGAGACAAAACCTTTTAAGCTTTCGATGTGTTTCAGAGGAACAAGTAATGATTATTACTAATTAAGACGAAAAACTTGTCTGAACCAATGAGAAGATAAAGGTAAAGGCAAGGAAAAGTGAAGGTAATAGTAAACCAAAAAGATGATACTTTAATACCACCTAAACTCATTCCTAGGGTGAGATTACATTTTTTCAACAGTGCTCCGCCCGCAAGGAAAGAAAATCTCAGCGGAGGTGAGGCTTTTTGACACCGTCAATCGCTTCAATGACACCGAATCACGAGGCATTGCTCTCGTGGAAAGGGCTCCTTGCGGGATAACGAGCGGGAAGGTATGCACGATTCTTTCATCTCCTCCGATTGCCCGGCACCACTCCACATCGCTGAAACCCTTGCACAAAGCGATGACGGAGGCACACCGCGCAGAAAAAGGGCTTTAACAAACCATTGTCACGCGCGCACATGGAGGTGATTGAGCGCCAAAAAGAGAAACCGACGGGGAGGAAAGAATGTGGATCATTCACGTGTCTGCGTGCGCACGCAGGAAAGGATAACAGCTCGAGGGGAGAGGGAGAGGAAAGCGGAGGATGTGTGAGCACGTGGGAGGAAGAAGGAAGATAAGAGGGAGCGGAGAGGGAGATGGGAGAGATAGGGTGCAGAGGGAGGGCTGGAGGAGAAGCGGGTGACTGAGGGATGGGAGGATTGGGGAGGGGGATGCAGTGGGGGGTGTTGGCAGAACAGAGTAGTGTTGTGGACGGAGTGGGGAATCTTTTATTGCAGGAAGAGGACCGGGACGCAATTTGTGCCCGGCGAAATATCACAAAGGAGCCTTCTCAGGCAACTTCCGTCCTCTCATTTGGCGATGGCGGAAAGAAAAAAGAGGCGGAGATGTGTGGGAGAGAGAGAAAGGGGGTGGAATGCGAGGGAGATAGAGGGAGTGAGAAGGGAGGTTGATGCATCATTGTGGATAGAGAATAGTGCGGAAAGGATGGAGGAGGGAGTGACGATCGAATCTGGGCTGGGGAGAGAATTTGCGGAAAATAGGAGGGAGGGATGAAGGCTTAGGCTGACAGAGAATACCGTGGGACGAAACGTAAAGGGTAAAGCTTTACCAGCAACGCACATATCACTTTGCGAGCAAGGCTTTCTGAGTAAGGACGAAAAGAAGTAGGGATCGGGATGTTTTTAAGATTAGCACTCCTAGTGTCTTTTGAAACATTAGGTCCTACCATCACGTCTTAGTTCTACAGGTCTTAAAAATTGCTTACTTTTTAATCGTGTCAGCTTACTATTATAAGGAAAGGCAGTGGGGCTTCAAACTTTCACCTTCCATAGGCCGTTGGTTCTATCTCCTGATTAACATTAATATCCACCGTGTACAGAACATCTGAAACGAGGCAACTTTTTCGTATCACTAACTTTTCTTCAAACAATCCCTTCAAATTCAGTCTTTTCTTATACGATTCCCTCTACCGAATACCGATTTTATAATTTCTGATTCGACCGTCCTCTTTCAAATCGCTTCAAATATATTATTAATGTTACTACCAATCACAGCGAATGGTAGATGGTAAAACTCTTGTCAGACAAGACGAATTCTCTGTGTTCTACTTTCCATCGATATGCTACTCTTACATTCATGTCGCCATCTTGAAAACATTACTGTACAGCAGTTATTCACAATGAGCAATTCAATGTTCCTCAAATTGGCACCTATTTTGAAAATTAAACTATCTCTTTGGGACGCTGTTTGCTTTTCCGCAAAAGAATCTAAAAGGCAAGTTAAATATGACCATAAATTAAAATACTTATGAGCTATAACCACAACCACTCGATTTTACGTAGCTGATGTGCAAGTTCAAGACCTAGAATCAAGCCAAGAATATACTGTTCAATTATTCACAAATCCAATCCTAATAGCGGCGGACTTCATGTTAAGATAAGTATTGGAGAAATCTAAATAAAAAATAAGAAACTTTTGAGAGGTGCGTTGCTTGGCATGTGTCTGAAAGGCCCTTATTCACGTAGTGGGTATGATAGTGTTGCGAGACAAATCGAAGTCATCCATGAGCGACAGCGTTGAGTGGCATTACGGCGAACTGAAGTATGACCAGTTGTCAGGAGGGGGGGGGGCTAGAAGGAAACGCATGAATGCTGCAACATAATACCAGCGCTATTAATACCGATTTATCTCACCAGAGGGAATGGAGACCAAGTTATGCGAGAAACGTAGCGTAAAAAAACGGAAGTGGCCTGAATGGAGAGAGGGGCGAGGAAAAGAGATTGATGCAAGGAAGGAAAGTATTGATGAAAAGACTTGAACTGAAGATGGAGAGAGAGGCAGAAGGACTGAGAGAAAGAGCGTTACATTCACAAACACAATGCGAATGGAGAGATCGGGAGAGACAGTGAGGGAGGGTTTGAGGGCAGAAGTTACCGACTGTATGATTGATTATTTCGGCCGTTTGAGACCCTATGACATAGATGACGAATGGTGATAAATTCGTGTCCGAGTTCTATGCGCACAAGGCGATATCCATCCCGCTGTCATGAGCGAGAGGGAGTTATACATATCGTGAAAAGTAATATATTTTGAGAGGGATAGATCGGACTGCAACTAGAAACGGTCTCAAGAAATTCAGTATAACCGGAAGAAGAGCTTCCTATGAAGTCGTCACAAAAGCACACTATTTATGAACTAGGGTAAGAACCATTTTCAAATTCCATAGCAGGAAAATATCAGCCAATAATGAAATATGAAATAAAGAAATTAGAAGTAAAACATTCTCAAAATTATTCCTACACATTTCTGAAGTCAATTTTCAAAAATTGAGTTTTGCAGATCAAGGAAAGCTAGTCAGTCAAACATGCAAGGGGATATGAGAATGCTTCATAAGTATATTTAACTAAACTAACCAGCATCAGAACAAGTGATCAAGAAAAACAATGAACCATCAACAGGTTCCGGCGCAGAGCTCATAAGTAAATATTTAAATAATGAGTTGAACATTAAAAACATATCCAGTACAAAATTAACGTCGGTTTTCTGTCGTGAAAATATCATTCGGCATATTCAAGTCTTTTTATGCGTTCGTTTTAAGACTACATCTCAGAACGTTGAAGCACTTGTGATAGTATTTATCATATATCGATTTGGAAATAATTTCTTTATTTGTAGGATATTCTATTCCAATATTTTAACTTCAGCTGATATGCTTGCTTATATTTGCATGTACAAAGATATAATTAGATTTATGCCACTGTAAATGTAAGAACTATTTCCGTGAAAATATAAAATGAATTGCCTTGGCATTTATAACTATTGTTCAGCCTTTCAGAACTGGCAGTAGTAGTGTGATTGATCAAATCTCTTTTATAACCGACAACACTATGAACTAAAAAATACAGTATTTGGGACGACAATAAATAAATATCAGGCTTCGACATCACATTCATTTCAACGTGTAATTAACGAATTTAGAGTAGAGGAATGGAGGCTTGTTATCATCGGAAAAACGCGCTCCGATTGTGGTATCACACCAGACTAAAGCACCGGGAATTAAGGACAAGAGGTAAATGTGTCATGGAAATAAGAGGTAAACATGGTGAATGAGAGAGGAATTACCGGAAAATCAATATATGAGGTGAAAATAAACTGCATAACAGGCTAGAGAATGTTTGCAGGGGTGAGAGTTAATTAATTCAGAGGTGACGGCGTGAGAAAAGAAAGAGATGTGTGAATATAAAAGTGTGCGTATACCATACATGCATACAAGCAAGTACATGTATCTTTAACTTTATGTAAGCATGCAAAGCGGTACTGCTCGAATCCGCCTTCCCTACGTCTCCTGTGTCCTCTTTTATACGTGTTCATATCCCTATATCCTTTTTCCTTATATCTATTTCCATGCGAATGAATATATGTTCGGCATATAACGGATATTTCATGTTTGAATATATATATATATATATATATATATATATATATATAGATGATTTCTTCGAAGTAACACCGAAATGTTTAATAAAAAACTTAGACAGTAACACACAGCACGAGAACACATAAAAAGAACACTCACAATAATATCTTGATGATTTCGACGGACTCGAGCTCCGTCTTGTTCGGAAGATAAGATATGACTGATATATATATATAGATGATTTCGTCGAAGTAACATGGAAGTGAAGAATAAAAATACTTGGACAGCAACAAACAATATAAGAACACACACAATATTTCTTAATAATTTCGACAGAATTTAGCTCCGTCTTCCTCACTACCACTGTTTCGTCCATGTTTTTATGTATATATGTATATATATATATACATATATATTTATATATATACACAGTCCTAACTAATCTTCCGAGGAAGACAGAGCTCAATTCCGTCGAAATTATCAAGAAATAACGTGTGAGTATTCCCTTATTCCTTTTATATGTTCTCATATTTTGGGTTGCTGTCTAATTTTTATAGATGTATATATATATAATACATGTGGAACATTTGGACGGCACCATAGAACAAGAAATTAAAATAGATGACATGTAAAATGACACGTTTCAGAAAGTTTAAGCTTTCGGTCCTTTTCAGGTCAAACAGTCAGGCAGACCTAAAGAAGGCCGAAAACTTAAAATTCCTGACATGCGTCATTTTACATGTCATCTATTTTAGTTTCGTGTTCTATTGTGTCGTCCAAATGTTTTATTGTTCTTGTGAGTGTTTCTACATCTACGATATACATATATGTATATATATATTTACACAAACATTCAAATACATGTATGCATATATTGGTGAGTGAATCGTGGTAATCCAGGGGGAGAGCGTTGGACTACTTGGAAACCATAACCCGCACAGAGAAAGGAACTGGCCGCCGAACACGCCGTCGGACTCAGTACTGGGTGAACTCTACCATCACCTACCAAACCGACCTTCGGGTTTATTACTGTGTTTAGGGTTTTTTATATTTAGGTATACGAGTATATATATATATGCCCACACAGTCGCAAACATAGGAAGCGTACGTAATAAAGGAGGAGGGCGTGTGACGTTGGAAAAGATTAGTAGGGCAGGAGGTTCCAGTCGGTAGAGCTGAAAAAGAGGAAGAGGGAAAAAATAGTCCAGAGAATTGTGATGGGGTAGTGATGGAGAGGGGAGGGGAGGAAAGAGATTATTGCCGTGAGATGGGCTCTTGGGCCTAACCGGAGGAGGAAGGGTGAGGGGTGTCGGGGGATGGGCTCAAGGGTGAACGGGTGATCATATAATGTTGGGGAGGGAGTTGTTAGAGGGAGAGTAGGGGGAAGGAGGGGGAATAGGAAAAAGGACGGAGGGGTCCAGCTGCGTATATACTCCCCTCGGAGGAGACAACGCTTCGATAGAGATTTTCGACGGCGAAGAGTTGAAGAGATTGAGAGAGCGAGATTGAAGTGACGAGAGAGTGCAAAAGGGAGACAGAGTACGAGAGTGTGGGGTGCTGGATATGGAGTCATTGAAAGAGGTAACGGGAGCGGTATGGAGAGGGAGATGCTTTAGGAAAGAGCAGGAATAGAATGGAGGAAGAAGTTAGGGGGGGAAGAAGCCGGAAAATAGTAGTCTGATTATGAACTGCACTCGGAAGAATTCTGGGAACAGAGGGAGGTACAGTACGTCTCTGTAATACGATGTAAATAATGACATACAAGTACTACCATATCATATTTTCCATGAAGTACTGAACAGCACTTTAGTAGAAAAACTAAACTAGAAGACTTAATGAAGAAAAATGGATTACACGCATGACATATCAAAAAGAGATAACACGTAAGTAACCTTAGAAGTATGAAGGGGCTAGAAAAATACGTAAAATTGAGTGGAGAGCTCTGACCAAATTGAATAAAATACACACGTCCTACATAAATTTACGAAGGATTTCATATAATTTCCCTGGGCTCTGACAATTACGTTTCCCAATGTAATGTTTATGGATAAAAACGTCTACACTTAGCACAAATTTAACGCGCATTATTAATGTATGTAATGTTCCATCACAAATATCCCTAGGGTAAATCCATCTTGAAAGGGATTAATGAATATATGATTGACTGCACACAGTGCTCTACGAGTGAAATAGTTCCACTACCGTTCTCCTTCGACGCTCCATCTTTGGACAGAGGCGGTCTCGTCCTACATTCAATTGCCTGCGGTGAGAAGAGCATGCGAATTCCATTACACTGATAATACTACGAGCCATTACGGACGGTGTTTGGTAGATAATTTTCTCCACAGGTAGCTCCTCCATTAGCACAACTATTCCCGCGATGCCAATGTTAGCTGGAAAGACTACTTAATTTTAACGGACCATATCTTCATTAAATGATGCATTTTTATGAAATTGTGCACCGTCTTCATTCTGTAGATATATGTTTCAAAGGGAAGATTTGTTATTTTTTCTCTCAATGTCTTTCCTCTTTATTAAAATAAATAAGTTAAACTTTTATCTTTGCATGTGAAATTTTCCCATTTCCATCCATTATTTCAATAAGCTTATATAATATATATTTCAATTTACTTAGCTTATAAACTAAGAACGTGATTAAACTTTTCCTCCAAGTTTTAAATATAACCATATAAAACACCTAAAATGGAAATACAAGGTTTGTATAAAAATTATCGGTAACAATCTTTTCCTCACGTGTGCGTGAATTGTTGAATTCAGACCGTCGGTCAAGTGTGAGCCTGATCTTAGATGGTGGTGGTATTGATAAAATGATAGTTTACACCATTTTTTACTGAAAATTTGGTGATGCGAAAGCTTGGTACTAAAATTGTCCCAAGGTCTTGACGAACGACAATTGCAGAGTCGAGTGTCTGCTTGCGAAGACTTTCTGCAACGGCATCGCGACGATTCCCCAAGCCCCTACCATTTCTGACTTGGCACCAGCACACTATTTCCTATTCCCAAAAGAGAAATCCTCCCTCAAAGGACATCACCATGGGACCCTAAGTTCCATCAAAGAAGCTTGCACGCGTACCCTTAAGGACCTTACGAAATCTGCCTTCCAGGGAGCCTCCGAGTTGTAAAAAAGACGCTGGAAAAAGTATTTCGACGCTCAAGGGATGTACTTTGAAGAATTTTGAGGCATTGAAGCAATATATGAAATAAATCTATCTATCCGAAAATTTTCCCGATACTTTTCAAACAAACTATGTAAACTTAAGTTATACTACGAAGTTTATTCTATCTATTAAAATAACTTTCAAACTCCTCCCTATAGGATTATATCTGCATAACTATAAGGATGGGACTCGGCAATCATTTTCTCAATGCTTTAAGTATTACTTACTCAATTTTCATCATCCTAAGCACACAATTTGATCTTAGATATGAATAAAATTCATCTCACGCGCAATATACTCGAAAGAGTCGTGAAAGCGTTACTATAGTAGTACGTGGTGAAGCTCACACTTAAGTGAGATACATTTTTCGGGAAGCAGAGCGGACACTCGAGCGCGTGGGAAGGTCTATCACTGTACGAAATTTGAAATAGCATCCTATGGTTGAGAGAATAAAACACTCTATAGCAGATGGAGAGGATGTAAAGACTTAAGAGAATCTAAGCGAAGGTGAGAAGTGGAGCGTCAAAAAGATGCAGAGTATTTTCAGGGTTGAATTCGGAAACTAGAGATATTGTTGTGGGACAGGGATGACTGGAGGCCTTAGCATTAAGAGTGGGGAAGATTTCAGTTTAAAGGAGAGTGGAGGAGGGAGGTGAAGTTGAGGTCGGGGGTTGGTGGGGATGTTAATGGAGGGGTATAGCGTGGGGGAGGAGGGAAGAAGGAGAGTGAAAGAGCGAGAATTTTAAGTACTTTTGTTTTCCCTTAGTGGAAGGGTATGGCTGGCAGGAAGGCTTTGGGAGGTTGAGGATCGAGGCCAGGGAAATGGAGGTTCGCATTCTTTTGAGATTTTTTTACGCTCCATCCTTTTTTGTTTCCTTCAATTGCTTTTCTTTTCTGTCGTTCATTCCCCACCCTCGCTAAACTCTCCTCCTGTCCCTCTTTAACGAAACAATGTCATCGCTGAAAGGAGAGGGAGGAGGGTTTTCCTTTTTCTTCGGAGCGAGATGGTTGACGGTGGGCCTTGTGGGGAGTGGTGTGGGGCAGGGAGACCACGGAGGGATATATATATATATATATATATATATATATATATATATATATATATATATATATATATATGTATATATGTATATAAACGCAGGAGAATATGTGCATTCAGCGGGAGACCCGGATGGGATGATTTTCTTTATTTGGATTCGGTTGGGAAACGCATATCTTCCGATCGCGTGGTCACGTGGGCCTGAACCAAATATTCGCATTCAGAGGGTTTTTTTTCTTTCTACTCGAAATATATTCCACGCAAAGGGCAAGGTAAGCGCTCCATTATGCTCCATATTTTCCTTCTGAGAAAGTGGCGCTTCATAGTCTCTGAAATATGAGGGCTAGCAGGATGTGAGTCAGGGGGAGCACACCGTAACGCGTGTTTATTTTGGAGGAAGCAAGAAAGCAAGGGAAATATGAACTGCAGGAATGGAGTGTGCATATATTTTTGCCAAAAATATATTTTAGAATCCAAGGTAAAAGCTACCGGAGACGGAACATTCCGATTCTTAATCATTTGTTAGGCAATCAGGAAGTTTGAGCTGAGATGTACATGCATGAAATTGTGATTTACCGTATCAATTTTCGAAGAGAAAAGGGATAACTCTAATTGTATGGTAAACCCCAGCCATTTAAGTAAATATAGGACTTCATGATAAAGTTTCGAAATATGTTCAAAGCGTCATACAACTATTTGAAAGCTCTTAGTTACTACCATTTGAGCCCACTTGATAGCCACATAAAAATTAAATTTACATACCTAATTAACAAACCGGTGAAGAATAAACATCTTAGCATACGTTAAATGCCATCTTTGAAATACGAGTAAACTCTACTATTACTGGTAAGCTATAAATTGAAGGGAATATGCTTCAAAAATACATATATATATATATATATATATATATATATATATATATATATATATATATATATATATATATATATATATATGGTACGTAGGAGACAATTGGGAAAAATACTTTCTGAATATAATTATCGATAGGATAGGGTTTATATTTTTCTTTATTCGATCGAAATTCAAGCCACATAATCAAACAAGTATGAAATTCAGAAAAACTAGTTTTTAACATATACATTCTAGTTGAAAAATTAAATTTCCGAGATATCCAAATTAGAAACACTGAATTTATTAGATTCCCTGAATGGTTAATGTACGGATGTAGTTTAATAAATTAAAATTTTGGAAAGTTTCAGTAAGGATTATTAATTATTGGTTAAACTGTGAAGGATTTTAGTATCTTTATTAATATTTGATCAAAGAAGAGCAAAATAACAGTTTTTGCAAAGGTTTTACTAGAGTTTCTTGTTAAAATTTGGAAAATAATTCACCTAAGGAACGAATAACCTTTGTAAGGCATACATGGAGTAGGCCTTTTTATTAAATATTTAATCTTTAATATTTAGACGGGTTTATTGCAGTGCACGATGATAGATTGTGTAAAGTTAGGGAACGCTCACAAAATTGTAGCGGTAGTTACTCCGGGTTCATTTAAAACCTACCTTAAAATGTAAACTACCATTTATAAAACTGAATCTTGAGGTAATTGTGGCGTTATAATTGTGATCTTAGTTAGTTGAGAAACATTAAAACTAATTTGTTACTCTGCTGCATAATTTATTTTTTAAGATTTATGTGCCCACGGGATTTATTGTCTACGAAGAATGACTCAAGCCTATTGATGAATAATCTATCACCTATATAATTAGGCATGTCATATGTTTTATTATTGTCGCCAAGCCCGTAACTTTTGCTTATTGCTATGAAAAACGTCCAGCACTCGTGCCTGATGTGGCTCTCTGACCTCCAGGAAAAGGCCTCGAAAAACGACATGGAGTGCATCGGTAGCGCAAGACCTCGTTAAACCTCATTTTGTCACGTGCGGTGATCGAGTGAGGCCCCTACGCTTCGTGATGGTCCCCCTAACACTGACAAAATCGCATCTACGGGGTCGTCAATCATTGCATGCGATGCTAAGCCTCCATGTCACTGCAAACCACCGTAAATCAATGAGCAGGGCTTCGGTCGAGGGCGTGAAAAAACGATGGCTTGGTCTCTGTGCCCCGTCCCCAGCAGTGATTTGGTGACTCAGCCTAGTGCCGATGTGCGGATGGATGATCCGTTATCTGTATCAGTAAAACCATTAGTATCTAAAGAGGCGTCGCAATCATGCACGATCCCTCACCTGAGGAAACTGATTTCTCTAGTGAGCCCGATACAATCTTATGAGCATAGATATGGCTTTGTATCATGAGACTAACATGATACAGATTGAATTTTAGGAATAAATCAAATTGGTGAAAAAATAAAATCGCTACAGAGGAGCACTAGCCATTTAAGTATATTATCATTAAGAACATCCATTAAATTTTAGTTTTCTAAGAGGAGCGTTTGGTAAAAAAAGTACTTTCCACTTCTTTCGGGGGCGCGTTTAACTCCATTAAACATAAAAATAAAGAAATGAAAAAGTCCAAGGAAAATTTGATTTAAATAAATAAATAGAATAAAGAATTTATCTTACAAGGCTTAGATTCATTCACTAGCTTTCCAAATATTATTCAGCGGAACATTTGAGAGGACTACGACCATGGGAGAACATTACACCAGCGATTCCTGGTTATAGAGAATGTTAGTAATAATAATTAATAAATACTTTTAAAGTTTCTGTACACTTATTTAAACTTATCTACGGGCACTTTTTTAGTAATGCTTAGTAAAAGAATACCACGCTGAACACACAGACCTTAAGGGGACCTCAGGAGTCACTTTAACTTAGTAGCCTATACATAAACATGGAATACGATATTAGTGGCCGCACTGCGGGAATAAAACCTTTAAATGAAAATGATAGGAGGCAAACATAACTTTTACCATGCGTATTTCTGCATACTCTAAGCAGCAATACGTTATACATTCCTTGAATACCGTCATTTCAACACGCGAGGTATTCAAACTTATTCGGAAGACGAACTCTCTGTAAAGGGCAGTGTGTCAACCACGCTGTATGTACACACTGAAATTGGACACCGTCATGACCGCAATCCTTTCCATGGGCATTTGTTCTAAAATCGATGAACACAGGGAAGAATATGGGGCCTCAATAATTTTCATTCATTCCATCGACTACTTCCACTTCTTCCCCTTTTACCCCAGAACATTTCTCTTAAAAGGAATTTCTCTCGAGTCCAATTCTGAATTCTAGGAAAATACGGGTCGTCCAAAACATTCTCTTGAGGGAAAAAGTTTCCTCAAGTTTTGGTCAAAAATGTCCAACATTCAGATCATGAGGAAATATTAAATGCTAAATTATTTCCCCGATATGATGAAAATAACAGTTTAAATCATTTCACTAAATTACATCGATTTAACTGTTCCCCACATTCTTATTAACCCATTTAATAGAAAATCCCATTGAAAGTATACCAGTAGCCAGGTAATAACAACTTTAAATTAAAATCTCACTTATAAACTCGAATGTATGGTAATTATTAATACGACTTGAGAAATCTCAACTATTCCGTAACTATGTGAAAAGAACTCCGCATGGAGCGGTCGGATACCAACATTTCCTTAATGAATATTAACTGATATATTTTAATATAAGTACTTTCATTACCTTAATAATACTAATGAATGAGCTTTTAAGTGAAAAAGTTAACCCGCATCGTGAGTAATTCACAGATATTTTAATTGGTAGAGCAACATGCAAGCCACTTGGCTTCCAAAATCATAATTTTCACGCAGTGCCATCGAAATTGAAAGGGATTTGATTAAGTTTCCTTACATAAATATTCAATGGGAAAAAATAATATAGGCAATGCTTCAAAATATGAAAAATAAATACCTCCTTGGTGGAAGTAATTACGAATTTTAACTGCTGATTTAGGGTGAAGGGCAAAACGGATGCCGGATGGAGGATTTCCGAACAAATTTTATTGCCCTAAATAAATTCAATCTACAAATGTTCCGGTGGACTCAGATTAAGAAGAATATATTTCATGAGTTCCGAGCATGAGATTACAATGACAAATAGCCAGCTCTGGCTGGAAAAGGTGGACACTTTAGTCGACGCTGAGAAGCAATAAAGCAAGGTTTCTATTCCACCTTCACTCAATCCCCTTCTATTCTCGATACCAAGAGCCAAAAAACCCAGTCTCAGCCATCCTCACCCCCCACCTCAGCCTCACCCCTTACCCTCAACATCCTTTTAACCAACTCTACCCCGATCGTGCTGTCCCGTAATGCTTCGCATTTTCACGAAAAATCTTGGCAAAGGGGGTAGGGGTAAATTTATTTTATCGCTTTCCGTGTATTTGGTAAGATAGAAGCTCAGGCGGTGCGGTCGTAACCTTGTCCAATAAATACGACGAATAAATATCCGATAGTCTGACGCGGCCACCCACCACTCTCCAACCATTCTTCCCCAAAAAAAATGAAAGAGGCCGAGCGGGAACGTGGAATTCGCTTCCCCAAAACCTACCCTTGGTGCCATTTTCCCTTCGGCCCGAACCCCTCACTCACCTCGGCCTCCGGAAAACCCTTATACCCATTCGCCCGCTATCTAACCTCTTCCCGCAAACCACTCCCTCATTCATCTCCTTCATTTTTCTCTTCTTTCTGTTACGGATCTTCCCTATTCTTCCTTCTCCCGATTCTGTTCCCTTCGAAGGATACTATTCTCATTGCCACTCTGCATCCTTTTCCCTGTCTAAGTCGTTCTTCGGCTTTCCAACCCTGTCATTCTATAGCGAAAAATGTGTTATTTACTGCGAAAGAAATTTGCATCATGTCACTTTGTCCTCCAGGGAGAAGTAGGGACACCGTCGATATCACTTATAAGTTATGCCAGTACTTCTTGTCCGATGCTGTATCACACGGGGAGAAACTAAACACGCATGTTATAAATCATATGATATATTAAACCTTCCTTATCTAGAGGCATTTGCAACTCTAAAATATATGTCGCTGCGTATATTTAAAACCAAGTATCTCGAATCGTTGAAATGGAGTATTTCAAGGGACTTGGTAAGAACTTTATTCCGTAAAATGTACTCAGAATGGAGTATATATTTCAACATTTTAGTTGCGTTCTTCTAGGCGAAACAAGAATTTTTTCACATTTAGATGTTTCATAACATTGCAAGAATTTTTTTTTGTCATTAAAATTTCACAAATAATAATACTTAAATTGATGACATGGAAACGAAGTGAATTTTAATACACAGAACGGTTTACTTTAATTTAAGCATTATTAACATTTTTTGCCAAATAAACCGAAATTATATGCATTTCATAAATAAAACAGTTTCTGGCGTAACTTGGTGGAAAATCTTCATACTGACTTTTAATAATCAAACCACTTTACTTTTCCACATAAACTTTTTAATTTTTACAACCCAGGTTTCATTATAGCATAACATCATGTTAGATGATGTTATGCTATAACGAAACCTGGGTTGTAAAAATTAAAAAGTTTATGTGGAAAAGTAAAGTGGTTTGATTATTAAAAGTCTGCATTTCATAAGGTACTTTCCCTTTGTCTTAATCAAAAGATCAAAAGAACAGCAAAAATAGCAACAAATGAACATACGAACATTTGTAGAAAAGATTTTCTAATATTTTAAAAATCTAAAACAGGTGAATGAATATCGGAAACTAGAATAAAAATGAACTCATGGCAATACCATGCTACTTTTCAATTTCACCATATGTATTACATACCGTATGTTTAACTCTTTCTTTTCACCAATTGGGATTAATTACAATTAATACCTTTATTTTCGATAATCAATCGAGAGAATTCTTACGAGCTTTGAAAATAATCTTAGAAACACGCAGTAACTTATATTGGTTGTTAATAAAAATTTTGAAAGAGGGAGTTTTTAAAAAAAACGTTATTTAGTAAATATTTGGAAAAAAATAATAAACACAAATATCGGAAGTTTTTTAGAAGAAATGGTAGTAATAATCAAATATCATCACAATTTTTAGTGTTTGAAATAAATTGTACCTACTTTTACGATTAGGTTTCGTAAATTTAAGGATTCGAGGAATATATATAATAACAATCATTCAAGTAGCTTTTCATAACGTTCGTGGTCCGATTTGCCACATTCTAATACGTCTACACTAGAAAAATGTACAATAAGAACCTCTTGAAATTTGTTAAATTTCTTATTATTCATGGATTACTTATCTTGAAAAACATTTATTTTGGAAAGAAAGCTATAATCTCTATATTCTCGGCAATTCGAATTGAACGCGATAACCCTTGGGAAATTTCTGAGTAAACGATAACAATTTTCTCCAGACGTACAATTCTTGTATTATCTTCCCATTTCAGTCCGGCTATCAATCAGTTTATCAATTCATCCTTTCCCTTTCATCACGAAGAAAACTTTACTAAAAACCTAATTGTTCACAAGTGAAACTTTCTATTAATTAGCATTACGAGATTCTGATTTCCTCCACGTGGCTTATTAAGCCTTTCAAGACTTTCAAAATTCCCCCCATTTTATGGAAATATGTCTAGATCCTTTCCTTGCCTTCACGCATCCGTGACTGCTAAACTCAGCACATTATAATGGCCCCTTGCTCAGCCGACACAAATCTCCTTTCACTTTATTCCCCCCACCTTCTCCCAGCCTCTCCACTAGCACTTTCTCCCAATGGTCCAAATTGTTTCCCTTCTTCTCTACAGCCGCTCATATTCCAGTGAATATCCTCTCCCCCCACTTCTTAACCCTACACTCTTGCCTTCTCCTATTTCTACTTCAGCTGTCCGTTCACTTTTCCCCCAACTTATTCCCCTACCTTAACATTCTTACTCCGCCTTTCTTCTATCCTCTTATCAAACTTTTGAACCTTAAAACTTCTCTCTTTTCCTCCCATTTTCTCTAACAAATCAGGAGTAAGTACGTACCCCGCCGCCTTCGATACAACCTACAACGGTTGAACTCTTCCTCTTCTTGTTCACCTTCCCCTAACTTTCAATAACTCTCTAGCTGACACTCACTCGCTTTTTCCTATATTCTCCCAAAAATATGCCTGCATTATTTTCTACCCTCTGTATATTTTTACATTACAGACTTCGTTGGCAATATTAAAGGCATAGAATTGAACTTGAATCCTTGCCACTGAATATATGTTCTGCTGTCCAGAAACTTCGAAGTACGAATGTGTCATTGTAATGGGAAACCGATAACGTTCAGCCTGAAATTAACCAGAATACCATTGCAACTCAAAGTATTTTATTGTTCGCTAAATGGAAATATTTAAGCAGAATATACTGTTGCCAGCCAAATAACTAACTCTAATGAAAATATCCTGTTTAATACCTAGTAAAATAAACTTGAGCTAGTTATTAATAACTCCGTTATGAATTGTAATTTTATGTGACGCGGTCTCTGTCTGCAGCGGATGTATTTCATTCTATTCTATCTTACCTCTGTAATATAACATTTGTTCTCCACTAGTAACTGAAAATAAACTCCAAGGCAAGGCGCCTAGGGTCCGAAACAAAAAAATCTTCCTCGAAGAGAAAGCACGAAATTTGAAAACGCCCCCTTTCTCTTATTTTAATACACTATAATGATTAAGGTTGAAGACGAATTGGTTTGGGTAAAAAAATCATTGAAATTTGTAATAAGAGTATGAACGACTTCCTGAATTTTTCACAATTGTTACCGCTTGGCATATTCAAATAATTTAATTTTCATTATAATGAGAAAGAACGTACATTGATATTGATATCTCTCACATCACATACTCTACGGGTATGGCGAGTGAACTTTGAAAATCAGGATAAATGATGAATGCCTGGTTTATCTCCAGAATGTCTGGAGATGAACTCATACCCAAAAGGTCAGCCCACTTTAAAAAAGATGCGGGTGTCCAAAGTCCCAGGTGACCTAATTCGGGCCATCCGGTCAGTTGTAGAATGCTCAACCTACTTGACTAGTACTCTCAAGTCATTGAGTTATCAGCATTGAAAGGTGCGCGTATTCCTGGTTTTAACAACGAGTTTCGTTGTTAAAATGATCAGATGAATTATAGTATTCTAATTTAATCTTACGTGTATAAAATTCTACAGCTTTGGTAACCATAGATTAGATTCAACAAAAAGTAGCAGTGTGTTATGCGACATCAAAAAGAAATTAAGGCAAGATTATCCTACCGGCAGCCTCACATTTCAAACACGTATTCGTCAACCACACCACCCAAAATATTTTGGGAGAATTAAAAACAGCCGCTTGAAGACCACGCTGAAGATCACTATGGCCATCCGACAACACTTCCCAAATTGGTGGCATGCCATTGATGACTCCTCTGGTTCGTCTTCCACTTGAAAGTTCCATCGAAGAAGCATTTTGTCGTGAAGACCACTTTTGAGGCCACTTAGGAAAACAGAGACGACTACAACGCACCGCAATCTCCTTCTTAGGTTACCTCTCGCCAAAAAGTTTTCCCAACCGCTTTTCTTGAGGAGCTCACCGCTTGGCTTCAACTACCAGTCCTTATTCTCACGCATTCTTGTCTCCCACTTCTAAGTCAGTGAATTTCCGAAGCTCTTGTCTGCCTTATCGCTTTAATCTTGCACGTGTATTTCAAATTTATTCTTGCGTCAAAAACGCTTCAGAAAATGAAATTAAAAATTCAGATCCTAGTGTTTGATAATATTTTACTCGGTGAATGCTATTTGACAAAGAATTTTCTTGCTTAAATATTTGACTGTATCATATTTTTTTAAGGTAGTCTATCGTGGAAGGATGTTTCTGATGGACACTGAATAACTACCGTTACGCCGTTAAGCCTCGCCCAACAAGACGCGACCTTGAGCATTACGTACCATAAACCTCCTCTTCAATTCCACGTACTCTCTGCCTCCCTTCATTCCGCCCGACACGCCTATACTTTTCCTTCGAATACCATTCCTGTCTAACGTAATCCCTCCTGTCACAGACTTAAATATTCTCTCACCAGTACCATTATTAGAATTAAAGTAATTAGGTAAATTAATTTCGAAGATAAGAGTGGTAAATTCGTAAGTAGCATTAAGGTTTAGTTCACGAAGAGGAAATATAAAATATTTCTTTGGGATGTGCCCATTATAACCTGTTAGATACGAAGTCACACACTCGTAGTAAAACTGCGGATGAAATTCCTACTTTGAAATATACTCAAATATGTAAAATAACTTTTAGCAAATGCTTTCAGATAAAATATTTTAAAATAATAAATCCAAGAAATAAGGAATTCTTTAATTTAGTCGAATTAAAAACTCCATATTCATATTTCCGTATGATCATTATTATGGTAATAAATCTCGTGCCCAAATCCGTTTCGTGAATAAATTTTTATCATCACTGCACATTCTAATTTGTGTTTAGCACTCATTAATGATTACTTATTTTTCATTTTTTCATACTACCTCGCGCTAAAATAATTCATCACATATCTTTTAAACTGTTGTTATTGTTTTGTATGGAGTCACACGTACGGATACTAATATTGCTCCCTTAAGTAAGTTATTCTAATCGAAATAATTTTAATTTATTTTATCTGACTAAACACTTCCTCAATAGCTT
Source organism: Hetaerina titia (assembly GCA_037158775.1). NCBI lineage: Eukaryota > Metazoa > Arthropoda > Insecta > Odonata > Calopterygidae > Hetaerina > Hetaerina titia. The sequence continues at coordinate 78,535,463 of CM073775.1, read as the reverse complement.
TTCTCCACACTTAATCTTCGAATTAACTTATTACTTACTCAAAAAATTCATTTTAATTTCAGCAATTATTCCTTACAGAACAATAAGTTTGATATCCCACGCAGCTAAAGTTATTCTCAGGATCATCAACAAAAGGATAGAGAGTAAGGCAAATGATTACTTAGGGGATGATCAGTTTGGGTTCAGGAAAGGAAGAGGTACGCGTGATGCCATTGCAGTAATGAGATCACTAGTCGAGAGGAATAAAGAATACAATCAGGACGTTTTTGCCTGTTTTGTAGATTTCGAAAAAGCGTTTGATAGAGTGAATTGGGAAAAATTAATGCGTGTATTGCAGAAAATAGGAATGGATTGGAGGGACAGGAGACTGATCCGCAACCTGTACATGTCTCAGACTGCTCAGGTGCGAGTGGGGAACGGAGAGTCCGGATGGGCAGTGTTAGGAAGAGGTGTAAGGCAGGGTTGCCCATTGTCACCGGTACTGTTCAACGTATATGTAGAGGAAATGATTAAAGAGGCATGGGAAGAACTGGAGGTAGGAATGAAAGTCGGAGGGGAATTCGTAAAATCGGTTAGGTTTGCTGATGACCAAGCATTAGTTGCTCAGTCAGCCAAGGGGTTGCAAGCATTGTTGAGTGAATTGGAGGTTCAGTGCGATAAATATGGGATGAGAATAAATATTAATAAAACAAAGGTTATGCGATTTTCCAGAAAGAAAAAGGCTAAGCTAAATATTAAAATAGGCGGGGAAAAAATAGAGCAGGTAGAACAGTTTACATATCTCGGAAGTGTTTTGGACCAACACGGTCAAAGTGGTAGGGACGTAAGGAGAAGAATTGCGCTAGGCAAGGAGGCTTTCTCAAGGAGGAGGGAGTTGATGACGGGGACGTTGAGTAGGGATGTTAAGACAAGACTCGTAAAAACTCTGATATGGAGCGTAGCTATGTACGGCGCGGAAACGTGGTCGCTGAAGCAGGAGGATAGACGTAGATTGGAGGCTTTTGAAATGTGGGTGTGGAAAAGAATGGAAAAGGTGAAATGGACCGAAAGGAAAACAAATGAGGAAGTACTAGAAATGGTGGGGGAGGAGAGGGGTTTGTTGAGAGAAATCCTATGGAGGCAGGAAAAATGGATGAAGGGCGTATTGAGCGGTAGTGGAATGTTGAAGAGGGTAATAGAGGGAAGAATGTTGGGCAAGCGAGGTAAGGGTAGGAACAGGATAGGGATGTTGGACGAGATGAAGGGAGGAAAGAAGTACACCGAGATGAAGAGGGACCTGATATAGATTAGTTTGCTAGGTGGGGAGTCACAAAATGTTTATTTGATAGTTGGGTCCATCCAAAAACCTACCTTAACCGGTAGATTACCTTAAAAAAAAATTCCAGCATTACATTTTCATTATATCCAATAACATTTGCACTTGATAAACTCGAGGACCCCCTCTCTCCGCGAAGGACCCAATTTATGTATAATTTAGTTTTCCTTGTTTCTATAATAATATGCTTAATTAATTTGCGGGGATCAGGAAGGTGCGGTGGCTAACGTTATGGCCTCCTACCTTGAGGGCCGGGTTCGAATCCCGGTGGTGACAGATATTTTTCAGTGGTATCCCGATCCCTACTTGAAGTGCTTTGTGGAGAGCAATTTGAATGAGTTCGCCGTCCGTTGGATGGGACGTTGAGCTGGGAACCCCTTGGCGCCTTATTTTAAGAGCAGGATATTACCGACGCCGGGTTTCTCTCCATCTTTCATCCTTTTCTGACCATCTCTAATGGCGCAAATGACCTAAGCTACCGGTCGCCTCCCTAAAAAACAACTACTAAATTACTCTACTTGTTCTTACCAAGAGGAAGATTTCTTCAACTAAGCGAATATTTATGGCTCACTTAATTTTCTCATCATTTCGTGGTAAACTTGTAGCCTAGATTGAAAAATGTCAGTACCAACATTTTTCCACGCACCAAAGAACGCCCTTCTCTTTTATTATTCAAAACTGGATTCCTAATACATTCACAGAGTGACAGTGAATGTCAGTGCTAGTTATTTGTGCAGTTGCACAACTTAGGTCATATTCAAATCATCAACAACACATTGTAAACCATCAGTCCAAATTTTTAGGGAGGTACTTTGACATAATAAATTTCGCATTCTTAAATCCTATAATAAGCCCTTCGTCAACTGGTGTTACAAAAGGTAATAAATGCCATTTTTTGACAAAAAACTTTAGTTATATAATGATAGTATATACTTAATTTTTTGGAACTACTTGACGATGCTAATTAAAAGTTAGAAGAATTTTAATTGAATTTTTCTGAAACTTATACATACGAATGGTTAAAGCCGTATCATTAAAGCAATAAAAGAAGTAGGTAGTTTTCTTATTGTGCCCATTTATGTGGTCGGGACTAAACCCAGGCTCCGGGATAATATATCCCTTTGTTCAGGATTGTGTTACTGATTCGACTACCTCATAGTTCCACCTCGTTTCGCCTTGTTTTAGAACAGACACTGAGAATGTCGAAACATCAAAATTTTTTTTGATATATCAATATTCGTGAAAACTGAAGTCTATACAACAGGGTTGACTCCTGCTATGGCAAGTGGACGAATGACACGACGCGAAATTGGAACAAACGTCCACAGTTAGGGCAGACACAGTTTAGTTTCGGACAGGCTAAGGGCACATTTCGATAAAACCTTTTCCCGAAGGCAAAGCTATAAGATTTTCGTTTTATTTTTTTTTTGGATAACTGGTAGTTCCATTACAGCGATCTTAAAAAAAATATCCAAATATATGGATATAAGAACGCATTTGAAATAGTTAAAACATCCATGAGACTAAAAATGTTAACATAAAGACTGTGCGAAGTAGAAAAGGAGAAGAGCCTCGCTCACTCAATTCATGAAGCTGACATAGAACTCGCGCGTTCGTTTGCATGCTTGTGGAAGTGAGAGAGCGAACGACACGGCGGAATGAGGCGGAAAGAGTGGTGGTGGAATGGGAGGAGTAGGGGGGCAATGGTTGAAGGAGGAAGGGAAGAGCGTATGCGTGCGAGAATGTTAGGGACATTCCCAGCTCCAAACCAGACAGTCCGCGGTTTTCACAGCGAAACGAGTTTTCATTGCGTTGGGCAGGCAAAGAGAAGGAGTGAGTGGGAGAGAGAAGTTTCCAGATTGTCGGTTTGGTTTGGGATCGTGTGCGACTAGCAACGTAACTTCAAAGTTGCCTCTCCTTCCCTACTCCTGGGACGGCCGCGAATGCTGAAGCGGAGCTCCACGCAGCTTGAAAATCCATCTCCGAGATTCTGGTCTATGGAAAGCTATGTGAAAGTGCATTGGAGAATTACGCACTTCGTACCTACCACTCACCAAGGTAGCCGGAATAATCAGTTAGACCTTAAAACTACCAGCGACTACATTTCATCATTGTGGAAAGTCATAGAATCCATTTTAGATTTCAATTTTTGTGATATAAATTCTACAACGCGAGTTTTTTTTATGTCACTTGTCGGAGAAAATGATTATTTCGGATTTAAAATGCATATTCTATTTTATAATTTCGAGATGAATATATAGTATCTCTATTGGAAATGTATTCCTTTATTTTATATATTACGTATAATGAATAAAAATTGGATTAATAATAAAGTAGAATTAATAATATTATTATAGTTAATAATAACAATGAATCCGCGATAATGAAATTCCTATCAAAACAAAGTACAAGTGTTCCTGAATACTTCAAAGAAATGAGGGTCTGACTTAACTAATCAAAAGTGATGTTACCATATAGGGTAGAAAAAGACATGGCAAATTCAAATATTTTTTATCGCTATACTATATCAGAGTCGAAATCCATTACTATGATTTAAGGCGTAAAGGTTTATAACTTAAAAATACTGGAACCCAAAGAAGATGTTTTAACATTATGCACGTAAGTTTTATTGATATGTGAAAAATAAGGAGAGTCCTTTATCTAACTTAGTGGTCTGAGTTTCATATAACTATTATTTATGAGCTCTCATGGAAAATGTATTTATGGGTTCATGCTTTAATTAAAGCAACCGCTTGTGTCTGATATAAGCAAAACTCTGGAGACTTTCATAATAATTTTGTACAGCCAGAAAACACTGACTTTGTGGCCTGTCCTCTCGACTACTTTTAGATGATGAGTGTGAAGAATAAAAGAGCAAATGTAGATTAATATGAAATTCCCGAAGGGATGCGGAAGCCAAAAGAGCACGTAATTTGAGGTTCATTTTGCGTCAAAAGAATGCACTAGGGAAGAAAAATTCATTGAAGAAAAATTAAACGATGAAAAATGGAAGTCTTGATGAAATCCATGAGCCATTTTCTTATTTGTATTATCACAAAGGTAAACTGGGAAGAGATTAGACTAACAACAGCATAGGTGGGATTTGGAGAAAGAGAGAGCTGAAAGAATATTCCCTCCTGGATACCTACCCTTTTAAAAATTATTAAGAAGAAAAAAGAATTTGATGAGGAAAATATAATAGGAAAGGTAAAAAATTACTGTTCATTCATAATTCACTCTACCGTTCCGTTAATGAAATATGGTGGATTCAAAATAAAAGTGGGGGCATACCAATATCACGAATAAAGGCCTGCTGGGTCGAAAATTAACCGTAAGAGAGACGGGGTTGTATGGTATGCGCTTTATTGGAAATCCCCAAAGGAATAAAAAACCCTGAGAGAAATGGGAGTTATGACCACGAAAAAATATAGCTAAGCAGGAGAAGACAGAAGAGAAGTCAGAAAAGATTTGTATGAGGGACGTAAGGGATAATTGTACACATGCCAGCGCACAAACAATTGTCGTTCATTGAAATAAATGTACCTTGCAATAATTACATGAAAGTCCTAGAGGTGATAGCCGAAATGATTATTGGTTAAATCTATATAGTCAATTGCATACGAGAATACTATGAATAAGGATAAGAAAAATTGAATTAAGTAAAAAAATATAAATAGAAATTATTACTTTTTAAATTTTTTCTTTGATTGTATTTACGAAATGATATATTTATTTTAACGCCGTGATGAGCATATTTAATTGCTTCTGAAAATTTTGCCTGAACCTTCTCATTTTCCAGTATAATAATTTCTAGTTTTATGTTGAATATATTGTTTTATTGAATTATCCTTGAATATATTGATAATAAATTTGGTATTCTTACCTAAGATTGAAAGAATGTGTTTAGATATCATAATAGAAAATATTTTTACCCTGGGATTTGCATTGATAAATTTATGGGCAGGACATGAAAAATCAGCCTGAAAAAATGTGGTAAGCGAGAAATACGTAAAAGACGGATGAAATAAAGTAATTAGATATATTTTCCTAGCGGCCAAAAGAAAAACAGATACTAAAATACAAGATGTTCAATTCTAAAGTTAGCCGTTTAACTTACTTGGTAAAGGATATAAAAAAAGATTTAAGATAAGAATAATGGTTTCCAAATGTGTCTCAACCACTTTCTCGCTCATTCAGGGGTGGTCAGACTGAAAGTAGTAGGTGTAGTAGACTTTTAGTATTAAAACATCACAGATATTTCTAACATCCTGTTCTCATCGCTGGGAATGCAGTACTGCTCGAACGACATAGGAGTAATTTGACCAGATACGATCGGCTTTCGTAGAAATTCAGTAAATCTTTGAACCGATTTTAAGTTAGTAATGTAGAGAAAGAGGGAAGAAGATAGAGATATATGGAGTATATAGTGGATCAAGCTGGAGAGGGAGGAGGTGAAGGTAAACGGAGTGGAAGTAAGGAACATAAGGGAGGAGTAGTTGAGAGGAACAAGCGGGGTTTGTGGGCGGTGGGGAAGTGTAAAAGCAAGGGGATGAGGTGGAGGATCTTGGAAGGCAACTTAGGGAAGGGAAAGAAAATTAAAATGACGAATGCTACCGGAGATAGGGAGGGCAGGTTGGGGGTGCTGGGCGAAAAGGGATTGGAAGGGGAGGGGGTGGCCGCGAGGGAGAGCGGAAAGGGTCGCGTTAAAAGGGAAAGGACGTGGGGTGTGAGGATAGGGTAGTTCGCGAAGGGCGAAGGGGAGGTTGGCGGTTAAGAAGGTGGGAAATGTTCAAAGGGGACGTTAGAGTTGCTCTCAGAGTGAAATAGTGGGCCAAGTTGGCAGATAAGAACAAAGAATGGAGTAAATAAGGAGAGGGAAGGTCGGGTCGGGTTGGGCGGGGGAGGAGAACGGGAAGGACTAAAGGGAAGGAAGGAAGCAAGGCCCCCTACCACGCCTTCCTTATTCTCCTCCTTTCCGTTCCCTCCTCCCCCTGTGGGTGTTGAAGTATGTGAAGATGGGGTGTGAGTGGGAGATGTCCGCATTGGGAGTTTTGTAATGAAAAAAGGAAGAAGCCTTCGGGGTGGGCGAGGAGTAGGGCCGTGGGGGATGGAGGTGGATGAAGTTAGTGGCTGGGAATGGGTAGGATGCCAGAATGAGGGTAATGTTTTCGGCTGGCAGAATGGCGAGATGAATAAGAAAGGAATTCTAAATAAAAGAGCAATCAGCTATTGTCTTCACTTTTATGGGATTTGGTTCTTGTGCAATGGGATAAATACTCAGAGTTCCAGAATGCCATTTCACGGATGGGGCTGTGAACAAGAACTGAAATAATTAGAGAACTGGATTTTATGATAATTAATGCCTGGTTTAATACTAGATTGGCACCTCTGGGACAAATTAACTCAGCTTATATAGAACGCTAAAGAAAGCTCTTTCTGTATGTGATTTGGAATGAAGTTGACATTGTCTTCGATACAATATATAATTGATTTGCTGACTTATAACTTGATTAAAGTTCATTGAAAGGAAGGAGTGCTTTTAAAAATATAGGCATTTTAACATTTATACTCAGTATATGTTTAGATATTTAGTTAGTAATAATATTTATACAAGAGAAGAGTTATCGGAGAACATTTCTCCATTGTAAATTTGTAATAAAAATACTCTTTGGGTGCTTACAAACACAAAATAAGATATTAGAATATATGAATGAATCTAAATATAAATCAAGTTTTAGACAATTTACATGGACTAACTAAGTCCATATTTTGAAATTCATGGATTCTAGTTACGTTTACAGACACTAATTCCTATCATTTGAAAATGATCACGAAGGTACATATCAAGATTGAAAGTATCTACTACAACTAAATTGAAAATCACTTTTAGATTAAAATTTATTTCAAATAGTTCCTTCCATTCTTTCTTGCTCATGATAAACGTTTCAATGATTTCTGTATGTGGATCTGATACTTGTAACACGTTCAGTGGCCACAATAATTTCCGTGAACTCACAATCGCAAGATTGTGCACGCAAGAACAACGCAGAGCAAGAACTCACAATCAAAAGATATTATGATTTATTCCACCTATTCTTTATAAGTTACTGTGAATTTTAAATCTACTTTCGAACCACATTCGATCTAAAAGATGACAAGGAATATTGTGGAAAAATATAGCACCATTAATTGAAAATATAAGACTGCAAGGGAAGTATGATGTGTTGGTTAGGGTCGATGGAATATGCTTATCGGAAGAATATAACGATCGGAATCGGAGGGGAGAATGAATTTATGAGACGAGGAATTTATAATGTGCAAAAAACCTGAATAAATTTAGATTAAGCTCTCAGTGTATGATAGGTACATGGCACATAAAAGATGGAGAGTTGTATAATCGAGCGATGCCTTGAAGAAGAGATAAAAAACGTAAATTCAGGTTACTATTCCAATCGAATGACATAAACCAAGCGAGAATCCAAAGATATGAACTCGAATTAATGTTTTCTATTATTTCAAATCTGAAGGCCTTGAGATTATGATTAGAGCATGTTCTACAAGCTTAAAATTAACTTCGAATTTTAACTTAAGATCTTGGGCCGATTCAAAAATGAAGAATATTTTGCAGACTAAAAATTTGGAAATTAAAACATCAGACGACATACCTGAGCCAGAACTAAGAATAAAGATAATGTTTTGCGACCTACTTATTTAAGCTTCTAAAGCGAGAAATTGAGCAAAAAACAACCTTTTTCATTGAAAATATTCCGCAGTCTGGAAAAAATGAAAATTAGCAGGTCCTCAAAGGGTCCAACGAAGGCACAAGTAGACATTCCCATTATACATATACTCGTACATTCAAATAAACTTTTAACTCTAAGCCAATAATTTCTTTTATACTCATGTAGCATAAAACCCATGTAAATAAACTTACCGAAGGATTTATCTGAAAAAAGATGTTACCTATGAAAATCAGAAATACCTGAAAATTGATAAGTTCGACTTCGTTAAATTATTTCAAAATTACTGTTCAAGAAACAGATTTTCCTTCTGTTAACTTTCCAGAGTTCTTAAGTTATTTGTTGAAATTATTATCTTATCCAATCCAATCTACGAGGAACAAGATCCAATTATTCGTTAGAATACGTCATACGTAGAAGCAAAAGGTGTGATGATTAAACCTCATAGGATATATGCCTTTTTTATGTTATCCGCCATTATTAATCACGACGTAATAATTTAATTTGAATTTAAATTTTACGTCTCCTCTTTATAAATTATATCAAAAATGCAAATTGAGTTGATGAATTCAGAGAACTGCGGGCGATACCGCAGCAGTAACTTTAACTAATTCATTGGATATTATGCATTTAAATGTAAAAATCATTCGTCTTGACAGGGTTCCCGGGAAACGTGAATGATTTCTACACTTTGAAATTATTGCATTTTTAGTGGGAGCATTATTCCTTTTATCTCTTTATTGCAAAATTTCGGATCTAGATTGATGAGTAAACAAAATGCGTGTATTATTTTACGAATTGTCATTCAAGCCTAATGTTGATTAGGTTGTAGACAAAATACTGATAGATATCTCTTTCAGTACGAGTTCTATTATTATTAAATTATTCATCGCATTTTATCCTTGATAAATTATGATGATATAATAAATGATGACGGAGATACGAGCACCTTTTATTGATGTCTTCAGACGCCCGTTAGACTAAATATAGAAATATCGTAATCTGAGTGCTTCTGAAAATGACGAATACTTCGCGATATACATACACAATTTCTTATTAATGACTAATATAAGAAGATAGTTGAACTTGGATTACGATATTTTCAAATTTTCTCTAAAATTTAGAAAACCTTATATAATTTCCGAAGATGTGGAGAAATAGGAAATACAATATTTGTCCCAAAAATAATAGAGTTGAGTCGATTGAAAAGAGTTTATTGCTAGAATAGATACATTTACTCAAAAAAGTTCGAATTACCACCCTTGTGAGTCCATATACCATTGGTTTCTCCGCGACTCGTACGCCTTTTAGAAGGCGGCGCTCTCTAAGCTCCCTCGTCATAGCATGTTGTAACGCTTCAACCAAGCCGTCGTGACGTCCTTTTAGCATAAATTTGAGGCAGGGAAGAGGAAAAAGCATGGTGATTTATTGTCTGAAACATTTGGACCCTGACTCACATGATCTCTCTGATTAGAAACTCTTCGCAGATCCGTTTCGCGCGAGCTACCTTTTGATCGCCCGAGAGCACTCGCGGCAACCACTTCGCCACACCTTTCTCATGCCCATGTTTTTGGTCATAAGTCGATGCAAATCACTTTTACAGATGCCAAATTCATCTGAAACCCTGAGAACACTTAATCTGCGATCCTTGTTCAACAAAGGCTTTACTCTTGCAAGATTTTCATCACTCTTTGAGGTTGAAGGTCGTCATGAAAGTTCGCGACTTCAACATCTTCTCTACCCTCTAGAAACAACTTGTGCCACTCAGAAACACCCGATCTACTCATGGCGTTCTCACCATAAGCTGCCTTAAACATGCCTTGAGTCTCTTTCCCGGTTTTTCCTAGTTTCACGCGAAATTTAATGGCTCATCGCTATACAAATAACCGATTCATGACGGCCCGTAACGAGGTCACGTTATAGAGGTTTCTATACCGTGACTACGTGTATAAAAAATATATTTATGCATGTAAGATGAATTACTATTTTCAAAATTATCATCTGAAAAATTCTGCTGAAATTGACATGAGGAGTCATATTTTTTATACGCTGGACATGGAAAAAGACTAAATTAGCTCAAAAAATCATAAAAATAAATATTAGTGTTTGAGTTGAGCTATTATGCAGTATAGAATAAAAGTAAAGAATTTATGTTTCAAAGGGGATTGAAGGATTACATCGGGAAGAACTGCGAATAATATAACTCTCATAATTCTATTCTCTACATGACTATGTTGCTACCGGCTACACTGCAATAAGGATGAAAAGTATAAAAATGATGTCAGGTTCAGGATTATACTGTTATTATCTTTAGTTTTACGGCTGAAATTGCATACATAACCTAAGAATAGATTACGAAGAGCTAAAATTCTTAAGCATTGATTTATCATTTTATTCATAACTAATTCCATGCCTGTCATACCAATTTGTGCTGAGAGATGAAACTGTTTCACAATACCATCCACGGTTTCAATATTTGACATGCAAAAACCAAACTCCGCAGAAGCTTAAGGAACCGATTGCTTGCGTCTGTGTTTCGAAGTAATGTAAAAACTTATTTCACCGCGAAGGATAATTAACTTGGAATTTGTCACAGCTATATTGTCATGTAATACTTAAGAAACTAACATAGTCGTTCGACCTTTATTCCCGAGTTTCATAGCTGTCGTCGAGAAGCAGTTATTGTCGTTAGGTTTAGGATCACAAGACCGTTGGTCGTAAGGGCGGCAAGAGGGTGACAAATTATCTGGGGGCCCCAAAGATCCCTGAACCCTCGATGCCGCCTGCGAATCTTATGCTCTCACGTTTTTCATGGAACATAAATTCCACTATAAAGAAGAAGTAATAGCTTTGCTTAGCTGTTGCCATAAATTCCCTAAGCTCAAAAAATATTACTGTACTAGCCGAAAGCTTAAAAAATTCGTCTTTACGCGTTGCAACACCAGGAGATATCGAATGTTTTCCCATTGTGCTACTAAAGAATAATTTATGTTCGTTTGAATACTAACATTTACTCCAATCATAGTTGTTAAATAAATGTATAAAAAGTAATTGAAAATTTGGGTAAAGTCTTACTGGGTGTAGACTATCTATAATGTGTACTGAATAGACAATTTTTAATCATAGACTACTAAGACTAAATTCTCATATGAGACATTTATAATAATAACCTTTTACACATAAATTTTTTAAATTTAGATATATCAGGCGATTTTCCTCGAGGAAAACTCTAAGTGAAATCTAATACTGGTTGCATGCTTTTTTCAATTAAAAAGAAATCTTACTGCTACAGAATAATTTTAACTCCATGTTTAAAGTAATAATAGACCTTCAGTAAAGTGTATATATATTTATGACCGGGAATATTCCATGGAAATAGTAATAATAATCAAAATATGTTGTCGCAAGTGTAAACCTTCGACAAGAAAACATTAAGTTATAGGCAAACAGATTGGGAAATAAGTAAGAGGTGGAAAGCTAAAATGTTAATTTGCAAAGAAAGCAGACTAACAAAGAAATAAAAGATAACAGTTAAAGGGAGATAGAAAATTGGATGGAAAAATTCGAATAAGTTTAACCAATTATTTAAAAAATATGTATGTCTAGAGCTGAGTTGCTCCTTACCTTTCATAAATATAAGTATTTGAAATATGGGGAATTATTCAAACGTCAACGGATGCTACAGTGGGTAAAATGTCACAAAAGAGGTATGATAGAGAAAAGACAAAGTATAATAAATGACATGAAGAATGGCAGAGTATTTGTTGACAAAGAATGCTAAAAATATGGCCTGGGACGAGAAGTATTACTGCCTCGCAGAAGTACATCGTTAAACTGCAAGGATAAAACTAGGTTATCACGGAGCTTCTGAGCCCAACACGACTCACCCTACTACTTTTATGTGAAGTCATTGATTAACAGCAATAAATAGACGTCGCACATTCAGCATTTAGAAGAAAAAAATAACATCCAAACTGTTCAAAAAGGACATGTCGAACTTTGTCTTTAAATACTCAAAACTGAGGAGTTACATAAGTTTCAGAAGTCAATAGAGATTTTTAATAATTTCTTATTCCTCTATGCAAAAAAGATATTCCATATTCTCTAACGTATAACTTTTTTAAATTCTTAAATGAATGAATTAATCAGATCCAGGAATTTGTTAAATCTGAAAGGGTATTTTCATTCATTCACTTATTTCTTAAAACAATGTCTCATTTGGTATTCTTTAATCAACCAACCATTATCACAAAGTCATTGAATAAAAAATATACAACTTAGATTGGTACTATTTATAAATTTTTTACGGTTGCTTAGGAATTACTGATATCAAAACAAATACGGCTTTAACATTATCATAACCAACCCAAAAACTTAAATAGCTAAGGAAAACTAGAATCCCAAAGTTCTTGCATTCTTAAAATAATAATTAATGATGTTTAAACCTCATTTCTGTAGTTGAAATACGTGTATCACTGACAGTCTTTAATATTTCCTCTCTTTTTTAAATAGTACACGCACATGAAGCCGAATTTTTACTCGGATTTAGAAAATGTAAATTAGGTAAAACCCTATTCATTACAATCTAAAATGAAGCGAAAAATATAATAATTTGCCGAAAGAAGTTTTAGGTTTCAAGTTAACCTTTGACAAATTCAATACAACAAAATTATGCATAATATTCATAAAAATGTTTACGGTATACAAAGGAAAGAGATTTACTAAAAAGAGAGTTGGGACAATAGTTCACAAAAATAATCGAAATAATTAACTTCGTGGCTGAACCGCTTAAGGTTTTTTTAGTCAAATATACATGAATATAAATGAATATATCAACAATAGAGAGCTTAATTTTAAGAAGTAGAAATTAAAAAAACCATAAACACAGTATTCAACCAGAAGGTCGGTTGGGTAGGTGATGGTAGAGTTCACCCAGTGCTAAGCCCGACGGCGTGTGAAATTCACACATCAGGGCAGGGGGGCCAGTTCCTTTCCCTGTGCCGGTTATGGTTTCCCAGGAAGATCTGGTACCCGAAAAATCACATAGCTTGGGTGGAGCTGCAGGTGCCCAGAGTGCCTTGCCCGGGAATCGAACCCGGGGCCCTCCGGTCAGTAGTCCAACGCTCTACCCCTGCAATAACGCAACCCACATAACATATGCATAGCAAATATAATATTAATTATTATATCATCCACAATGTCCCTTTTAGTGACATTCAACTATAGATTTTCCAAACCTCCAAACCAAGGAAATACCAGAAATCTACGAGGTATCCTGGAAACCGCCGCAAGGGTATGGCAGGGGATGATTGTACACCAGTAATGCTACATCATAGCTTACTGTTACTTAAATGTTGGTTGCTAAAAGAAATTTAAATATTTGAAAAATGGAAGTAATATTTACAAAATATCGCAGTAACTACGGTAATTAGGCTTGAATGCGTACTTCTTTTTCTATGCATATGATATAAGCAGGTGGTAAGAAGAAAAAAATTAAGGGTTAGATAAAATAAATATTCATACTGCGCTACGTTTATCATTACAACTATTTCCAATTCTATCCTCTCTTCGCTGCACACCGCCTAACTCGGCTATCAATCCGATTCGGTGAAGATTCCTTATACTAGCAGTGAATTCTGTATGGGGGCTACTACTGATAGACAGTATCGCCCTTTTGCTCTCTCTCTCTCTTAATATTGTTTTAGTATTCTACTGATAAATCCTTATCTTCCAGTTTGTCCAATTACCAACCAGCGAGTTCTAATATATTGAGACTGCAAATGTCTCATTACGCGACTGCGTCGTCACACAAATAAGCGAGTTATTCTCGGGTATCGAGAAATCTCATTATCGAAGCAGCAGTCAGTAGAGAAACGTCAAACGGTCAGTAGTCCAACGCTCTTTCCCCCGGACTACCGCGAACCACGAAGTAGAAATAATCAAGTAGAAATGGCCAATCTTTCCTGGGGCGCAAGCATTAGAAAAATGTACGTGTTTGCTTCAAAATAACTTGGCTACATTACACTGTCTACAGGATAAGTTACCCGAGCGCCCTCGTAATTATTTTTATTTTTTTTCGGTACTAATTCGAATTTCTATCTAGTCTTCCTCCTAAGAAAACTTTGTAGTTCGAATTTTGCGTGTGTTCAATCATTCACTCATTCAAAATTCTTTTATAACCATTCGAAAATTTAAATGATAACGTAAAACAATTTCGAATCGCCTTTTCTTCAATCAACTATGAATCGACGTTTTTGAAATAGAGCATATAAGAGTCGTAAGATTTGGAAGGAATCTTTTTGCACTACATAAAAAATTATTAAATCACTTTTAGCTGTTTTACCCTTTTAAAAAACAAAAATAATGTAGGTATTTAAATAAAAATTAAATGGTTGAACAAAGAGGTTTTTTGTGCTTAGGAAGAAAAATAAGGTGCATGAGTGACGAGATTTGGTCGACTACTTGAGAGATATCATTGAGATTCTCCATCCGTGAAGAAGGGTGATGAAAAAATGATATCCATTCTACCGAATTTTCACCGTGTTCGTTGGCGTCAGTAGCGGAAGTTTCACAGATAATCCAATCACTGTCTTCAGATTGAAGGATCAGAGAAACAGCTGTCTAGTGAAAAAAACTCGCACGGTAAACAAACGGGAGAATCGAAGTACGTTACAATGAGGCGGAACCTTCTGAAACAACATGTAAGAATGCATTTAGCGAGATAAAAGTCAGTGCCATCATAACTATATTCAACATAACTCCCTACATTTGACCATTTTGTTGTTGGAACTATTAATAAAATTTATGGGTTTTTTGAATAGGCATTTTTACTGAAATATAAGGTCCCCTTAAATACAACTCGGCAACACTAATTACTCGAGGATGCTGACGCACCCATCGTATGATAAATTGATTTTAATTTTCGAAAATGCATAAATACGCATTAGTGACACCACGCTCGGATTTAATTAAAATTTTAATTAATTTTTTTAAAGTTTCATGTAAAATTATGGGTAGGGTTCAATGAATATACGATGGACTCGTCATGAACTATTAACTGAGGAATGTAAGTTTCAATGCTATTTGAAAAACTAGGATGCGAGCCACTTCCAGCACAAAGAGTAAGAGGGCTAAAGACTTTAAGAGAAGTGCACGACTCTTCTACGCCCCCCCGACGTTCACGACCCCCAGTTTACCTGGGGGATTACAAAGGCTCCCTACTGCAACAAGACCTTTCGCATAAACCGAGGAATGTATGAAACTATGAAATATAGAATCTATGAAACACGAAATTTCTGCTAATATTTTATTACTACGATCCGAGTTTCGACTCCTCAAATCATCATCAGGTGACAGAATTTAAAAGAGGGTTTTAACAATAAAATTATAGTAAAGATGTGATAATATAGAATTGGCATTGCCGACCTGATTTATCATATTCAAAATATTTATCTACCTAAAAAACTCAACCGCATGCCCTTCTTGGCTAATCGCAAGGCGCGTATAACGTGCATATTTCAAAGTAACATTAATAATCTCAAGAATTGCCACTGAACATCATAAATATTTGTCATCTCCTAGAGGAAATCCCAGAAAACTCAAAATTTGACATGAATGCACATTTTCCTAATAGACAAATTATTTTTCAAATTCTATATAGAAAAATAAGTAAGCTTTATTTCCACACAATGATCTAATTAACTAGAGTTAAAAAATAATTTTATTTCAAAAACTCACTAATTTTACTCAGGTTCATTACTTCATATTCAAAACAATGTGAAAAAATAATTTATTTAAGAATTGATAATTTTAAGGATTTGCTATTAAATTAGAAAATGAAAATAGAAAATTATAGATTGATTTTGATTGATTGAACATTTAAATATTGGCATCATGCTGAACTTTGAGTCGCCACTATCGAGTTTGATGATTAAATAATATACATTTTATTAATCAAAGTTCTGGATTTAAACATTGGATTCAGAAAATATTCAAATTTTACTTGAAATCCCAGAGCTATATATGAGATAAAATACCAAATAAATACTTGAAAATATACATAGACATTCGAATTTTGTTAATGGATGTTAACGGGAACCTCATCGCGAAGAAAATACTTTTCTGAATGAATATTAATATTATAATTGTATAAGGTATATTATTACCATCAATTTCGACAGTGCATTGATTTAGTAAGTTTAAATACACCAAAACCAATAGAGAAACAATTTCGAAATGATCATCAGTAATGTGACTGCAAAATTATAATCGAGTCTTTATATCACACTTTTAAAAATGCGTCATCAGTTTTAAAAATTGGATACCAAATCAAAAATGAAATGGATTGAAAACTTCAACGGTAGGTACCTACTTGTAATCTCCATATCTTCCATAATTCAAGCATGAAGGTTTTTAATTGAGACGAAGTCACCGACGCAATTTACGGCCAACGTGATCAAACTCATTATCCTTCTCACCCCATCCCTAAAATATTCTCCTTGAAATCCCTGAATCATGAAAACGTAACGAGCCCTCCGACACCTTCCGAAGGTGGTCTTTAAAAGTCCTAATGAAGCGATTGATTGACGGTAAGAAAATAAATCAGACGTCTGTGCTCCGAAAAGGATACTATGTACTCTATCCTTTCAGCAGGCATAATTAATCAATTGAAGAAAATTACTTTTAGCCCTACACATCATTTTCAAAAACACTTTAACAGATGCGAGTAATTATACCTAATGCACACATGGTGCATTGCATTGAGCATCGAGGTGTAATCTCTATGCTTGTGAAAACTACACTTCCTAAGGATACCGTTTACTCAATGAAGTTTTTCCTTGAGAAGACTCTTTATGGAAAGTTGTTAGATTTAAAAAGAACATTTTCTGAAACTTTCTACAGCAGTAATGCTTACATACTATAATTTATTTTTTTTATTTCTCTACTAATTTTGGGAAGAAAAAATAAGTAGTAGGATTTGATGTAATGAAAGTATGAACAGTGTGGATTTCACGGATTTTGATATTCCAAATGAAGGAATCTTCTTCAAAGGATGAAAATGAACTTATACAATAAGAAAATTACAATTGCATTATAAACGAAATGAAATACAACTAAAGGAGGAGTATGAGTTCAACTCTGAAAGGGGTAATGACGCAGAGAATATATTTCAAGTTTAAGGAATGTATCCAAAACATTTAAATAAACTTTTTAAGTTGAAATATATTTTAATTAAGCCACTTTTTGAAAACACAGGAACTAATAATAGCGATAAACTGTGGCATAGAATATTTTTCTTCACTTTGCAGGAAGATACTAATAAGATACTGATGCACAAATACTGGATGTGTACAATTAGCAATGATAACATTTCTCAGTATCGAGGTGTAGCTATACCCTTTTTGAAAATTAAAAAGTTTTTTGTAATTCTAGATAACTAGCCAAAATAATAATTCGGTTAAATAACTAAATATAGCCTCAGCCAAATTCCATTTTTATCTTTTACATGTGCTTAATGATGTTGCAATGATATAAATTATTCATCCACTTGGAATGTACTAAAGGAAAACTAAAATAAGTCGTTCTATCGCTTGAATTTTGTTGCACTAAAAACTTATTGCAGGAATTAGAGAATGGTTGCCCGCATTTCAGTGAATTTTTCCGGAAATTGTATTTCAGCTGATTGGGCTCATATTTTTCCATTCTCAAGTAGGATGTTTCCTAATATACAATGTATAATGTAAATTTATGTGTCTATTTGTCCGTATATAGGTGTATTAACACTCTTTATTAAAAAAACTCGCTATATTATCGCTCTTGCGATAATCGACTCTCAAATGTGCACTCTCTGAAAACAGAATATGTACAATTAATGGTAATAATTCTTTAGATGAGTAACCTGTGTATCCTATATTATAAATACTACTTAATTTGTATAATAATAATAAATATAAAATTGCAATAATCAAATTTGTTAAAAAAATGTATTTACACGAAAGTATTTCAAAACAATAACTTGTTATGGAAAAATCTAAATTATAGGGCTTATGGTTTACATATTTCTCAGAGAATGAATCTTAAACTTGGCTTTAAGTTAAATCTGAGAGGAGAAAAAGATATAATAAAACAAGGGTATCTGTTTTGTGCAAAGTTAAAGCATTAATTATAGTGTGAAATGAAATTAAGTTTAAATTACGACCCGAAAAATTAAATTCGTGTTAATTTGAATGATTTTTTGAACTCATTGACAATATTTCAATTGTATTTTTTTCACAATAAAATAATCTGTGTATCTATTTATATTTAAATATAAATACTCCCTATACACAGCATGCTTGCAGCATTTTTAACCACCAGTGCTTTTGGAGGAAGTCTCCTAGAAGCGTGTGACAGCGCGTTGTTATGTTTATGCGCATGTGCGTGAGTATGCTTTGCGAGCCGATGTTTGCGTTTCATAAGAAGGACCTCGTAACTAATTTTTAAGTACCCTCTTAAAGCGGTGGCGGCAGCAGGCGAAATGGCCTTAAGCACAGAAAAAAGATACTGCGAGAGATACATAAATCTCCACAGCGTTAGTGTCCATTCCTTTCATAAACTTCCTCTCTTCCACAGCGAAGAGGGAGCGGGAACACCCCTCGCTATTGCCTACTATCACTCGAGAACCTGGAAAACCTCCCCCCCTCTCTTTCTCTCTCTCCCAACTTCCTGTGTTACAATCCCCCCTTCCCGTATCCCCATCACACCCCCTCCTTCTCCTGCCCTATTGCGAAAAAGGCGGCAGGAAATGCGTTGCCCGCCAATGGCCCGTGACTGGCGCCGGGAATTGTCGGCTCACCTCCCGCGGACGGAATCCCCTCGCACTCCGCTGCATCCTCCTTAACTCACAATCCTCACACATCACCTCCCAGCATCTATCTCTGAGTCCCTCAAGATAGGCCCTCTGCCACACCCTCCCAGACGGTAATCGCGGGAGGAGATCAGCAAACACTACTAGTGTCGTTGATCCACCAACTTCCAAGGGTGGGTAGGCACCCGAAAGAAAGATTGGAAAAATGAAAGGAAGCACTTAACCTACGAAGGAGAACCATAGATCGAATCGTATTCAATGCCAGAAAAGCACGCGTTACGACGATAAAGTGACGCCTTGGGGGTCTTCAAACTTTTAAATATGATGATGAAAATATAATAGAAATAATATTAATAAATAATAACAAAATATAAATAATATTAATTATGAAAACATGGCCCTAGGAATTGGAAACCGATGTGCAAGTGATAAATACGATTTCCAAAAATCGAATAAAATTCCCATTATCCCCTTTCCTTCAACTTATTCCCATTTTTAGCATTCATCCCTTATTTTTATTGTCATTTTCTATAGTAAAAATATGCTGTGGATTATATCAACGATAACAGATTGAAGAATATTCAAACATTTCCAATTTTTTAATTGGAATACAATCGAGGTTTACGACATAATGCCTGAATATGTTTTTCAGTTATTTGCATTAAGCTCTGAGCAAAACTTAATGGCTACTTCAGCTCTTCTTTAAGCTATGAGAAGTTATTTCAATGTCTCAAGTATATCATATGAAGTTTGAAACACATTTATTGTTCAACACTAACAAAAATAATTTATTGCTTTATAAATAGATAAAATATTTCGTATCTGAATGAAAATAATTTTGAAATAGCTCCTGAAAAATTGTGGAGGAAAATGATTGATATTATAGATAAAAATAAATATGGTTCGCAATGGTTACTTCTGTGTGTGGAGTTATTTTGTTTTATAACTAGGTGATATAACCACTATTCTTTAATAATAGTAATCCAACATAATACGTCACATCATGTTAAATGGTTACCCGGAATTCGATGAAAAAATTAAAATGCATGGAAGACATAGGTTTACAACTGCAAAATTAGCACTTAATTATGCTAATATTTACAAAGGTAGGTACTTTAAAATATTTTAGGGGAAAATGATGTAAAAAAACGTGAATGTCAGAGAGACTGATTAAAAAGGAATGAATTATCCCAGTTTATGATAATCAAGAGTTTCAACATGCATATTTATTCTTTTTTATGAAAAGTATTTCTTATTATGAAACAGAATTACCGATTTTAGATATTAGTGAAATATGTCTTACTAAATAGCCAATTGAAAATCATAAAGTATTTATAATTTTTCTAATTTTCAATCTTTACGGAAAAACATAAAAATACGACTAAAAATCCTCGCGATCAAGAGAGAGAATGAAAAATTCTGTGATCTATTAGCCTTGTAAGATTTAGTTGGATTAAACATGCCGCTGCATTAGAAAAAAATCCCATTATTGCAGAGATACAGAGAAAAGAGAAAAAAATCATCTAATTTCATCAGAGTTAACGACAGGCTTTCCGCTCGTTTGCCTTTTCTCATTTACATGTTCCCCATGCACTTCGCATCACTTGCCAGCGACACCGTTCTCTCTCACCCCTCGTTCACTCCTTCACGTGGAAATGTCCCCACCCCGTCTCCTCCCAAACCCATTCCGGCATCCTTTCCATCTCACCCCAACACTTTCCTCATTTCCCCGACTTTCGATCCCATTAGCGCAATCCTTCCACCCACTCCGTCCTCCCCTTCGCTGTGCTGACTCGATGGTATGTTGAGGTGTGGGGTTTCTTCCCGCAACCCCGCAAATCACTGATCCAGCGCGACGGTAGAGGTCTCAGGGTTCTTCTGTGGAGGTGGTAGCGGTGGCATTGGGGGTGGGTTCTTTGGCACAGAAATAACGACACACAATACAAGCGCCATCGTGGCACATGCTGTGTGGGGGAGCCCTCGGTTGATGTCTGAAGGGCCGGGACAGGGGAGGAATTTGGGTGAAAGGCAACTCCACCTCATCACTCTCTCGTTCTCGTCATCTCTCCATGCATATTCCCGCCCTTGTATCCATACCCATGCGTGAGATGGCAGGTGAAGGGGGTTGAGCTGTTACGTTGGGATAGTGGCACAAGTGGAACGGACGGAGGTGTGTCGTTTGAAAAAAATTCCCGTTGCGATAATATCCATTTCCCATTGTGTATAACGATTTGGATTCTCTATAAATATAAAGACTATGATAAACATTGGAGATGAGGGACATAGAAGAGAATAGCAAGAATTCTTTATCTATATAGGAAATCGATTGGAGTAGGGTGGGCAGAGTGAGAGGTATTTCATAGGAAGAAATCCGTTAAGTAATGGAGCTTTAACAAAGAGGCGGTAGTTGAAGATTGGCAACTGAAGTAAAAAAATGGAGAAAAAGAAATAGATGGAAAGGAAAACAAACCGTTCTACACTCCGACTTAAGATGCAATGTAAATACTTGAGTGGTATAAAGGGGACACTGTGGGAAAAATTTGTAGGAGTTAGGAAAAATGCATAGATTTCAAGAGTAAAAGCGGTAATAGAGAGTAGAATGCTGCAGAAGTGAGGTAGAGGGAGGAAAATAAAGGAACTCTGGATAGAATTAAGGAAAGTAGAAATCATGCAGAGCCATATGTTATACGGGATGAAGAATATCTTTTCTCATAATATATAGAACTTATAAATGAATAGATTTGTGTGAATTGTCAAATATCATCGAAAACCAACCCTAAGTGCAACTAAAATAATATAATAACCCTTTACTTTTTCATGCTTTTCATTAATGCGTGCAAGCATCAAAACCAGGAAGGCTTTGTTCAATATTCACTTATTGTAATAACCCTCAGTTTTTTCGAAATTTTCTGCACTACGGGAATCTAAAATAGTACGCATACAAGAGCTATTTCTCCATTTAAATCGTCCATTCCACTGTCGCAGCACTAGGGGAATCACTTAATTGGCATTCCCCTTAGCGACACTCATATTCAAGAAAGTTTTGATAGATTATTATCTTTTTTGAATGACATAATTTAGATGTGGTTATGTTTTTTTTATGTACATTTCCTTAAGAATGCATCATTCAAGCAGCAAAACATTTTCTTGTAACCAAATTAGGATGCAAGGTGAAATCGGACTGGTGATTTTCCGGATCGTTTTTAGACTTACCTATTTCGAATAATATGCATAATTGAGACAACATTTTTCTTTCACAATATGTGTCTATACATAAGTCATGAAGGTAATTTTTAATTATCACAAATGTGATTTTTAATATTACTGTAAGCGACTAACTCATAATTTCAGAATAATACTTACCTAGAAAAATAAAATAAAAGAGAACTATGACAGAATCATAATACATTTGCCTTAAAAATATTACACCTGTGTTACGCATGAGTTCAGTAATGCTTGCCTACTTTCAATATTAGAAAAGTCTCATCATAAATTTCTCGGTTTCCGTATGTTCGTATCTAGGCTACTCTCACACTTCCACAACCAGCGATGGTTCCCCTAACTCCGGCATCAGATCAGGCTGCCAGCACAGGCTGCTTCATTGCCTCCACCAGCTCTACCCTACAACTCACTCTTCTCCTCAACCCTTTCGAATTTCCTCGCAGATGTACGGAGAACGATTGGTCTTCTGAATACCCGTCCCGACCCGCTAACGCCGCATTCTACTCTTCCCTCCTCTTTTCACTTCCTTTTTGCTCCCTGCCTCTCTTTCGGTTTCCTGTCATCCCACACTCCTTTTCACACTGACTCCCTCACGCACCTTACCCTTTGGAGTCCGTCCCCAAACCCCGCAAACCCATCCCCACACACCCCTCTCCCATCCCTTCCCCTTTCTATATCTTCCCATACATTTGCGTAGCACTGGAGGGAACACGTGTATCGACGTTATGGCAAATGTGCGCCCCCTTTACCAATCCTCCCACTCCCCTGCCACTCCTCTTTCGTCCCCCCAACTCTCCATTTCCCCGCTGAAACCATTTTAGCTAGCGGGGTCTTTGAGGATAAAAGGGACAAAGGGGAAGATGGAAGGCAAGTGAGGGACGAAAGGTACGGAGGGAGAAAGAGAGAAAGGGAGGTTGGCAGGTGGGGGTTTAGGAGACGAGGGACAAATAACAAAAACACAAAGGAGAGCTGTTGGCACGGCGATGATGGAGACTAATTTACTGGATTTCGTTTGAAGACTTTTGAACGCCGTACGACATTTGGGGAATGGCTCTGATACCTAATGGGACTAATGAATCTATGAGTGACCTAATGGAACTATGGTTTTGTATTTCACAAGCATTTCGATAGCTAAGTGAACCGCCTATCACCAAGTGAGGACATGTTTATTACATGGGCTCAATATTCAATTCTGGCCGGCGTAAGAGTAATGAGTTTTCCAGCGGTGTACGTATTAGTTTTTTCGGCCACACGCTATTGTATGCTAATAACTCATTTCCGTGGTAAATGATCAAATTTGACGCTAATTTAGTTTGTAGCGATGGCCATATATGCAATAAAATGTAAAATACAAATTTTTATCAGAGAAATAAGGTTTGTCCTAGAATATTTGGGCCTGAGTTTTGAAATGGAAACTCATAGGCAATGGTGTTCATTCCGTTAGAAATATTAGAAATTTAACAAAAAAAAATGTTTTCAAACTACAACGGGTGTTCTAAATGTAAACAACAATAGGCAGAAGACGTAAATGTTACCGATCAATCAAATAAATATGCAATTATATCAACAGTGGGTGAAATAAATGTATTTAGTAATAGATACTTGATTTATTTTACAATTGCAACTAGTACGAACAAAAATATTTTGGATGATTTCAAAGTATGTGGCTTACCATTAAAACTAAAAAAAATGTACAATTATGACATTTTGTAGGAAAAGAAAAGGGAAACTTAACACCGTCGCACAATTATTGAGGTAGGTGGCGAGTATTTGGAACTCACCCGAGGAGTTAAGTAAATACAGAAACATTAGAGAATAAAGCTAGGTTCGCCTATGTAAGTTACAAAATCAAAGAACGTAATGCGGTTAATAGAAGAAGTAACATGGGAGTTCCTCCAAACACAAAGGTGGAATGTGGGATACAGCAATTAGAAAGGCACATAGCACTCGATTTAGATTATTAAACTAAAGAAATCATTATGATCCATTATTATATTGACAAAATGGACGACTCGGACAAAACAAAGACTGCAAAACAAATTCATGGACCTTTTTTTCCTCGCAATATTTGCGATCATACAGAAACTAGACAACGAAATAACTATAAACAATGAACAAAGAACACTGATCCCGAACACTTATGTAGTTACTGAAGGCTGGTAACAGCCCACCAGCCGCGTCCGGGGAGGCTTGGAGGGTACCGCGTTATTGTATATGTAGCAATAAAATCTAATCTCTATAGTAGTAAAAATTATTAAAATACACTGAGTTAAGGAAGTTTCAAAATAAAAATGCCAGTGATCAGGTTTGAAAAAGTTTATGTAGACATTTAAAAGGGTAAAAATCATTCGCTGGTCAAGAAAACGTCTTCATTTTAACTAATAAACAGCAAATGATTCCGTTAAAAGTCACTGTCACGGAATATTACTCAGTTCTTTGAATTTATTCACTAGAGTTGCATTCACATTAGGAATTGATAAAAATTATTATCCCATTCAAATGTTGACATAAGACCTTGTAATGAATTAGATTTTGCATAAATATGTGTACATACTTTCAAACTGGCGATTTCTAATAGTGATTATCACCTGAAATTTAGCCAAGATATACATCAATATTACCACATATTATGTAATTTTTAACAATTTATGAAACCGTCAAGTGAAAACATTTCTTAGGGGAGTATTGTAATATTGTGATTCATTTGTATCTAATAGGTTAAATTGACAAATAAAAAAATTCTACTACTGAGTAAACAATACCTAATTTATTCACCCTGTTTAAGTAAAAAATGCATGAAAATAATCAATTGATTACATAGAAAAAACCCATTACGAATTAAATGAACGAGTACTGAAACCAAGTCTCAATGCAAATGTAATGACGGAGGCACTAAAGTAGAGAAGTTCTGCGTATCATTGCATCAATAATTAACGCAATGATTTATAGTTCTTTATGAAATAATGTCGTTAAAGTAAGTGCACGCGCTGTGTTTTACGATCACGGCTCTCAATCATATTGCGGTTACGCTTGGATTTCGAAAATACATTTATTTGAAAGGGGTTTTATTTAGCTTTGATCGGATGCAAATACTAACGAGAGGTGGTTCTCGCCCATTTTTATTAATTGTGTCACCACCCGTGATCATTCACATTACATATCTAATTAATTATATTTTGTAAAATAATTTTACCCTTCCCCTTCTCTTGCAACGCCCTTTTTTTAATGTTGCATATTATTTGTAGAGGGAAATAACATTTTCAGAGAAGTAATAGCGCATTTACTGTGAAAGGAAAGGCACATCGTAACTTTTGAATAATTTTTACGTCGAGCAAAATGGGTCCATTTCAGATAATTAGATCACTTTTTTTAATGCAGGCGCAAAAGAGCAGTTAAAATGGCAATTCGTATATTTTCTGCACGATCTCAATTACAAAAATATGAGTTTGATTGAACATAAAAATGCCAAAAATTGCAATTTATTCGAGTTAAAATGAAACTTACCAAGTATTTTACGTTCATTTTATAATATGATGAAAAATATTTAAAATACCCAATGAAATGGATTTATTGGTGCTTTGGCTTTCCTAATTAATGCAAAAAACGTATTTCACAAGTAATGGTAGGTAGGGAAATCCATATTCATACGTTCGCTAAAATGATAATAATACCGAAGTTACAAGAATCTATGTACAAGGGTGGTCTAAAACTTTTTCGACCCAACAAAGATACAAGATGTTTATTTTCTGAAATTTTCATCTCGGAAACTTATCAGACCACCCTTGTACATATAATCTTATACTGTAATTAGAATGTAACTAATCCTTGGTTGTTATATCTCGAGCATTAAGTTTCTATGCAAGGATATACATTATAAAAAATGATAAAGAGGCAAAAATATACCGTATTTGAATGTGACCTTAACATCCGCACTAAAATGACAATAACTTTAACAAAATTCTGTAGGAAAGAAAATCTACTATTATTCTACTTTTCGATTGATCCGGAAGAAATTAATTATAATGAATAAAGTGATACAGGCTCATATTTACCTAAATCTCCATATCGCGAAACGTTGAATCATTCAAGACTAGGTTAACACTCTAATTGAGATTAATCAAGTGTGTTATCTTGAACGTAAAAAAATCAAGAGTAAAAACCCCTCGATTTAAGAGAATAATATAGTTACATTAATTTAAGATAATTTAACCATAAATGTACCTCATTGTTTTCGGTGAAACGGTGAAATTCGACCTGTTGGGATGCCGCGATCACGACGCGCGTAAGTAGATGCCGATCGAGAGCATGACAAGATTCGTCGTGGTTACCATGCATATATAGCCAGTGGAACATACATATTGGTTTTTGTGGAGACATACAAACCATCTTGTCATATTTATTAAGAGTGTGGAATAAAACCAAATTTGGCAAGACTTAATAAAATGTAATACATGTCTTTTGTCATTGCCATAAAATCAAGAAAAGTTAAAAATGAAATTAAAAAAGGAGAAATCATCGTACGTTTATGTGGCTATGATCACCAAAGAATTGATACTATATAATTAAAACGCATTTTTTTAAACAAATTCAGTCGTGATTAACGCATTTTTAAATAATCACATAAGTAGACATTATAAATATTGTTTATACAGGATACGCCAAATATAATGATAGAGAATTAATTTGTCAAATAATATTGTCATTATCATTAAAACCGTTAATAAAAAACTCTGTGAAAATCGTGCATTCCATAGCGCTTTGCATGTTTAGCTCTCGTATTAGAAGGCACCAATGATATAAAATTGTTATTATTTGTTGAATTATAGTTCCTATATATTCCAGTAAGAATTCTTAAAACGCTATCAGAAAAAAGCAAGGTGAAAGATGATTTCAACTTATTAATGCAAAAATTGGTGTTGACATCAATGACAACAGGGGAAATGTGGCATCCTGTAATGTATGCAATTTGCATGGCTTTCATGAGTGGCGGGGAAGACTAACCAGAATCCGATTTTCACTTGCACATGCACGTGTAAATTACTGTGTCAATATTACCATCTACATTACGACAATGACCTAATGAACATGCAGTTAACATGTCACATAAATTCAAATTAGTTTTGAAAAGTGAGTGCTAATTAAAACTTGGGTAATACATTTCTGATTTAACAGGAAAAAATTAATAAGCCGTTTTCATACAATTACAAAGAACTTCTTTGCACCGGAGTATCAGTGCATTTATCGAATGGCAGATTAATTGTGTACCTCCCTACATTACTATCCATAATTGTGATGTGTTTTCAGGTGCGTAACTCACCATTCAAATCAAAAAGAATGGGAGGATACGCTCCCTAAAAAGCAGTTTGTTACAAACCTCACAATCTGGGAGCGATAGCAATTTCCGAGAGGGTTATAGCACCTACCTCTTTCTTAGTACCTTTGTTTTCCCCAAGAGGCACTCCGATCGCTATGCCGTCTCTCGGGGGCAGTGAGACACTATAGCACCATCATCGACCGCCCTTTTCCCCACGTAACTACGCAGTTTGGGAAATGCGTGCCGCTTTTAAACTGCGCCTCACCAGAAAATGGAATTATTCCCGTTCTGCTTCTTCCTCAGGTCTTTGGTACAGAAACACAATTATGGCCCAGCGATGAT
Organism: Hetaerina titia; assembly: GCA_037158775.1. Classification (NCBI taxonomy): domain Eukaryota; kingdom Metazoa; phylum Arthropoda; class Insecta; order Odonata; family Calopterygidae; genus Hetaerina; species Hetaerina titia. The sequence continues at coordinate 78,507,684 of CM073775.1, read as the reverse complement.
CGAACACCGAGGCTTTTAAATTATGGCGAAGTGGAAACTTGTTACGCTTGATGAAATGGATTTTTTCAGCATTTGGATTAGAGAGGCCCAAAGGGAAATGTGGTCGCATTACCCTGAAGAAGTAGCCCCTCCCTCTCCTATTCACCCGCGTACACCCAGGCACTCGGTCACTCACTCAAAGTTAACCATTAGATATTACCTTTGCTTTCTCATGATTACTATGTAGTTGAATATGGAGTAAAACTCACGAACGTGAATCAAAATTGATGAAAGGAAAATTAATGATACAAATCCCATGACTCACCATCAACTGATGAATGGAAACGAATGATGACTGATTCATAATTACAAGTTGCATACCATATAGTAATCCATCACTTCGAAGCAGACATTTTCATTGAACAACATACGTTTATCCTGATGATTCTACTTACGAATATTAACTATTAAGGTACGGTAATTAAATAGTGTGAATTTGTTTTTTAATAGCTAAATGGAAATGTGCACGCCATTTAAGATATCTTATGTCGTAAATAATGAGCATTTTCACGTGAAAAGTGATAAATGAGTAGATATTCGGAATAAAGGACAATGAAACTCTATATCGAATTAATTCTGAGTTTGAACAGGTAATTTTGAATAGATATAAATGGGATGAGGAAGACCAGTGAAGAAGTGATTAAAGCGGAATAAAAAATATTATATATATTATAGTACGTGATCGTTTATGACACAATGAAACAGTCGAAATTGGAGTTCCATTTCATAAATGTACTTCATTACTTAAGATTCACCTGAAATATCATGAGGTCCAACGTAAAATAAATTGTTAAATGAGATTATACGTGTCAAATCCGATTAATAACACATTGCCATAAAATATACAAAAACTATTTCACAGAAACATTTGAGTTTTACTTAATTTCACGTTTTTAATCCAACGTATGCGTTGGCTTATAGATGTTGGGGTGAAATTCCAAGTATGTTGGATCCAGATTAAAATGATAATGTTATAATAACCACCTTAATATAAAATATACGATATTCTATTCCATTTTGATAGTTCTAATTTAAAGAGAAAAGAGATACATCCTCTTACTTCCATATAATTAATCACGGATTCAATGTTAATTTTAAGACTTATTTAATAATAATTTATGATTTATTTATTGAATTAGGAAATATATCCTTTTTGTAATTGGTAGATAAGACTGTTCTGTTATAATAGCATTTGAAAATATTGAATATGCTATAATTAGAAATGATTCATTTATTTGTCTTATTCCTCATTGTCGATTCGGAATTCCAAACGGTTAACGTAAATCTGGTTTACTAGTTATTAACCTTTTTTTCTGCAATGAGTTTTGCGGACTATAAACTAAATTACCTTGGTAACTCCAGTAATTTATTAATAAAACCTTTAAAAAGGAATATTTCATCGCTATATGCGTGGCACTGCCAGTATATGCATTGATGGAAACTCAAGCAATAAAATCTCATTAATTCTATTCCCAAATTGTATCGAAAGCTCAACCAATCAGTTGAGATTAAATTGTAATTATTTACGTTTTATTGTTCACTCATAAATACGTGTGTACGTAGGTATGAGTTAACAAATTTTACATACAGTTCACTTATACACTGAGGTTTAGAAAAATGCGGAAATATCATAGAGAGAACAAAGTATTAATCAGCATGTAATTTAAGAACGAAATATTCGAAGAGTAAACCTTTCATGAAGATGGATTGCGATAACATAGAATTTCACAATTGTATGCCTAATTTTTCCTGTGAATTTTCATTTCACAAATTAAATAATTAAAAAATTCTTCCTTACTCTTTAATTATAGAGTAAAATGATACGTAATTAAATAATATGAAGTATCCCGCTACACATGAAAGAGGAATCAGTATAATGAAAGAGGGGTGTAACTGAAACCCATCCATTTCATTCGCTGGGGTAGAGGAAGCCCCTAAAACCCATGCTTCACATTCCAGGGGCATAATGCAGGCGTGAATGCGCGAAATGCGAAAATAATTTCCGAAAATTGCCTCAGGGTAATTAAGAATCGCTTGGGAAATGTGGAAAATAAACTGAGTTTGCCATTTTGAAATGGGTATTTATTATTATCATTATTTTGCTTGGAAAAATGAAACCTTTGCGGTGGTATATAGGTACTCTTAATGAACTTTGGACACTAATTGTCGTTTAGAAAAATTATTTGCAGATATAATTTCATCATTTATTTGTGCAGCGGGAAAGAGACATAGGGTAAATTTTTGGTCATAATTGTAGAGTATATTGATTCATATTTAACTTAGTGAACGCAAATTATAATTTAAACAAAGCATAGCAAAAAGGGAAAGATTTTATCTGCTAATATTAGCAAAATCTGTCGTCCTAACCCTACAACAATTGGGTTAATAAAGTTTTCAGTTATGCCAGATTCAAATTTAGCTATTAACATAGCAGAAAAAAACAAAATATTCTTATTGACACATCAACATTCACAAAAATTATGACTTCTATTTAAGTTCATGTTATGTTGTTTCATCATTGATTCCTTATATACCTACGCAGCACTATAAAAATTAACAATAATATCATAAGTGTAATGAATTTTTTTGTGTGATGTGTAACAGGTATGAGAAACAAAAAATTTTACTTCACATTTTGGCATGAAAAATGGCGTTGCTCTGACTAGCGTTGAAAAAGACTTCGTATGGCAAATTTAACTCATAATATATAACTAATAGTTCCTTCCCTTTTCTCGTCATATATTATAATTACTAAACGTCTCCCTAAAGCTAAATAAGAAATCGGCAAAACTTCCCTATTTCTTTACATCAATCATGTCCAAATTTTGTAATGAAATGACCTTGACCAACGCAGAAACTACGCGACGTTTTAGTTCAGCTCAATAAAACCAACATACACATGAAATGCGAGAAAATCATTATGAGTTAATCCATCATGAAATTGTCAAAATTAGTATTAAAAAATACGACAAAACAAAATGCTGATTTATAATCAGATATATAACCTCAATGAAGAACTTTCCCTACATTAGAATATAATTATTAAAATGACAAGAAATGGAATTTTTTCTAAATTTTTATAATTAAAGTTATAGAGCACGAATGATAATGCAAAATTTTCGACAAAAAGGTTGGGAATCCTTATTGATTTCCCACAATAACACGATGATCACAGATGTATCACTATCCTTACTGCCACAGAAAAGGGACGTTCGTGTACTAGTAGTTACTATTTAAAAGATAACAGAATCCCTTATGCAGTTACTAATATACAAAGAATTTATAAGGGAATAATCCACGTCAGCGGTTCGCGCCAACGGGATTGTCGGCGCCATTTTAGGAAGCGGGGCGGAACCCAGAGTGAGGGAGAGGGATAGAGAGAGAGAGAGGAGAGGGAGAATGGAGGAGAGTGGGAGAGGAGGAAGTGTGGATTCCTACGTACTGGATGAAGGAGAATAAGGCATATTTTATGTTCAAAATTTTGGAGCGTTTTGAAGGAGGTAGTAATTATTAATCAAATATTACGCAGTGTACTGATCGCTTGAAGCCAATCATTATCTTCATCATTATCTTTGATATTATTCGTCATCTATAACCTTTGGCGATATGTTGTTTGAATATTATCACTGTTTATCCCTGTTCTATTACTTATTTGATAAGAATAATTGTGAGAGCCAGTACATAACGGACATCCGCTACCATTTCGACGCATAATATACATATAGTAATGTAATGCTGGCTTAACTATTATAGCTCTAGTCTTCCTCATTTCTTGTACAATACAGAAAATACGATTCTATCATCAAAAACATATTTTATTTAGAAAGGCAAATGATGGCTTTCAGTCTACGGGTATACTCGAGGAACTAAGTCACCACCTCAATACCAGAAATACATTTTCCATCTTTTGCGGTTTACTTATCCAAGACCTTACAATATAAATACACATGCTCCAACATTTGTTACATCTACTTTTATGAAAATTTAGAATTGAGAAATCATCATACAACATGTACTTTATTGTTTTTCAATGACTTTATCTTTTGATAAATAAGACTATTGTTTTTATCATGGATGGAAATTGGCCTCCGAGTCTCATCATAATCCCGGAATCTAAAAAATAAATCTTTAACTAATTATAGAATATGTTTCATTGAAAATATGTTACCTCAATCAGCCTTATTAAGAAATTGCACAGAATTATGAAGGAGGATGATATTTTCCATAAAATATTTTTCGTATGCATAAATTTCAAAACATTTTATGAAGAATCCGTATCGAATACATCATCTGATTTTCTATAGTATGATATGCTCAAATTTAAGCTTTCAAAATAGACTCGGGACTCATAATGGCTTTACGAAAGGAATTCAATTTTTTGGATTACACAAACCTCTTTTAGACGTAGTCACAAAAAGCGTTACAGTGCCATAAAACGATTTGAATTCAGAAATTCCTTCTTTATTATCAGGATGACGATTTCATCGCGCAATATGCAGCAACAATTCCCGAAAATAATCGTAAAAAAAGAAATAACACTTTCCGAAAAAATTAATTTAGACGCAGCAAAGATAGCCATGGAATAAATAGTTTAAGCCCCAGGGAGAAAATTAAGATAAGGAAGACGGCAGATTTATAAAAAAAACCACCACCGTAATCATATTTGCCTGTGACGAAAGAATACACTCGCACATATATATACTTCTCTTATTTTTTAATTTAAAACACAAGTAAAAAATACATTTCATTATCGCCATGCTAATTAAGGTCCGTGCCAAAGCTTCATTCTTCAAATTCTCATGGGAGGGTTGGAAACCTACTCCCTATACTGCAAATTCCCCCGTTACCCACAAGCCAAAAGGGGTGGGAGAGGGAACTTTTGGGGTGGTATAGGAGGTGGAAGGTGGTTCCGAACCACCCATCTTTACCCCACCAACCCACTTCACCATCGCAACCGCCAACCCTCACAGCAATAGGGGGTTACTGCGTCGAATTCTACCCTTCCCCTCATAACCCCGGCATCCTCCTCACCTCCATCCCTTCACTCACACCCCTCGCTTTCACTCTCCCTCTCGATTCCCCTCTCACTCTCCGTGTCCCTCACTTTCCCTCCTCCACGCATACACACACACCCACGCACACACCCTTCGGGGGCTGCGTCTGTGCTGAGGGAATCCACCAATGGCGTGCCGCCCACGCCCTGAGGAAGGAGGGGTGGATACCCGGCGACTCCAATCGCATCGCCGCTTCACACACACGCCGGCTACGCCCGCCAACACCGTGGCGGTCCCCGACCCGAACCCTGCGGTACTCCTCTTTCCCTATCCCCCTCTCTGTCTCCCTCCCTCCTACTTGAGCGGTGCCCGGCAAAACCCATCCTCCGGGCACCACAGACAGTGGCAGCAGCATCGGAGGCTGCTTGCGGGACCACGCCCTGTCTTGACCCTGAATTTCCTTAGCAACAACATTTTAATGCCCAGCATCGCCCCGGCAACTGGGATGGTTTCCGAAACCTCTCACTTTTTTCTTTCGACGAGAGTGAGAGTGAGAAAGAAAGCGATAAGAACGGTAGCGCATGCCCAGATGGATGAGGATTTGATTTGATTTCCGGCTATAAAACGACCATGCGTCTTTTTTCTACTTTTCCGACGAAGGGGGACACTCTGGGGGGTTTTTTGATAAGTGCGCCGACAAGAGCACCCTCTGGGTTATTTATGAGCCTGGCTGGTGCCTCTTGCGTAGGTGCCTTCGACAATAAAGAGGTTTCATGACTGGAGGGTGGCGAATTCTTTCTTCTTTCCACCCCCTTTCTTTTCCCAAACAACCCTTAGGCACCCGAGGAAAAAATAGTTACAGGCGGTTTATATCGGATTTGAATCGTCGATATTTCAATCCTTACGGAAAATACCCGCCAGATGCTATCAACGTAAATCCTTCCAAAAGATTTCTTATTTTTATGCGCTTTCAGGAACATGTTTTACGCACACACACTTAATAGTATTTTTAAAGTTCTGAGAGGCTTTTACATCCATTTCCATGAGAAGAAAACGTTTTCGTACAAATGTCAATCGGTGGTGAATAACAATTTTCAATATTTTTTAACATCATATAATTATAACTTTGCTGTTTTTTTAATTAAAAGTATTACGCATGTATGAATAGTATGAAACCAATGTAGTATAACAATGTTTCAAAATTAGCATTTTTCTCGGCCATCCAATATATCTTCAATTTTAGCATTATATTTGACCATCAATGAATTACACAATATCAGTATAGGAAGCGTGTTCAAATGCATCATACAGAAAATCTTAGATTTTATCAAAATTATTTGCATATCGAGGTAATTTATCCTCATGCCGGGTGCGATCGGGAATTAAAATTCTCTTTTTAGCAAAAGAGGTAAATGGAATTTTTTAAGCAGAATTATATTCATAATTTTGATTTAAATTACTCGTAATTAGGAAGGGTAAATTTAATAAGAACTTTTGGTTCTCCTACTAAACGAATTATTTTAGGAAATGACAGTGAAAATATTGCAAAATGACTCACACTAATTCATACATATTTTTTTAATATAATGAACAACTAATATTTAAGCATGGGAAAATAACTTACTACAAGAGCCAAATAATATTGAAATTGGAAATCAACGCAAGACCCATACGTTTTCCAGAACTCCATCCTTCAGAATATAAATTATTGAAACTTCCATTAAAATTACTATTACTCCAAATTAAAAATTTCAAAATAGAGAAATTCAGTATAAAATCATTCTTACCTAATAGGAATATAAGTGTTTATGAAGCATTAATTTGAAGAGCGTACCGTAATTTCAAATGAATCGAAGAATATATATTAGCGAACAATATAATCCAAGCAAACACGGAAACATTAAAATATGAATAGATTTTATATCGATACGCGATAAACATTGATTTTCATTTACATGTTATAATTTACCGGTAATACAAAAGCAAAGCGAGTATTGCAATTGTAATTATTCCAAGGAATTCTGTATTCCAATATGACTATTCACGGAAAAACAATGTTTACTCCAAGAGAAGGCCCGCTTATTTTTTCTCCTTGTAGATGAAGGAATTTTTTGCAACAATGACAACATTTTTATAAAACATTTCCACTAAAAATTGTAATACGAATAGCGTACTTGAATAGTTTTATTTTGGGCTTAAGAAAGAAGAGAACTTAACTAAAAATAACATCCAACCCAACACTAAAATGTATATTTTCTGCAATCACGCCATCCGTAATGTTTCAAAATTATAGTGAGACGTCATAATTATTCGTTTAAAATTGATGAAAAGTTGATAAATAATTTTCTTATCTAAAAATATATAATTTTGTTTTAGTCCACTGCAAATATAATCAACACTGCCAATTTTAATTTTGCGAACATTAGCACCTTGGACGACTAAGAGATAATCACCGGTCCCTTAAAAGCATGACGTTTGCTATTAAGCATACTAAATGAACGCTATGCTGCATAAACCCTACTGTCTATAAATTACAAAAAATGGAAATAGACATGGAAAATCTTTGGACGCGCCTGTGTGCGCCTGCAGGAGTTTGGCAATCCATTTAGTACCAACGCTCTCCCAAGTAATGTTCAATAGACGTTTTCTCAAAGATTGGGTAGGATGAACTAGTGAGTCAAATCAAAACCCATGGTCATGCATCGTTTATTCGATGTCACTAAAACACTACCCGCATCCAATTTGCGAAACCCAAAAGGGGTAATAAAATCCAATGCGAAGGTTGCAATCGACGGGGCACGACTAATATTGGTTTTGGTGTGAAGGGGAACTTGTGTTTCGGGGATGCTTCAGTAATGCTCTTTTTCAAGATTATAGAGGTTGAATAAATACAGAAATATTATAGTTAAAAATTATCTATGCAATGATAGTGTGACTAAATATTATTCAGATAAATAGTATGCTTTCATTTCTACTCCAGAGCTACATACATTTTTGATTTCAATGCGAACCGAATCAAAAATTTATCCTTATAATCTATAATGTCATTAGTTCCATTGTTATATCAATGGCTAAATATCGTTTCTCTTGGATAATATATATTTCATCATAAGTTTTGTCCAAAAATAACATAATATGATTCAAAATTTACAGTATCACCAAACGAAATGTAAAGCAATGTAAGAGTAACTATATTGTGTTACAGCTTTCAATTATAGCAGCAGAGTTGAACGGAATGATAATCATTTTGAGAAAGATTGTTCTGGTAAAGACATTATTCTTCCTTGTGTATTGTGTCATTATAAATAAACTATGAAGCTGAAGAATTAGTACACTAAAATGTCGCTAGTAGGACATTGAAATAAATAAATACATCGTCGCTGAAAAGGAAAATCATTATAAGGCATTCTTTAATGAGGTGAGGAAAATGAATACAATGTCTGTCCATTTAATATGATTTTTTCGTTATCCTTTGTTAAAATGTATGAATGTGAGGAAGTATTTATTTCTAAGTAATTCAAATTTCAGTTTATGTTCACGATAAGATTGCATTCGTTATTGTAAGCCTATTTGCTTCTATATCATAGCTTTGTTTCCGTAACTGGTTTTGGAATTACAATTAAGCATGCATGATATACTCATACCATGTGCGCTCCACAACAGTTTATTCCAGAGTTTGTCCAAATTACAGGGTTCAGCCTCTTTCTAATTGATTTGAATTTCTTTTGCAGAAAGAAACAGGTTTTCTGGAATCTATTCAATTCAAAAACGATTTTCATTAATTCCTGGCGTATTTTACAAATATCAATGTATTAATTCAATTAATTAATCAATTCTAATTAATAATTCTAATTCAATCAATTTTAATTAATCAATTAATCAATGGATTAAAGGTTTTATGCCCAATTCTCACATATCATGGAATGGATTATATGAGAGATTATCTCTACTGGCAAGAATATAGGGTAATGGTCTGGCTGTATCAACACGAAGAGTTGTTATATTGTTTAGGCGAATCGTTAACTTGAAAACTTAGAAGGCCATTGGTACTTTGTTGGTTGATTGTGTTTAGTCTTTATTAGTTACTTGTGTAATGTTAGTAGTCGTTATCTTCCTGTGCTGCTACGTTAATTCGGTGTCATCCCGCTTATATTAACCAATGTGAATTGCTTGGAACATTTCTTACGTAGTAATATTTTGCTTATAATAATATTGCATTTGGACTACTATTAAGTTATTATTTGTAAATTGTGGCAATGATGACCTGTTTTCTGATGGCTATATTGACTAACACATTTCGGTAAGCTATAAAGTAAGGGGGTCCAAACTAAAAATGAAATTAACAAATATACGTACACATTTCAAAAATTAATTAGAAAAATCAGCAAAAAACAACCATAAAAGCAGTATTTTTAAAGAAATATATAGACTAAATAAATTATCGAAGTAATCTCATTCCACGAGAATTATATAATACGTAAAGTTGCGATTTAAGAAAAATTGTAGGAGTAATATTATTGAAAAAGAATTCAAAAAGTATTTCAAATTGATATTTATAAAGAAAATAAGCAAAAAGTATGTAGGCAGTTTTCAACACTAAAAAACGTTAAACGCAGATGAAAATATGAATTAAGGATTTTGGCGCCAGTTCATGGGACATTCACAAAGAGTTTCAAGCTTAGTAGTCAATCCTTTACAATCGAATTTTCGCCTATCCAAGAGACTAGGGAACATCATAATTATGTATATTATACACATTTTACAAATACATTCGAATACTTAAGTTTGTATGATAAATAATGTAGCCCAGGGGTGTAAAACACTAACAAATTAGTGAATTAGCTCAATTTTGTGGCACATACTATATAATAACAATTAACTAACATGGTATAAATTTGATTCGTGAATGTTAAATTTCATAGAACTACCACATTTTCCGCTGATATTTTAAAATAAAAAATAAGATATTCAAATTATTTAATGACTGGACTAAATTTGTTCACACGTTTTGCTATGTAATTTGGCAAACCCAACTTTATGCCTACATCTTTAGAAAATAGCTAATGACGATAAACCACTCGCTTCTGAAATTACCTAATTTTTGAGGTTCAGCACAATCTGGATAGATCAACGATATGAAATAACTAGTAATGTAAATTACAGCAGAAGTTACAGCAGAGAGCAGGAAATACATTTTACAAATGATTAACACAGTTTCAGCCAGAGAAATGGAGGAAATATTTCATAATTTTTAAATGATTATTACTATTCTAATGTGCGTTAATTTTCCCATTTATATCAGAGTGGGCAGCTATTAAATACTCGTACTAATCACTAACAAAATATTTTTAAAATGACTATAAATGTAATAGCTATACGAAAAAACTGTTTTGCATAAATTTTAATGTAAATTATTCCATAAATAACATAACATTGAATATGACCTTTAGAATGACAAATAAGAAAGCCTACCTTGTAAATGAGCAGAATCATCCCCAACATGAGCTTGACTCTGAATTTCAAAATGAATAGTTTAAAGAGGTTTTGCTACTTCGACCACAAGGCTTGACAAATATAGAGACATTGTTCAAGAATGTATTCTTTGATAATCGTCTTCACTGTAGATAGTTCTTTCTAGAGTAAAATGAGAATGCCGATGAATTAGAAGAGAGTTATGTGAAAACAAAAGAGAGGGAGAGAGATAAGGCCAATCCAAAGATGGGAGCAGGTCAGACGTGGTGTAAACAGTAAAGGGCCTTAGGTGCAGCAAGTCAGGTCGCCGGGGCACGAAAGTAAAAGACGAGGAAATCAAGATACACGGCCGGGTCAACGGGATATGTGAGGGAGGGAGACAGCGCCAACGTCGCCCCACCGTGTGTCGTACCCGTGCGTCGGTTGTCCTATGGGTTCCGAGAAAGGTCCACTTTGGGGGTTTGGTGGGGGGGTTGCGGGAGATGGGGGAGGTAAGGGAGAGGATCGAGTCAGGGGTCACGATGGGCGGGAGAAGGGACAGCGGGGCATGAGTGTACCGGGAGAATGGGAAAGGTAGGCAGGGGAGGGAACAGATCTGTTTAGAGCCGACGAAGACATGCATAAAGAAGGGGAGACATAAGGTCCAAGATAAAAAAAAGTGAGGGGACCGGAGAGGGTATTCGAACGAATCAGATCACGTGGAAAGAGGAAAGGGAAAAGTGCGTGGGGGACGGGAGGTTTTGTGTGTAGGTGGGAGTGGAGGGAGGAGGTAAAGGAGGCAGGCTTGGCGCTGGAACGAGGATTTGAACAAGGGTGGGAGAGGCAGAGAAGGCCTCTCTCTCTCTCTCTCTCTCCCTCTGTTATTTATCACCGCTTCACCTTCGATTTAGCCGGAGAGGGATAAGGAGGGCGGTGAGCGGGTGTGGAGGAGGAGGTTGAAGGGGGATTATCCCGGTGGCAAAGGGATGTGTGATTTATCGCGAGCGATGGAGGGAAATGCAATACGATCCGCATCGGAGCACATCGAAAGGCGAATTTAACTAAAGAGGAGAGGTATACGTTCGGCAGTGTCCACTACAGCTACAGCGCCCTTTGGCATGGGTTCGGACCCATCAGGAGAGGAAGGGAGGGGGCTGAGAGGAATAAAAAATCGTATTGGGAGCGGGAGTGGAAGAGGGAGCTAGTGGGACCGTAAAAAAGGGAGGGAAAGGCTCAATGGAAATGGAAGCTAAGTGGGAGTGGGAATTAGGGGCGACTTCGAGAGGGCAAAGGATAGTGAATGGAGGCGGCACAAGGTAGAGGAGGGAAGGGGGAAGGCAGAGAGAAGTGGGGCCTCTGAGGCACAGAGGTGATACAGAGATGTGATCCGTGGAACGATAAACAGTAAATGAAATATTGCGGCGCTCTGGAATTGGCCAAGTTATCAGAGCTATCATAATGGCGCTCGGGCAGTAATTCCGTTGTGTCAAAATATTAAGTATTTATTTTGATATCAAAAGGACGGGTAGAAAATGATACTTTTCTTAGATACGGTTTTATATACCATTTTTATTTTAGGACTGGAAAGATGTACTGGTCGAGACAAAAGTGGAAGTGTATACAGTTATGCTCTGGTCCCCAGTTTGTTTTTTTCCAGGATAAATAAATGTGTCAAATAGCTGTCTCATATATCTCTTAATTAATGCAGTGTATGTATATTTCATCGGTGAACTTTGTCCCTCAGTCATTCAAATTACTTGAGAGAATTTATCTCTTTTCTTGAGAAATTTTATTTTTCCTCACCAGACTGTTACCCATTAATTAGTAAACGCCTTGCTCATTGACTAAAACATAAAATGTTTGAAAGCCTTATGAAGGAAACGAAAGAAATGCAAATGGTAAGTGACGCTTAGCATGGATTATTGTACTCAGCTGAATAAGGATATAATATTAATGATTCACACATCATTCATGTAAAAAATACCGAGACCGTAAAACGGTCTGGGGATTTTTTGTTTACATTGATTCACGACCGTTGGTACATTCCTTGTTTATTTAAACTATCATTCATGTTTACTCCTAAGTTATTTAATCGGTGGAGAAATAACACACCCCAATGCTATATGAATCCTTAAATCTTAGGCGGATTATCATCAATGGGTACTCTGTAGGCTATCCCATAAATAATTTAATCTATTTTTCAGTGAAATTATATTTTAAATATATTTTTTCATAATAATATCAGTTATATACATTTATTCACGTCGTTAAATTACTCATTAGAGAACGAATACATTACGGAGCATTAGCATAAAAATACCACAAAAATGAGAATTTTTTTCAAAATGATATTATTCCCAGAAACTGTAATAGTAACTTTAACGGAGTCAGCCGCTATGTGTGCATTATAATGCAACCATTTCAGAGAGTAAAAATCATTCGCTTTGACCGGGATTCGAACCCGGATCCCTCGATATCCGGCCGAGTGCTTTAACCACTTAAGCTACCAAGACGTCCTCTTACACTCTGAAATTTTGGGGGGTTTAAAGGAACAAGATGTCATGACGAAATACCGTACATACAATGTCACAGGCATTCGTAGTCGTGCGCGACGCGCCACAGTCCACGATGTTAATGAAGCCAATTTCAAACACTTAGGCTGTTCATACCTTAGACAAATTTCAAGAAACTGTAATAGTAACTTTAACGGAGTCACCCGCTATGTTTGCGACTGTGGCGCGTCGCGCACGACTACGAATGCCTGTGACATTGTATGTACGGTATTTCGTCATGACATCTTGTTCCTTTAAAGTCCCCAAAATTTCAGAGTGTAAGAGGACGTCTCGGTAGCTTAAGTGGTTAAAGCACTCGGCCGGATATCGAGGGATCCGGGTTCGAATCCCGATCAAGGCGAATGATTTTTACTCTCTGAAATGGTTGCATGATATTATTCCCTTTTCTAGCGGCAAGAAAATTTAAATGCTAATAATTAGGTACTGTTTACATTTTTATAATCCTGAGTTGAAATCTTCAAGCGCGATGAATGAGATATTTAACATAGTGTATATGCAATGAATAATACCATAGAAAGGTCCTCCGAGGAGCAACTGACTTCGTTATCTCTTCCGCACGACGTAATTTGACTATCGAAATCCTCGCACAATGTAAGTTTGGATATGCCAACGAATCAATGCATTTTAGGCCATATACACATTCTCTATTCCCTTCTATTTTTATCGTATGTAACAAGTACAGAAAAGTTTACGTTGACACAATATAATGTCTAATTACAACGTGATTTATGTAATAATAATTTAACATTCCATGGAAAATGACATGTGGTGGCTTGCTGACTAGATTTTCATTTGACATTTGCTGGAATGTTTAATTAGTTTAGTTTTTATAAATATTTGATTTTATTTCTGAAAAGTTAGATTAATTAATTTAAATTTAATTAAATAATATTTATTTTTTAAGCATAGTATTGGCAAAAATGTATAAATTATGGGCATGGATAGAAATATCACCTCTCCCGAATTGTTTGAAAGGCAATAATAATATTCTTGTTTGGAAAAAGAATTAAAATTTTATCATTCCTTCTGCACGCAGTTTGACAATCATAAAGTATTTGGAAAACAAAACGGATATCGAAAAACGTACTTGCAATATCGTAGACCATAGTAAAAAACGCGTATATCGTATTTTTTAGACCCCCAAGTGGTTGCAGTGGTACCGAAAGGAATTAATGGCAATCATTTGATTAATTTTATGATCAAACTTTAGAGAAAGTACGAAACTCAAAATTTATTTCACATTTTGATCTACAAAGAACGATTGAGACCATAAAATAATTTTAGAAATTTTATATTATTTTAAATCCAAACCTAAATACGTAATGCACCTAATATTGGCATCCCATTTCACTACCATTTTCCCATTACAACACTAACTAATGAAAATATATAAGTAAAGAGTGGGTAGCCATATCTAATATTTCCTTAATTTCAAAGCGTTACTACACTTACAAATGAAGAGTCAATATAAATCCTGAAGAATATTCCTGCTCTATAGACAAAAACTCGACCCTCTTTTTCCCTAAGGTGTCCCAAGGGAATATGAAGACGAGACGAAGCGAACTAAGCCGAAGTTGGGAGAGATAGTCCAATGCTATAATGGTAGTCGATGGGTTGGTGCTTAGATATTTTGAGTATCAAAGGCTGCAGGGGGCATTGGTGTGATGTAAGAAACATGGGGTAGACAAAGTAAAGTTACAAAATACAAATTCCAATTACTCTCGTGATTTTCAGAAATTCCTAGTATTTTTAGCAACAAATAGATCTACTTCATTCGCAAATTTTACATTTATAAGAATAAGTAAACAGCTACCAAATATGAAGGATAAAAGTACCAAATATAAGAGCTCTTATCAATGTTTCTCAACTAAAAGGGATATCATTAGGCCAACTAATAATAGAAAATCTAGACATAAAAAACGATTAGTGATGAAATCTTGGAAGAACTAATGTCAGATATGCGCAGTGCTAAGGAGTTAATGGCGAATAATCTCAACGCATCTCAACTCAATTTATTATTCATCTGATTATTTATTAACTTATAAGTAAATAATAAATCTTCAAGATTAAAACCATTATTTTAACACTACTAGAATTGGGACAAATACTCTTTCCACCTAACACAAAGCTTTAAACTTGTGACTTAATGATAAGTGAACATCAAGGAGCATTATCCCATATATTTGTATCAGGAGCATGTATAGACTTATCAAATAAATTCAATAAAATACAATTAATGTTATGGAAATATTATAAACTTTACAGAAATACAAAAGTGTCATATATAATTTAACGCACTTGAGTGTATCTAAAATTCATTCTTAATTTTAACTGATACGATCTGTGCAGGCAAAGCATCTATAAATTTAACTTTGAAATAATTTTTTTCTCCAACAAAATACGAGTAATAGCGACGTCGGTCAAGGCAACGGTATTAGTAGAATATACATAATCTATTATATATTTAAAATAAATCTATTTTATATTTGCAATATAACCGAGTTGTAGAGTTTTAAAATCAATTAAATTCATACATGTAGCACAAATAGGCAATCTCTCTGAAACATTTTGGAAAAAAAAGTCTCATAAACCTAAACTCATGCGATAGTTTTCAAAAAACATGAAATCAGCTCCTATTTCTTATAAACGTGATACCGCAAAATTAGTAGCAACTCAAAGAATATTAATTTGTTAAAAGTAAATAATTTCGCATCCTGAATTACTTATTATTTTCAGGTTTAAATCTGAAAATCGTCCAAACTGACAGTGAACACTTAATCCATTCTTATACTGGACTGAATGAAGGTCGGTAGAAAGTATGAAGATTTCAAGATGAAATTACTATAGCTGTAGGTTCTCACATTGTGCTTTGTTAGGTGGCACTTAGAAATGTAGCAGTACTTAGTAATGCATCCTATTCAAACCCACCTCCAGTGGTGGGAAACAATTTATAACAATTTCATTTGATCGAAGACGATAATGGGTTCAAACCAACTGCCGTTGTATTTTGATAGTCGATGATGTTACATGTAAGTTGACATGGAGAATGCAGCTTTATAAATAAGTCAACATGCATCCTTATTGAGATAAACCCAATTCAAAAAAGGACGAAAGATAAGGGGGAGGACGGAAAAAGGAGGTGAACGGGAAAACAATCACAAATTAGATTAACGCGAGTGAAAAAATGCAGATCGTAACAAACCTTTGGAAGAGAAAAAGGAGGACGGAATGGAAAATAAATCAGTAAACCGGAAAATGATATAAAACTGAGCAATGCATACGAAATCAAGTGGATACAAGGGCGCTGGAATGAAGGGCACTCGTATCGGGGAGGTCTCGCATTATATTCATTAAATGGGATAGCGGTTAGACCGATCGACTGAGAAGAAAGGGAAACAACTGGGGTACATGCGCAGTATATGTTTATATCAGGCATATAGGGAGAAGAGGACAGAGTAGAAAATAGGGGAGGGTGATATTACGGGGATGGGCCAACACGCAAAATTGCAGTTGGGGAGAGAAAATTGGGGGAGTGGTGCAATGCAGGGCGCAGGGGTCGCCAAGGAATCAGAGTGGCCCTGGGGCACCGGGGGAGTGAGAGAATCGCTCTCCCCCGTTTGACGTGATATCTAGGTACAGGCGGTTTTTTCTCTTCCATCCATTCTCGTTCACATTTCATTTCAATTTCCGATCATTTTTTCCTCTCTTTAGACCGACGTCGTTTCACGTATCCTCATCTCCACTCTTCCTCTCCATTTTGGTCTTCAATTATGGACAATTTAGGCACTTTAATTGGTATATTTCGAGTTGCGATATGCAAATTTATTCTGCGAGATGAGATTGATAAACATACATTGCAATTAATAACTACTTCTAATGAATGTCCCAAGGCTCTTAGTAGTGGCGCTTAACCTTCTCAAAATCAAAACTTGATTGATGTTTCATGCCCTTTTAGTATGTTTTTTTCTGGTTAAAGACTAAGTTATACAAGTATACGAATTGGGTAATGGTCAGCTCAAGGCCAATTTCAAAAATTAGAAAAATTTCTCAATATCCGATGTTGGTGCGGTTCATTTACGTGCAATTATTACTCATTTGGGAAAAGGTACACTTCTAGCACATGCAGCCTTTATCCATCATTCATTTCCGTGTTTCTTTGTATCTCTTTCAGTCAAAAATAAAGTGTTTTCAACATTAAAACAGCTAACATGAAAATGAAAGCTTGGTTTAACAGTATTAAATATTAGTTTTGTAATACTTTCTATCCCTACCATGACCTCTTAGAATACATAGACCTCTATAGATATATAGAATGGAGATTTAAGAACCTATTTATCACGAATATTTCCTTGGTATGAATATAAGTACTGATCATTCTAGGATTCTCCATGGCCGTCTTTTATTAAAAATTCGAATTAATTTGTTGATAATTTGAACCAAATCTTTATGTAACATATTTTCATTCGTGCTATAGAAATAATTCTCATAATCTATTGACTTACATATATAATACATTACCAATACTACTTAACCTATGCTTATACTACGTACAAAATAGCAATAAACTAAAAGAAATAGTAATTTTTCATGCTATGCCAAGAATTATTTCGTTACTTTTAATTGCTTTTTCCGATATGCGCTTTGAATTTAAATTTTCAAAGTTTCTTTTTAAAAACAAATTACTTTTCAAAATATTATGTTCAACATAATAAAGTAATATTTTCAAAGATATACCCGGAAATAACTAATGAGTAGGAAAATGATATTAATACATATAAAAATTTGAAAAATGTACATTACGATAACACTCATCTCAAATATCCATGCTCAGTTACCATAACACTTACTGTAATATAATTTGAAAAAATAAACAATAACATGTTCTTTATGCGCTGAAATTTTTCAATAAACGTTCTAATGTTGAATAAGGCTTTAAAAATAGAACTCCCATTATTTTTACGGAAGTTAAAGCGACATTTAACTGTAGGGGACGTCTGAAAATGTCCAAGACATAATATGGTACCTGTATGGCGTAATCATGAACATTTTTAGTGAATCATCTGAGGTTAAGGACGTTTTCATACGTCCAGAAGTTAAATTTTCATCTCGAAGTGTCCATTTTAGAAAGGAGAATACCCTCATAATGCACGAGAGCCAAAGAATCAGAATAACATGGAATAATATACTAATTTTCCATTATTGATAAATAGAAGTGATTTAAAAGATATTTAGAAGTGCTCTTTTATTGAGATTGAAATTTATATCAACACTAGGAGGGTAGTAAAATGGTAGATCTAATTACGAGGAAAAAAACAGGTATTCATAAAGGAATTTTTTACAGGAATATAAGAATGTACCCGTATATCGTTCCGCGTTGGGGTGACAGAAATATCCATTTCGGCATTAGGTGATAGACAAATAATGCATCGCATGCACGGCTGTATTTAAATCGTGCACACAACGTTCCCGCTGCGTGTACATTCCTCTCCACTAGATCGGTCCTTCTCACTTTGTACTACGCACTCACTAACTTTCACTCTCCCTTCACACGCCAGGACCTCGCAACCCCATCCCCACGCCACTTCCACCCACGACTCTCCCACTCTCCTCGGCGAGAGTAAACAGGATGAGCAAATGCATTCCCGGCTATTCGCGCGGGCTTAAATTATAAATAGCCCTGCGTCCTGTTCATGGGATGTTTGGGGTGGGCAGTGAGGAGGGAAGGTGTCCGGGGATGTGTTGGTGGGCGGGCTGGGAGCCAGTGTGAGAAGGTAGAGAGGGGGACCGAAGGACTTTTTACGGTACCACCATGTATACCTATATATATGTATATATATATATATATATATATGTATATATATAAAGAGAGAGAGAAGATGGAGAAGAAGAGAGACGGACAGGGTGGAATATATGTAATGGTGGAAGGGGGAGTGAGGTGGATTCCCAACCTCCCGATCGCCTTGACCCGTCCCCTCTCTGCCCTTCATCGTCCCCCTCCTTTATCAGACTCTTACCCCTCGTCCTTCCTCCACCCTCGCATCCAACGAGCCCCTTCCCCACAAACCCTGCTACCCTGTCCCCACCATCCCCTTCTGGCCAAACTCCCCTTTCGGTACACACATGGGAGTGGAATGGTGAGGGGTAGTGGCAGGAGAAGAGGACACTGGTATGAGTTGTGTGATGTGATGATGTCTACACAGCACAATGCCAATAGCCTGGGCAGTGGTGGTATTAAGCACCGGGAGGGGGGAGGTGGAAGAGGGGAGGGGAGGCGAAATGAATTCACGGGCAGGAATTTATATGCGGGGAGAAACGGGGGGGAGGGTGGAATTCGTGTGCTAGACGATTGGAGGCCGTTCGGTTGAGGTCGGAAAGTTATAGGGTGGGGATTTGGTGAGCAACGGGAGGTGAATTCTACACAGTGACGCCCATGATATTTCCAATCATCGATTAGGATTTTTTTTTAATTCGAGCGACGCTTGTGCGAATGATGCCACCACTAAAAAAAATTGACGAGCCAATTTGGAAAGAGACATCATGATTGGGCGGGCAGAATGGAGATAAGGTTGGAATTGATGCTGTATAAATTAAACGATTTGCTTTCACATGGTTATTGTGGGCACCATAAGGGAAAGTGGTTCTAAAACTGAAAATGGTTTTGAAGAATTTCTAAACCTATAAGGGGAAATAAAACCATTACTATAACTGAAAGTGAAAGAGTCGTGCTCAGACTGAACATATAGCAGGAGTTAAAACGAATACCATCGTTGACCACGATCAAAAGTGCTAAAAAATTTCTTTGATAATTACACTCAACTAATGCAATAATTTCAGAATATAAAAATCATTCGCGTTGTTTTACCGTGTAGAAAATGAAATCAGGTGATTATCATTGCATTTGAATTCATTGGAAAAAATTCTATTGAAAGTGCCTGTTAAGGTTGTCTAGTAGAAGCAAAGTAAAATAGTTCCATCTTTCACAGCAAATTTCGTGTCTTATTCGAGCGTCGATAGCTAATATGTTCCTTACGATGACTACTGGAAATCCTGGTTAGGTCCTCAAATGAATCCGATCATTAGTGCTATCCAAGCCGTGAGGTATTTAAACGTAGGGCTAAAAATTTTCGCGAAATGAATTTATTTATGAAATAGTATTGCTTTGATAAGTTTTGAAAAAAATGGTATAAAAAATTAAATTAAATTGTAACAGATTAACACTGCAGCCGTTATTTCTAGGCAGTTGATATAAGAAAGATAAGTGGTACGGCCTGTAAGATAAACATTAAAGTTAGGAGAGACAAACTAGAATAAGTAAAACAATTCATCTATTTGGGAAGTGTAATGGATGAGGATGTGCAGCGTTATGGTGAAGTTAAAAGAAGAATTAGAAAGGTAAAGAAGTTTTCACTGAAAGAAGGGAGTTGGTGACAGGCACCTTAGGTAAAGATATAAGGAAAAGACTAGTGAAAAATTCAATCTGAAGCGTAGGTTTGCATTGTTCAGAAACTTGGTCGATATTGCAGAAGGATAAGCGCAAATTGAAGGCTTTTGAGATGCTTAGGTGGAGTGGAATGATAAAAATAAAATGGACAAAAA
The DNA here is from genome assembly GCA_037158775.1 of Hetaerina titia. Lineage (NCBI taxonomy): Eukaryota > Metazoa > Arthropoda > Insecta > Odonata > Calopterygidae > Hetaerina > Hetaerina titia. The sequence continues at coordinate 78,487,031 of CM073775.1, read as the reverse complement.
GAAAAATAAAGGAGAAATTATAGGCATAATAGAGGAAGAGAAATTTTTGCCTGTTGGGAGAAATTCAAGAACGGCAGGATAAGTGTATGCAGGAGATACTCAGGTGAAATAGGAGAAATATAGTATAATAGGATTATAATGATGCACACATAAACCAAACCAAACCTTTATGATTATTATATTTATCGATTATTTCTTTACTTGATTCTTACATTACTTGGTAAAGAAAAAAATACTTGGAAATCTAAAAATCGTCGAAATGGTTACGCAGCAATCGCAGGCGAAGTAATGAAATGAAGTAGCATTGAAGGTTTGAAAAGGAAAAAAAATATACTAAAGTAATGCAGCTCAAATTTTGAAGGATCAATGATAAGGAAAGACGCGAAAACTATCTTTCGAGTTTTTCTGACAACATTTTGATAGTCTGATTTTCACTTCGTCTGACATTGACTAAATCGGCGGTTTTCCCAAGAGAATTAAGGGTGACGACAATTTATTCAATTGACCCTTCGGCGGAATATTTTGTAAAAATGAGTTTTTTACAAATACTACATGTTCTGCTAAAATTCAACATTGGCAGCGGCAGTGGGGATGAAGTACTCATATATTTGGAAGAAAACCGAAGACAACCGTGCAAATTATTACGGCTTCCACAAATGATAAAATAGCATATGGAAACGGAATGAGAAAATGAAGGAGTTAGTGGAAATCTGGAATGAGGTTTTAAGTTATGGGATACCTCAGCCAGAGAATATGCCAGGGGGGAAGGGAGGAGAAGCGAACAAGTTAACACCTGTGACCTAAAGGTTGATAAAAGAATGTACTATGCTATTAAGTAAATAACGGAGTACGGAATATATTTTTAAAAGACAGACGTAAGATTCAAAGGAACAGTTGCTACCATTGATGAAAAGCAAGCGCCATATATAAAGGAAAAAGTTAAAATGGAGGGAACAAGTATGAAATAATAGAGGATAGAGAATAAAGGACCAGCTGAAAGGAGCATGGCAATAACCCATATTTTTAGTTGAGGAAGAAAGTGAAGAATTAAGGACATAATGCCTACTATAAATCAAGATAATTTTAAATTACACCAGAAATAAAATTTGATAACACCATGGTATTGGACGACCACGAACTCCATCAGAATTTCGTATTAGAAAACGAAAATCATATTAAGAATCTCGCATTTAAAATCATTTCAATACTCCAATAGCATTTGCCAATCGCATTTGATAATTCTCATTTCAGTGGTAAAATTCGTGATCAAAATAGCCCCAGAGTTCGAAAAGCTATAAAATTGAATGTTTAAGCTTTTAATTAATTTAATTAATTATATCATTAACACAAGGAAAAACCAGAAAGTTTTTAGCAAAAAGTTTTAAAATCTTATTCATGAAGTACTTTAACGTATAATACAAGTCCTTACGTCGACTTTTGTATGTACATGTATATGGTACCTAAATATATTCTGATTCAGGCAAAGCAAAAACTTTGAAGGGAAGGAATTGTTTTTAAATAAGCTTTGGAATTCAAACATTACTAGAGAAACCACATGAGAACTTCCTTCACTCAAGGGTAATTAGTTGCGTTGAATTGCACATTTCTCTTGCTTAGAGCCGAATCGTTTAGCAGAACTTGCAAATGCACAAGTATTATGTTATTGTGAAAAATATTTATTTGAAACTGATTATTTATTGGCAAGATAAAAGGACGTAATATAAAAATAATTGATTTATGTATAAAATACCTTGGATTATCATTAGTAAAGCATATGGGTATGAATTTAAACCCTGATTAATTGCTTTTATATGCCCGAAGGAAACACGAGTGCTTTTGTAATTGAAGCTTTTCATTCTTCCTAAATTTATAAAAATGTTTTACTATATATTATGTAAAATGATTTCAGAATTTACATTTTCTTAACTGAATATCGTAAAATTAAAATTAATTCAGGTTTAAATATGTGTCCCTTCAAATTAAAAGAAAGTTAATATTCCGGAAAAGTAAATAAAACAAGTATTTATTTATGTTTATCATAAATTTCACATGGAGTTTTTAAATGCAGAAATCATTCACGTAAATTTTCTAAACTAATGGACTGAAATTACAAATATAAAAATAATACAGCAATTTTCATTTCAAAGCATATCACTAATTGTAGCACAAAATAGCAAATGGTCGGAATAATCTATTTAAGAACTATCAAAATACATTTTTTTCTTCATAAAAATTGACACGTAAAAAGGAACAAGGAAAATTTCACGTTCTTTTAAGTTCACTTTGGGTCTCTGGATAGATAGAATTCTAGCGCCTATTTAATCTTAATTTACCTAGCGCCTTAGATAGCTGCAAATGTCTATTACTTTGAATACGCGTTCTTGCCATAGGTATTTAATCTAATAGATATATCATAAAAACACCCCTTCTGACACTGGAAAAAGAAAGGTTTTTACTCTTGGCCCCATAAATTAAGATTCGCAATGAAAACCCGATCAAAAGCATTCATGAAATTTTATCAAGACATCTCGCTCGTTCATTACATAGGCAGACGCTTTTATTGGTATTTAAAATTCCCCTATTATCTTATCGTGCCTCAGGGGTAAGGATTGATCAGTGAAGGGTCCCACTAATGATGACGTTTTTAATACTTCAAATGTTTTATTGTAAAAAATATCTCTCTTATCTTCGAAGTCATAACTTAACCGTGCCTATATTTTTATTTCGTGGAAAATCGAAGGTTTAATTTGAAGTGGATACCTGCGAAAACATTTTCAGAGTAGAATAATATACGACTCTCTACGTTTGGCTAATTTAATAGACAAGTGGCATTTGACTTTGTGAGAGTAATGGGAATTTTATCAATCACTAGAAATAGGGAACAACATTTACTGAATTTATAAACCATAGGAAAATCTGTAAATACACACCATAGGGAGCATGAACCAATCCAAAGGTTCAACACAGTTGAAATCGTTATATCTGGTGTATTAAGTTTCTTTGGAGAATTGACCACAATATAAGTTTAAAAATAGAATGCATTTCAGAATTTAAAATGATTTTAAGAAAAGTTTCAGCCTCTCGGGACAAAAAAAAACAATAAAAATGGCCAACAAAGGATAATTTATACCATCATGTCATCATAGAAATAAATTCATCGTTTAAAATTGTTGAAATATTCATCTGGTTTATTAATAATGAGCGAATAATAATTTAAAATAAATGAATTGATAGGAATTATTATGTGAGGACTTTTTTTGAAATCGAAATTAATCTATGATTTAAAAGCTAAATTTGGCACTGGGTAGGGGATTTATTTATTTTTTCATGCTAAATGCAGGCGGTACTACTATACAGGGGAACATACTCGTATTTTGAAAAGAAAATCTCTCGCTTTGTCTCATTGAAAGTAAAAACATCCATTTTTTTTTAAAGGAAAAGTACAAATCTCTTCTCGGAATTTCCTTTTCTCAGTTAGGGAAAAATGGGTATCGCAACCCACTCCGCCAACTCCAATGAATCAATGTATACAAAAGCAAAGGTCCTTCGTTTCGATGCATTCATTAATCTATACCTTCACCTCACACCACTCCCACTCTTCCGCCCACACCAAAACGAGAAAAATCGAACGCTCCCGTAATTTCCTCTTTTTATATTTATTCATTCATTAGCGAAAAGGGACGCGGTCGGAGATTGCACGGGAGATATGGGAAGGGACAGAGAGAGAGAGAGCGAGGGAGGAGAGAGGAAGAGAAAGGAAACTTTTATTTTGTTTTTTTCCCCTCTCCCTCTCGGTTGCATTTATTCGGAACCAACCGATGCCTGAGAGGCATTAGTGTACACGAAATTTCCGATTCCCCGTCCCCACACTCCCTACCCAACCCGGGGTTTACACCGCCACCCACGTCTCCGCCACCCAACGCACCATCACTCCCACCCACCCCACCGCTGCCTCCACCCAAAAAACCCACACCACCGCAACACCCTCCGACCAATAGAATCTCGAATCAAATTAAACGATACGATTCTTTTTTCCCCTAGAATCTGCCTCTCGCACGCCTCTCGCGTAGGGTATGGGAGAAGGGGGTGGTGCGGTGGTGGGATAGTGGCACTATGGCAAATCCGCACGTGTATCCGTCACACACCAATCCACCACCACTCGCCCACCATCCACCCACGCCTTTCCCCTCCCCCTCCCTCTAACAATCTAACATTAGCCCTACTCCCCTCTCAATTGTGGCACTCTCACTAGGCGGTGCAAGCAAGGCCGCTTACCTCACCCCACTCCCAAAATACCCATCCGATAATTCCGCCTCCCTTCCACTCACCAGCGCCGCCCCCTGCCCGCCGATACTAACCACCCCTTCCCTCTACGGCTTTCCTCCTCAAACTACCACTACCCCCACCCCCTCTCCCATCCCCTCTCGGGTGCCTCCCTATTGGTCACTTTTCCAAGGTATTCGGTATCAGTCATCGATCCACCGCAAATTACCCCATGCCTCCACACTGACTCTCTCTCTCTCTGTTCCTTCCTCCCCTCTTACTCCCGCCACCATTTATACATAACTCCCTCCCCCCCCAAATCCCCTCTCTCCAACCACCCTACCCCCGGTTCTACACGCCGTAAACCTCTTCCTAGATCCACCCTACCCTGCCATGCCTTCCCAAACATCCTCCTCCCTTACGGAGAATCCACCCACCAATACGCCCTCGAAAGTTTTGAACCCTTCAAAACTATACCACGGACACACAAGCACCACATGGAATAAGGGCCTAAATACCTCGTCATCCTTTTTTTCCTTCCCCTCTCTCAACCGTGCACTCTCTCTTTCACTCTCACACTCCAAAACTCCCACACCCTCCCCGGAAACTCTCGCTCTCCGCTGAGCTACCGAGCCCCCTTCTTTGCCAGTCACGGCTCTACCCCCCTCCACCCGTCGCCGCCCAGCTTCCACCGTTCCTCCCGTTTCCTCTCAATCTTTCCTCTCTCTCTTCAGCCGCCCCCGCGTCCCCTGGTGGGCCACGAGTGGCCGATCCTCCCATTCCAGCCGACGCGCGGGGACCAGAACTCCGATTACATAGGGGATTCACCCCTCAGACGAGGCGGTGTCTGAGGAGAAGAAGACGGGTGGTGAGGGAGAGCGGAAGATTCGGGTAGTATAAGGAGAATACATGGGACGTGAAGAGAAGAGAGGGGGGAGAGACAAAAACGGGAAACAAGTTGTGCGAATAAGGAAAAATGAGAGCGACAGAGGATATAAAATTCTGTGGTAGCGGGAGGGATGATAACTTGAATCAAACATATGACCAGAAACTTTAGGAGAACGGGGGAGCATTGTAAAATGAGTGACCACAAATTTCAATTTTGAAGAATGCTCAAATATCTAAAACACGCAGCCCGGTGAAATGAGGGAGGGCACCTATTGAGGGGTAGATAAGGATATTTTAAGAAAATATGTGATTTAATTTATACAAGTGTAACCTAAGATATATATCTCAACATATTAGAAATATATATATACACACACATAATTCGGTTCGGTTGATTTGATCAAGTAATTCATATTTTCATGGAATGCTTTCGCTCATTATTCCATCATATTACTTCCACAATCAACTATTACCTCCATACATCGTAAAAATTCTTTGAACTATTCTCAATGCAGTGATTCTAACTGTACATAATAGATCAAATTTTTAAATAAGACGAAGAAATAACTGATTCATCATTTTAAATTATTATAGTTTCAACCTATAACTAATCACACTTAATGATCGAAAGACTGTAATAATAGCTTGCCATTTTCTAGTAATAATATTAATGACACCATTTTGTGATAATGAATGACAAGAGTGCACAGAAGTAAGTTTAGTATTTTCTTTGTCCATCATTGCCTCATTATTATCCAATACTTACAGGTGGAATAAAACAACTAGTATACACGATTAAATTTTGGAAGTGAAGTAGAACCATAAGGACGACTCCATAAATCATTTCATATCCCCCATGGAGTGTGACAGTTGCATTAGCAATATTATTCTATTATAAAGAGTTTACAACATTTGCAAAAGATCGCGCCGGGAATCATCTCGTTACTCCTACTGGATACATGATTTATTACTTTCGGTCTACAGGAAGGATTGCCTATAATAGCCAGGAAAATAAAATCACCGCACCCAATCGTGTGAGTGACTACGCCCAACCAATAGGATGGGAGGGACAATTTGATGCAAATGGGCTCATCAGTGCGTCCTCCCTCGGCTTGTTCCCTCTCGGTCCCCGTCGTCCTGTTTCCTGTCCTCGCGCAACGTGTTCCCTCTTGAGCTCTCGAGGGACGAGAGAGAGCATCCCGACCTCAGTGCACTTCCCCAAAGAGGGACCTAACGCTCACGACCCACCTCCCGCCCACGCTTGTTAACACGACAGGGGAAAAGAAACCCCCTCTGGCTCTCCAACGGAGTCTCCTCTTACCCGGGATCAAATGAGTCCTTTTGGAATTCCAGGGGGGGGGGTAGGCAGGGAGAGTAAGTCCCCAGGCTGTCGTGAGCCGCATCCCTTCATAAAGTCCCGAGTTATCTGGTCCCCTAATTCCTCTTCCACCAAATCACGGCCCAACCACTCCTTCCCATAGCTTTGCCCTTTTTAAACTTCACCGTTCTCTGTGAATTTTCACTTTCATTGCGAAATTTATCTTAAACTACATTGTCTGCTTTCGCACATTATATGCCGAGACAAGTGGTAAGATCATGGGTTAAAAAAATACTATAAATGTGTGAGAGAAAAGAAAGTTTTTTTCTGAAAAGATTATTTTCTTAACATTCGATTAATGAAAAACCAGGAGAATATAACAGCTAAAATTAGATAATCAACATTTATCCTATTGAAAAAGTAAAGTCCTTTGAGTAACTTGGCACAAAACACATTTTACTCCTGGGTAATATTTCTGTCTCTATGAGTTACGAAAGCAATAAGACTATGAGGAAAATGGATAGAAACACATAATAAAAATACACACACTCCTTAATAAAAGTTTTATCATCCAGGTAAATTATTATTATGTCCGTAGAGTACATAACGAATTGTAATTGCAGGGAACCTGCTTCTTACTATGTCATATTAAAATTATCGCTCTGAATCAACAATCGATAAAAATTGTAATCATACACATTCGAGATAGCATTATTCATCACGTGAGCAACCCATTAATATAACGTTACGATTTTGAGATTACTTTTTGTAATCATTTAGATATAAACCATTTGATGTAGGTTAATTCCCTTTCATTTAGTCTTCTCGGAGGGAAATTATAAATAAAATTCCTCATTACGGAAAAAAGTGGCCCCATTACGGGAGTTCCTGTGATTAATCGGACCAAAGCAACACAATCCCGTTCGTTAATTGAAAAACATCAACTAGGGGACAGAAAAAGAAATAAAACGTTATTTCAAGGTATCTTTGAGGGGAACCAAAATGACAGTTTTTACATGAAAGGAAAATACCTTGTTAGGGAAAGATTGGTCATATTATTAATTATATAAGGAAATTATTTTTACTGCTCATACTTATCTAGACCTAACAAGGGGTCATTACTGTCGCAATAAATTATGACGTACGTCCATAGGTTATATGCTGAAACAGTGACTTCTAATAAATAATGCAAAAACAAGTATATAAATTTCCTCGAGTTTATTTTTAATATAAACGGATTATTTGTAAGCATAAAATGCCTACATTAGGAACAGTACATTTTCAACAGTGCAATCGTAGACAGATACATAGTTTGTGAATAGAAGTACTCTTCCCGACCAAACCTTAATATTACCAACTATGGCGTTTTAGATAGTAAGAGGTAACCTGAAACTAGTTGGAATCATAAGGTTAACTTATGGGATTATTTACATTAATAAGCTCTTAATTTCATAAATTAGATGAGATGTTTAATCTAAAAACTTGCAAAAAAAACTTCATTTGCATTTTGCCTACAGAAATAGATGAGAATCAATGACTGAATAATGGTTAATAATTTTCGATCGTATCTTATTTAGAATTTAATATATTTAAAATCATTAGTTGGAACAGTATTTGTGTTGACAGTTATATTGATGAATAAATAATATTTATTCATTAACAATGAAATTTTTTCAAAATTCAATAACATATTCCCAAAAGTTACATTTTTTGACACTGAGTGTTTGAGCATTAAGCTAAAGATGTAAGACAACAAATATTCAGCCATGAGCAAACCTTAGGAGGGGACTTGGGACCTGAGTCTAAAAACGCAATTTCAAAATTATACCTAACAATCGATAGAAATTCCGACCAATGGCGTGTGGTATTGCAGTAAGGAACCACTGCTAGTCAAGAAAATGCCGATGTATTTTGCCTATAACTGCTGCAGCAGATTTACAATTACTTGATTTCACTTATTGTTGGAGCTACTAAAACAGTGTGGGAGTATTTCTAGTGTTTTCTATCCAACTAATAAGTATTATTCCTTACAATACCAAGTTCCTCCAATTTCTAATTTGGGTAAGTGTTAAAACCTCAATTATATTTCATGCAAGTAGTAGTTACAGTTAACGTAAGTAAGAGCATTCATGGAATTTTCTCAAATAAAAAGAACGTGAATTAGAATATTTACAATCTTTTTAGAGATTGTATCCCAAGTAGCATGAGCTGCTAATATTTAGGCGTTTATCTACCTAGGAAATATAGGCCGGGACTTACCTAACTAGGGAACTTAGATTCCAGTGGATTGTTTGATTCGTAAGGCATTGAAACTACTTCATTGAATAATGAGACTTAATAAGGGAAGGAGTGTAGCCACAAAAAAAAAGAGCTTCTAAGTTCCTGGTTCACCATATCCTGGAATACTAGTCCAAAGTATAGGAGTCGTGTTAGAAGGTACGTACGAATATTAAAAAGAAAGAAAATATGCAACGAAAATCAGCCAGATATGTACTCGGTAGGCATTACAGTTTAGATAGCTTAACGGAAATTTTGTGTATTCTGAAATAGGAGAGTTTGCAAACTAGAAGAAAGAGAAGTGGGATGAACGAAATAGTTAAAAATGACGAAGTGTGGGAAAGTATAAGGAAGGAAATAGAAAAATCAAGTTTTCAGGGAAAAATGGACAGTGTTAAAATAAATATAAGAACACAAAAAACTATTGTAAAAATTTAATTTTTACATTGAAGTATTTTTAATGGAACCCGTTACCAGGAGAGTTTTTTTGACTCGTTCCATAAAATTTTACTGGTTTTAAAAATAGGTGTATGGCCGCCACTGGAAGTATGGCAGAGTATAAACTTTACCATGTCTGCATGCTATAGTGGTTTGTAGGCAATGTGAACGGTCAGACGTTTGATTGTGTGTGATTTCGGAGTGATTTTGGAATCATCTTGGACAATGAGTGATTTTGGACGGGCTGTGTTGTTGGACGGTGCGGTTTTCGAATGGTGTGGTGCTGAGGCATCTGTGTTGGTATGGATTTCACAACTGCTTTCATTACCTTAGTACGTAGCATCTCAGTTGTGATTTTTTTCGCTGTTCATGTTAATGTTTCAAGTTCCATTGTGATTCTAGGGATGTCACCTAACACTATTTATCTGTATATTTACTTAAGATAATAAAAATTTTTATTAATTTCATCGGGTTTGGCCAATTGAAAACAACAAAAGTGAATGAAGTCAAAAACACATTGTAGTGAATCACCCAAGTTATTGAGGGCGAGAGACTGAAGAAACGAGACGAGATGTGAGTGGGGGGAGAGTTAACAGTAGAAATAGAAGCGACCTAGTGTACCTAAGTAGCGTTTTACGGAGTACTAGAATTGATGGTCGATTTGAGGTAGGAAGGGTGTTGCTGAGGTGGATGGGGTGGAGGAAAGAGGATAGCTGTTGAGATTCTGATGGATTATTTGCTTCGGGAAGAGATTCCTCTCAATTAGGAGAGGGCAACGGCCACAAGTGGTCGATATTTCACGAAGGGCCATTTTTATGACGGCGGAATGTTTGGCCATTGCAGGGAATTTTTTCATTGGCTTATCGATTGAATTTTTTGAATAACAACGCCGTAAGGACGTTTTGGTATTCAATCATGCGGATCTCCGGGTGTGGTGCGAGAGAGAGGGATGGGAAAAGGCAGTAGAATGGAACGGGGATCACAGTTGGGGGTTAGGGAGTGCTTTCAAATTGATTTCGCGAAAAATTAAGACTAATTTTTTTTATCGCTACTCGTACCCTGCCAAAAACACAATAAAGTAACCCTGTCAAAATTTTTGACAGTTTGAAGGCACAAAGAATGAAATGACGAAACAAATTCATCCGGAACCAGTTTTGTTTTGAATGGATAATATCGGCGGCGAAATCACAAATGATTTTCATTCGTCTCATAAATTCAGAATGGATCGGAATTGAAATCCCGAAAAAATGAATTCGTCTGCTGCGCGTGCAGTGAATTTTGATGACATGAACCTTATTCCTATTAATTTAACGGGGATTCACCACAAATTTTTCCTTTAACTGGCGCAACATCAAACGTACATTGAAACGTAAAACGAGAAGAAAGTTAGTGGGAAATGTCAACAGCCATTTCTCTCAATATTAAATTTATGAAAAATGTCATAGTTCATTGATTAGACCTTAGTTTGACCAACACTTATTCAAAACCAAAAGAGCAACCTTTTAACCAAAACCTAATATCGGTTTAACTTCAAAGCCTTGAAAAATATCAAATTTCGTAAGAAATATTGAATTAAGGATATCAGGCACACTATTTGCATACTTTCCTTAAAAAATTAGTAATTATATGACAGACGACAAAGTGAAAAATGTAAAACAATTATGAGAAATACTTTTATTTATGAATGACTTTCCCCGTAAAATTACTGTTGAAGGCCAAAGAGATGTTGTAAATTAAAGTTGCCAATGAGAGTATGTCTGATGAAACGAAAAGATTTGCAAGAAACGTAATAGTTTTAGTAGCCACCATTAACAAATCTTTGAATTGATAACCGGTGATTACGATGTTTTCCTTACTATAATGCTACTCATAAAAACAAAACCTAGTCCGATGTTGTTTGGCAATCTGACAGGGCTTGGATCTGCTCCTTAGTGTCTCGTCTGCTGCCTGCTCTGGTGGCCGTCACGCTGCGCCCGTAACAAACGCAATGAGTTAAAGGACCCTTTTCAACGGAACTAATTTTTGAACAACTGTGCCAAGGCTTTCACGTTACATCGAGGTGCGCTCAGCTTCAAGCAAATTTAGCTATGGAGGAAACGATACAACGTCCAAATACTATATTCAGATTTATTGTGCGAACTGAGGCAGATGCAACGGCAACTACTCAATCAAGCTAATTGCGTTCACCGCTCGCGTATGCGTTGAGGTCACTGTTATGATCATCAGTGCATCCCAGACTTAAGAGAAAAAGCAGATGCATTCATAGCACGCATGCTGAAGGTCATGCCCGTTGGGGTCCTTTAGATGATTCGTGAGGAAGGCCCTAACTCCAACACAATCAGGCTAGCTTATCGTATCGCAAATCTCCTTTCGAGTCTTCAATCGAGATAAATTAATAGAAATCAAATAGTTGACAAAGACTTGGATAACAGCATAAATTAAATCGTAATGAATCGTGTACATAAATAATAGTATGCATTTATTTGCACAAGTCAGCAATAGAGAAATGAAAACCATCATTAGAATAATCATGCCATTATTCATGCTCCTCAAATACCTTTTCAAAAGACTTTTCAGGCATATGCATTTAAAATTAAATCCATTTTCATGCGATTACTCCGGGGAAAAAATGTTGCTATGCATATTATTGGCTTTTTAATTTGATTCATGACACATCTATTATTATCTTTGGCCTTTATTTCGAAACGGAAAGAAAAAAACCGCTATGTTAATTCCACTAAAGTTTTTATCTTTACAACCCAGTTTTCAATGAATAGTATCGTATTTAGGTACCACCATTATAACATAATCATCATGATACTATGTGTTGAAATCCTGGTCGTAAAATTAAAAAAATTAAGTGGAATTAACTTTGCGGTTTTTTGTTTTTCCGTAATGAATAAGTTCCACAAATTTAAGCCTACGAAGTATATTAAGAAAATTATAAATGTGTTACTGTTAGAAAAAGGCAAAAGTATAAAATACTGAAAGGAACTTATGCGTACCGCATTTTCTCTCCGTAGTTCAATTATAGAATTTTGTGAAAAGTTTTCTAATTTTTTCATCATATGAATTTATTAGCACTTCCTAGTCATGGCGGTAAATAGGAATTCTTGTTACCTTTTCAATCCATTGATGGCCATTCCGGAGGCACAGTGGAGTTTCGGCATGAAACATGAACTACATGTGAGACCACACGCCATATTTATATCATATATACATAAGAGTTTGAAATAATCTTCTTTGTGATTATATTATTTTAGCTATCATCGTGTGGTAAGTTACAATACATGATTCATAAGCTTATTGTCAAGGTTTCGAAAATTTAAAAAGATTGGTCAAAAATATGTAGAAACCGATTAAAAATGTGAATATTAATCCCGCAATGCTGTAATAGTCTAAATTTGCTGAATAACTTGTGTCCAAGAGCCTCCATAGGTTCTGAAATATGGGCTGCCATGAATCATTATTCATTATATCAAAGTGATAAACTCTTACTATTACAGCTATTAAACGTAAAGGCAACAAAGGGAACATCACATTTGTTTCGATGTATTCTCTCTTCCCTGAGTTTGTGTGATTTTCATTGAATGGCAGGCGGGGTTCGAAATATATCTACTTCGGAAAACGATAGAGAGAATCCGGAAGAGTGAGAAGAGTTCGGATAAAGAACTGGAAAAGAGGTGGAAGGGGAGAAACATGAGGAAGCCAAGGGGATTAGCTCTGCTATTTCCCGGCGGAGAGAGAGTGTGTGAGAGAGGGGGGAGGAGGAGTAAGAGGTGTGAGGCGGTGCCAGTAAAGTGGTCATCGAGGGGAGTGAAAGGAACGAGAATTAGAAGAGGAAGTTCGGAAGGAGAAATGGAAGGGATGGTTGATGGTGGGGAGTGAGGAGATTGGGAGAGGGGAGCCGAGGGTCGGGTATGAACGACTGACGAAGATTGTGTTCATCGGGAGGTGGATGGCAGGGGAGAGAGTATCATGAGCAAAGTAGGGGATGGTTTTAATCCCTCCGCCACGCACACTCACTGCCGCACACACCCTTCCTCCGAACTTAGGCAACAAACCAGAAGCTTAAGACCACCTCAAGCCAAGTCCCTCCTCTCCATCCACCACCCTTATACAAACCTAGTTATCCTTCTTTTCCCTTTCAGAAACCCCGATAGAGTTCGGGAATGAGACAACAAAATACGTTCTTAATCCTCCAATTCCAGATCCGTAGTTCCCCTTCTTACGATGTTTCCAGCGGTTCTCTGTGTTCTTCTGCCCTATTATTCATTCCCTTTCATGGTATACCTTCAACTTCCTATTTAGTTCTCTCGGTTCTCCTTGACAAGAAAAGATAGATAATACATCATTCATTCATTCAGAAGGGTATTTTTTTTACAATTATGATACTTGCGTTGCTCAATAAATCCTTAGAAAATTCAAGAGATGGGGTTCGTAGTATCGAGAATGGTATGTATTTAGTAAGCCTCTTCTCTCACTAGCCTGCTGTCTAAGTTCGAGTTTATACGAGCTCGTATATGCATGGCATTGTTTCATTTTCATAGTCGATTTAAGCAGCGAAATTTGTTCAAATTTGTTGTCTCAGGCGTAACGTTACGAAATTTACACAATGTATATAAAATAATTGAAGTAAATCGGTTATTTCACATGAACCTAATGGAAATACGACCTAGGTTTCATCATTGGAATCACTGGCCGACACCTGATAATGACGTGGAAACCTGGATCGTATACAATGAAGATCGTGTGAGATAAGCAAGTAACGTCTTTCATTTAAAACTTTTGTTTATGCAACAAAATTGAAAAAGTGGTTTTTGAGCGTCGATTAAAAAATTCTATTTTAAAGGCTTACTATCAATCAAAACTGAATTGGTGAAATTTCATCAAACACCTGCTCCTGTTTTTGTTTGTACTTTGCCAAGTAACATAATAATCACAATAAGGAGAAACTGATGAGTTTTATACCTCGATCAAATTTAACTTAATTTCTTCCATATGGAAAGTCCGTAAAACTATAATAATTTTTACACTATGAACATTTAGGATTTCAATGCAAATTAGCGGATGACTTTGTTAAAAGTTACTGTCACGTCATCTCTCTTAATTCTCTGAATTCATAATATTTACTTTGAGTTGCTGGGGAAATAGCGGAAGAGGTCAGATTGATGAACATTAGAGGAAGACTGGTGAACCATCTTTGAATATATTTTACAAAAAATGAATTATTAAATTGAAGCCAGTTAGGAATTTAGAGTCAGAGAGTATGTACAATTGGTAAGTAGACCTGAGAACTATTTATTTTGATAGAAATATCAAATAATCCCGGAATAACGGAAGATTTTCGAAACTAAAGTTTTTACTATATTACATATTTAATATTTTGCTATATTACATTTTTAATAATTTAATAGTTATTCGCCTTCACATTATAAAATCAGTCATTTTTAAAACACTACCGTCTTAACTTTAGCGTAATGACTATCTTAAATTCATAAAATTATTTCCTTTATTGAGAAAAATAAGAAAACATATCTGGATATTGTGCAGAGCAGATTTTTGTCCATTTGAAAGAGTTAAGCTTTGAAGACTTTAAACTTAGAAATACTGGCCTATATCACTGAAATACGCTGTCACGACAGTTTCAAAGAATTTGTTACGGACACGTAGAGCTGTAAATTGAGAGCATTAGCAGCGGGGGCCTTCGGGCATGATCTTACGGGGAGATGTTCGATATTTTCCACGTCATATATTTCCACTCAGTGTCTGTTCCTTATCGCGCAGTCCCATCATTCCCTTTCCGTTGCACTCAGCATCCATTTCTCCAGTTCGTTCATGACCCCTGCCACTCCCTTCCCTCCGCCAATCCCCTTTTCTATGCCCCCTCCAATCAATCGAATTTTTACGAGTGTGTCCCCAAAAGACCGCGATTTTCACTCAAACCTCGAACTCCTGACTCTTCTCGGCGGCACTTACTCCATTTCCTCGGACTTTACGATCCTTTTCCCCGGAAACAATCTCGAATTTGTGGTCCCTTTTTTGTGCTACGAGTGCAATACCTGCTTCAGTTAGAATTTTTACGATGGCAAAATTTCGTGGTGCTAAGCACTATGGCCGTATTTGCGGAGAAATTAACAGCTATCTTGGGAGTATCATGATCATAGCGTTTACAATTTTACACAAAGTTAATTAGCTTATAATTTTGTTCCATGACGTGCATTCATGTTAGACAAAGTCCTCGAGTACATAATTTCCATTGAATGAGATTCACCAGACAAAAAATATTGACGCAAATATAGTAATAGTGAGAAACTTGCATTTTTTCGCATGTTTGAAAAAATGCCGTAAGGGAGTATTTACGGTTAAAATTTTCAAGTAAATTAATATTTAATTTTGTGCATCGTGAAATTAATAAACGTAGAACTATTTACAACTTATTTAGGTATAATGGAAAACATCATCCATAGAGCATCCATTATCATCTAAAAATATCACTCATCACTTACCATGCTATTTAAATACTATCTTCAGAAATTAGTATTTCTCCGCTAAGATCAAAACATATAAATATCCTGCAGAATCAATTACGAAAAAAATAAAATTCTACTTGACTGGAAAACCGATAGTTATATTCCTGCAACCAAACGGAAAAAATTCTTTAACAATGGTTTTCAATCTCATATATTGAAGAGCATGACATGCCAGGAGGAGATTACTCGAAAAAACTTAGCCGAAGAGATTCAATCAGAGACTTTTCTATCATTTACACAGAGTTATCACCAATTTAAAAAATCAAAGTTACGCATGATTTTTATAATGATATATTTGCTTGTAGAACTAAGTTGAAAATTTTAAGGCTAATTGTTTTCTTATGTAATTGTGTAAATAGAATTTCAACGTTCATGAATATATTCTCTCTCTTTATTTCCACTTTAGTATCCAAAATTAAAAAAAAGAGAAATCGGGTGAAGATTGTGATGAAAGGAAACTAAGAAAGAGACTAGGGATGGAAGAGTTTTAGAAAGCTTTAAGTCAGGTACAGAATACGCAGAAATGAATGAAAAAATATAGGACAAAAAGAGAGGGAGGTCTCACTAACTTAGGATGAAACAGTAGTTTTGAGAATATCTTCAAATATGAAGAATATCATTTCTACGCCGATATCTAACAATTTATAAGTAGAGTAATACAATTAATGAATAGGTCACTTAAATATGGAATTTTTATATGATAGTGCATCAAAAATGAATAACTACGTTTATTAATATTACTTATAGCTTTTAAGTTAACATGAATAACTACCTAATCATTTTTGAACAAAACGTTCAACAGTCAGGTAGATTTATTCATTCTATTGCACACCGAATTACTTTTTGTTTTTTTCTATTACGTCTCGAAGGCGTAGTGAATAACCCAGGGCCATTAAATTTCCGTCCTTCACGAATTTCGCATCATATAAGATACGTCAGTGGATCTTCCTTGAATGAAGAGTCACGTTGGGGTTGGAGAAGGAGAAAAGGCTCGACGGAATGATCCTTGCGTAGGCTGGTTGAAAGAGATGGAGAAAAGGTTCGTAGGGATAAGTGCAATTAGTCCCCCACTACGACGGCGATGCCTCTGTAACCCTGACAATGGGCCTCAATGCAACCCATCCGAGGGATGTTTAAAGCACTCCTACTTGACTCTCTTCCTTCCCTTGTTCCCCACCGTGCTCCTGCTCTCCTCTGGAGAAAAAATATATCAGGTTCTTTTCTTCAGTCGCCTGGAGAAAATTTTCGGATTTCTGCATTCTTCCCCCATCCGTGCAACGAATACATTCCCATTTCCCGCCCACCGATCCTCACCCACGACCCATGAAGCGGTGTATTTCGAAGGAAAAGGGACAGAAGATCCGTGGGATGGGTGCTTTGTGCTCCGAGAGCTGTGCGAGGGGAATTATCGCGGTGCACGCAGGAGTAAACATTGTCGGAGCAGGGCCGGCGGACATAGTCGTACGCTACCACGAGACTCGTACAGTTGCTCAACCCCGAGGAATTAAAAACCTATGGAGAGGGGATGTTTAAACGGGTTCGGGTGAGAGGGAGACGGACGGGGTTCTGGGTAAGGAAGCGGTCTCGTTGAATGGCCGGCCGACCTCCATAAAATATATGTCCCTAGATTTTCCCTTACACTCCATCTCGGAACTAATGCCCCACGTCGTCCAGGAAAACTTCGCCTAGCTTCACTTTCACTCTTCCCGCCAACTCATTCCACCGGACACCTTATGACTTTCCGAGGATAGTAGTAGCCTTCCCAAAGTCCCAGGGAAGATAATGAATGCCTTCCTCGTCGAAACTCATCTTATTTTCCGCGTCAGATGGTCCCTAAAATGCGTACCCCAACGCCTTACTTAACTCGATCTTGTCATTCTCACTTTTATGCTACTCCTTCCTCTCTTCTCTTGTCCTCTACAATTTATCATTCATTCTTCCTCTTCTACTGAAGGTAAAGAGGGAAGTGTACGAAGAAATGAATCGGTAAGGACTACTTGTGAAGATATTGGCCATTGGGCGACTTATAACGAGAGTCCAATAAAAAAATGTTAAAACCCTAAGCTACATGTTTTGGTATTTACATCCACATAATTCCCCGCAATCCGCCGCAAGGGCGTATGGCGGAGGTGTTTGTTCACCACCCGGAAAAGAGAACCAAACCATATTCAAAATCAACACATCCATGCAAACCTATTCTCAAATTGGCGCATAAAAGTATGTAGATCGGAGGGCGTATAGTATATATCTTTTTTGCGTCTTAGAGAAGTTACTTTTTTTTCCTTGAAACATCCACAAGTTCTATTTATCAGTTCGAGCTACACAGTGGTAGCGGTTTACAATTTATAAAAGTATATGTTAATAATGATTGATGCGGAGGCTAACGGTATCTCAGATATTTTAAAATAAGTGGATTTTATGGAGACGAGCCTAAGTAAAGGGAAGTTTGGCGAAAACTAGCTGAGTCTTAATAAATTGAGCCAATATGTATTCGTTTATGGCCGAGGGATTAATTTAATGGAAGTATTCTCCAAGTGGTACTCGGGAGTTCATTTTTTTCTTGCCTTCCCTGAAGTGAAAACGGAGGAACTTAAAATGTATTTTTATTCAATTAGTACAGCACTGATAATTATTTAAATAAAAAAATCAGAGAATTTTCATGCACGTTTAAAATACTTTGAAAAGGCATGCCAGTAATATCTTCTATATTGACAAAGCTGATCTATATAGTAAATCCTATCACCCATCTGCTAAACATTTCTCCTTTCCGACAATCATTAGTGATCCTCGCATACATGCCAGATATTTTATCACGTTTTACACTTGAAGGGAGATGAACATCGACAATTGCAAAGAACTTGTAATCAAATTAGTAAAATATCGACAAAAACAAAAATTGGCTATCAGAATTTGTTTAATATTCCACAAGTCTAACGCACAGGAGGAGGTAAGATGAATCTTTATTACGGAAACGTACTTATTTTAACTTTCTTCTCAACACTGACCATCGAACTAGTATTTGTTCTATCATTAACAACGGGATGATAGCTAGTAAGCAATGGCAAGTAGTGATTCCACACCAAACATGCACAATTTACTCATTGCGATTCATCGATCGTCTTACAATAATAAACTTGACGGGGATCCTAAAGCCATTTACGAAAAACATCCACTGAAAGGTGGCGACAGCCGTTGTAAACTGGTTTTCCGCACAGTAGGTACTCCTAGCGCCCCATCTATGACCACACTCTCCAGATCTCACCTTTTCCCTCCTTTCCAGCTTATCCTCCCTAAGAATCTCCTCCCACTGCCTTCTAACCCCCCAACCTCCTTCTTCCTCCAGCCCATTTAAGACCTTAGGTCATCCCAACTTTTATGTCCCCTAAACCCTCATCCCTTTTCCCACCCCACTTCCCAAGCGACCTCCCACTCCGTACGAAGGAGATCGCTTTATGTTCCATCCAGAGGCACTCAACACCTCCTACGAAGAACCCTTCTAAGATCCCCTCAACTCCAGCCCTGCAGATCTCTCTGCGAGGGAGGCGGGGGAGGAGGCGGAAGGCATCTCAAGGGGTGATGGGGGGATGGGAGGGAGTCAAACGGGTAGAGGGGCACACATGACCCCCCCCACCCCCCTTCCCACCGCGGATCCACCTTCGAGCCTGTCTCCTCCTCCGTTCGAACCTCCTGCCCGTCGACGGGAAGAAGAAGGCGGAGTCCTTGCGCTTGCTTGTCGGCATCCTCTTCGGTTGCCAGGTAGGGAGAGAGAGAGAGAGAGAGTGGGCCGAGCCGTGTCAGGAGCCAGGATCCGGACGGATGGGGGTGGCCAGGAAGGTTGGGCCGTGGCGGCATTAACGTTCGGGATAAAGGTTGAGGGAGAATGCAGCGAAGGGAGTAAGCTGGAGGAGACTTGATGCAGGCGAGCGAGGCAAGGAGCGTGGAGGTGGAGGAGAAGAAGGAGTCGTAACTCGGACAATAAAACCGAAATAAAGACATGGGCCTGCACTAATGGCAAGGCGGCCTATGAGAGAGGGAGAGAGTTTTGTCTCTCCCTTTGCAAAAGGCTTCCATTTTACCTCGAACTTACCGTCCCCCTTCCCTTCTCCACCACCATGCTCCCACCCACCCCCACCGCGCATTCAGACTGCTCCTGCACCCATCACTAACGGCCCCCTGCACCCGTCCCCTTCCCCGAACCTCACCTTTCCTTCCCCCAGTACGACACGCTCGAATAGGCAACCTCCAGCCCCTCTCACGGGAATCTTCATCTCCCCGCCGTAAATCTAACCCGGTCGCCCCGCCCCCTCCCTCGGAAATTCTGACACATGACACTTCATGTTCTGACGTAGCGAGGAACATATTTTTGAGAGCGGTTCTCAAACTCCTGGTACACTACCTTCAGCGGAGCATGGGGAACATTATTTTTTTAAAGGCTAGATGCGAGAATGAGTTCCTCATCAAATGAGTAGGACTCAAAATAAAAAAGTCTGGGAAACTAGATTACTGCAAAGATAAATGAATGAATCTCTGTCTCCATGAAATCGGGGATAATATTCCTCACTCCGTGTTAGCTCTTAGACAGTAAGAGTCATGTTACGCCAGGATTAATGAAATATTTTAGTGTGGAAATGGAATCCCTTTTCACATACAGAGTAGTAGAGAACGTTAAAAACTTTGAAAGCCCATGGGAATGAAATTCTTTGAACGTGCATGGGGATCTCTAAGAAAGCGAATGAACCCTGGGAGGTAAAATAAAATGAAGCACAAGGCACAGGGGTGGAACATAAATTTAGCAATACGACTTTCGGTTCTCAGAAACTGTTGTGTTAATTCCTCCCTCTGTCTCTTCCTTCTGCGGTAGAGTTCCTTTCTCCCTCTCTCTTCCCAGCCAAAAGATTCTCCATTAAACCTGCTTAAATGTTGTATGGGGTATCCCCTCTTTTGGCTTCTTTGGAACACCCGCACGTATAAATCCTCTCAAAACAGTAAACACTCCATTTTCACCCTGATAAATTGAGGGTAATGGCATAAAGTCACAACAAATACTATAAGTTCAGGTAATGTCTTTGTTCGTTCGTACGGTTTTTAATGAGGGCAAAGAGAGTAATTACTCGTTCAGGGTAAATATCACTGGATTTCGTTGGGCCAATATAAATGAAAGTGTTGCTCACATTATGGCACAAGCCAAGCCTTCCAAAAGTATATTTTAACTGGATTGCATATTGCATCGGTTGAACATAAGAGAGTATCCCAGCTAAAGGAGAAATAATTACGAGTAACTAACTGCGTAACTAGAATTTAACATAACATTAACTATAATAAAGGGGCAAGATTAATGTTCATATTCCATATATGAAATAATACCTAATACCTAGATAAGTACATGAAATGTACAAGTATAGTAGATAAATATAATGATTAAAGCAGAAAATTTATCAAATTAAATGGAAACACTTCATCTTTACGATTTTGCTGAGATACAAATTATGAAAAATTTAAACTTTCAATCGTTACATAATTAAACTTATTTCTGAGTTTAATTTGAAAATGACGCGATTTATTTTTAATGCCAATATAAAATTTATTGGACTATAATCCCATCTTGGGCTTGCAGCAGGCTTGTAATTGATAGCATTTACATGTATATGCAAATTCTATACATTGAGAATAATAATTGAATTAACTTTGTTTGTGGGGCGTGTGCAATACTTATATATACTGTATATAAATATGTCAGGTAAGGTAGAAGTAAATATCACTAGGTAGAGAAAAATTTAAATATCAACACCTTAACCGGTAGATTACCTTATAATATAATGACAAAAGTAATAAAATATTTACAGTGACACTAAAAAGAGATTTCTTAAGAGATGGAGGTAAATGATTCAACTAATTAAGCTATTACATTTTCGGAGTCCACAGAAAAATGGAGAAGTTCCTAAAAGTTTCGGCCTTTAGTCCCTATCACCCCATCTTCAATTGTGCACGTCCTTGTGTATACCATGCCACTCCAGTCCTTTCAATGATATCGCCGATAAAGCTTACCAAGGATTACTAAAGCAGCAAAGGACGTACCCTGAACCCATAGAAATGGAAACTCAAGAATTTATCGAGGGATGAGGGTTTAGGAATAAGGCACTAATACATGTGTATTAAGATGGTTAAAAAGGTTTAAATAACTATATGGAAGTGAACATGAAAGAGAGGTAATAGTATTGGAGTGAAAATTGTCAGAGCGCCCTCAAGATTTTCATGTCACGCGCATTATGAATGAAATTTAAGCAAGGATTGCAAGTAGGAAATTCTTTCATAAAACCGAATTAGATATGGGCATTTAACACTCAAACCTACGTCTTCAGTACATTGAACTGTCAGAATAGGGGTGAGAAACAGCAAGGGAGAGCACTCTTAATCATTTTTTCACCGCATTGCATTTGTGTCATATCCTTGAGGAGAAAATGGTAAGGAGAAACCTTAAAAACACGAAATAAAGATATTACTTAGCAATAATAATACATGCAATACAATATATTATCCTACCGTAAAATTTATAGCATAAATGTTAAACAAAAAGTAATAATCAAATTATATAATTGAACAAAATAAAACATTTAATTGGAAAAATATTTAAAAATAACGTAAAAACCGTAAAAATCAAATTGTTACTAAACGACCATTTAAAGTATTTAACTTTCCAAAATATTCTAGAAAAAATGTGCAGTCTGTACAATTTTTAACAAGATCTACTAAATTTAGATACTTGAATAACATTAACCTTATGGGATACACATCATTAAAATTGTGTCAAAATATTTGCTCAGAAACAAAGGGTGACAGGCAGTGAGTTCTCAACCTGAGCATTTGCACGATTCCTGCCCCTGAGGTCGATGAGCCGATGGAATAAATTTTTCATTCTCTCGCGAGCCAACTGCCCTCGAGCAAGCCAAGGAGGGCCGTCAAGGAGAAGAAGTGGGTGCGGGATTTTTATTTTCCTGTGAGAGTTGCGCGTCCCGTAGTTTCATTGTCGACCGTGTGAGTAGGCGAGAGGTGTCGGAGACTTTCCTCCCTCCAGTGGGAATGTCAATATCCTCGGGGGAAAAGACAAATGCGAAGCGAGGGTGAAAGGATGGAGATGGGCGTAAGGGAGATGGGGGATCGAGAAGGGAAGGAGAGTTGGGGAAAGGGAATGGGCCACATTTCAAAAGGGATAAAAGAGATGCTACAATTGTCGTCAAGGTCACCTGATAACGAGAGTCCAAAATGGAGGTGGATTCGGAAAAGGGGAGTGTTGAGGATCCAAAAGAATAAAAGATTGAAAAGGGGACGGTGGGAAACAAGGCGAGAATCCTCTCAGATTTCTTAATTTTTTTCTGTACTCCTCCGTATTTTAGTTTTTCTTAGCTTTTTTCCATTTCCTTGGCTCGTTCTTTCTTTCATGCTCGGAAAAACATCGCGCGCAGCCATTGTGTGTCTGTTTTTTCCTGCAAAATCCAAACGAGGAGGGGCTAGAGGAGGCCAGTTTCATTCACACTTCTCTTTGTGTCTTATCCTTGGTTGACATGAATGGCAGCCCGGGATGAGGGAGAAGGATCTGCATCAAATAAAAATGGAGGATTTTTCCAAGCTTTTCTAATCATTTGGGACTTGGAATAGCGGTTCTGACCTTAAGATAAAATTCTAGCTGGCAATTATTAAAAATTAATACTAAAGATTAACCAAATTACATTCAGCTAGCCTTAACCACTTCATGCTACACATTTTGTAGGAATCTTCGTGTAAAATGAAGAGAAATCTAGAGTATTTTTTCTAACGATTGCCTTGTGTCCTTGACATATTTTTTACCTCGGAGAATGGCAAGGGGATCCACATGATGACATTTTAAATAGCTTTAAATAATAAAAATATTACTAAATATACCTCGTTTTATTGCATAATACTATATACCTAATTTGTTGCGTAGTCCTTCACTTGAATTAAATAAGTATCTTCACATTTTTTTTAGGAGATTAAGGGGGGAAAAATAACCATTTTTCATTTCGTCATATACGTTAAAATACCCATTGTATATCTTCTACTCCGTATCATCATTTGATCACAGAAACATCATTTTTAAAGCCATATGTTATTTGCATTGCTGATTTTTATGCGTGAGCTCATAATCAGAGAATGGAATTACATTCCCCTTTAAATTGTCAATTTACTTCGGAAAAGACATACCAAAAATTCGAAAAAATGCGTCGTGATGCATTTTTTGTAGCACGTATATATATATATATATATATATATATATATATATATATGCCGTTAAATAATCTCTGTAATGAATTTAAATTTCAACTATACCAAATGATAAGAATAAAATGTACACAAAGAAAAAAATTAAGCTCGCATTATCATTTCGGTTTCTGTCACTCTAAATTGTGACACTTTTTCACCATGAAATAGCCATAAAAAATGCATTCCTAGATTTTCATATGGAATGAGCAATAACAAAGGAATGTGTTCACGAAAACTCACGCCATTCTGACAAGTCATTCTGACAAATATTAGGAAATGGGTTTATCATAAGCATGCTTAATTGGAGCATCAATTACCATTTGTTGAACAATTATCAGTAAAATTCACAAAACGTAATGCATCTATGGTTTCCACACTTGATTCTTATTTCAATTGTCTCCATTGGTCGTCTTGAAATGTTTGTGATTTTCCTTAACCTTAATTCAATTCTTCATTATATCTTGAGCGTCCTTTGACTTGCTCTAATCCATTTAGCGAAGTAGCCCATAGCCTAGCATGCAGGCGTCTGATATGAAATTTGAGGTCCCTATGTAACTTCAACAAGCTTTTAATTCAGGGGTACCCAAAGCCTGAGATTAAAGTTCATTAAATATATCAAAGGATCAAAGATTATTACGTTCAAAAACGCAGCTGCATAATCCTCGTCTTTGCTAACCAATTGTTCTGTGGAATGTGTTTACTCGTATTTCGGTCAAGTCTACATTTTGATATAATATATGAATAAGTTATTTTTTTGTGAGATGCAATTACTTATATTGCCTAATTTATATTGTAATATTTGATACTTGGAGTTGATGACGGGAACGTTGAGTAGGGATGTTAAGACAAGACTCGTAAAAACTCTGATATGGAGCGTACGGAGCGGAAACATGGTCACTGAAGCAGGAGGATAGACGTAGAATGGAGGCTTTTGAAATATGAGTGTGGAGAAGAATGGAGAAGGTGAAATCGGAAAGACCGAATGAAAACAAATGAGGACGTACTGGAGATGGTGGGTGAGGAGAGGGGTTTGTTGAGAGAAATCTTATGGAGGCAGGAAAAATGGATGAAAGGTGTATTGAGCGGTAGTGGAATGTTGAAGAAGGTAATAGAGGGGAGAATGTTGGGCAAGCGAGGAAAGGGCAGGAACAGGATAGGGATGTTGGACGGGATGAAGGGAGGAAATAAGTACACAGAGATTAAGAGGGACCTGATATAGATTAGGTTGCTAGGTGGGGAGTTACAAAATATTTATTTGATAGTAATGTCCATCCAAAAACCTACCTTAACCGATAGATTACCTAATAATAATAATTTGATACTTGCGCTCCTTTTACGTTTAAGTTCACTCGAATAGACTTCCTATACTACAGGTATATTACCTTAAAAAGGAATAAAAAAAATTATCTATCCTTTATAATTAATTAATTAACTAATAAACATTGACTCTAGACTAACATTTAGACCTAAGAAAAACCACAAAAATACAATTTTTTAAATGAAATTTTTCGTTTGTCATGGTAAGGGAAACATACTATTTAATAGGACTTTACCTTACATTTGTGATAATGTCTGAAGTAAGTTTCTGCCAACGTTTTCTCTTCAAGATTACTGCTAATTCCATTGATACAAATTGAGCCTAAATGATAAATTGTCCTATTGTGTTATAAATATTTCTATCAGTTTGTATTTTTTTGAATGGTTAATTTCGAACTAACCAATGTTCATAATAAACTTCTATTTGAACTTGTAAGCGATTTCATGAATTTCTAAAAATCGTTTTAAATTTCTAAATGATAAGTTGATTCTACCTATTACGTTCGAATGTGTAACAATGTTCGTTGTGGATATTGTCATGAGAATTAACAATATTTTCAACAGGAATTACTTTCACATTAACTTTGATATTCTAACACTTAGGGTATTAAATAAATGTGTACTAATGCCATGAACTAATATTTCACGAAATACATCCATTTAAATAGATCATTGAATTTATTTTTTCCCCAAAATGTGAAAAATTGAATTATTTTCATAATTATCAATGATTTATTAATAAAAAGAGTAAAGTTATTAAGTTGTTGAACAGTTTGGAAGTAATATCGCGAATTGTTCATAGTTGGTTTATATCGTACATATTGGTACATTCTGGTTTATAAACGTAAAACTACTTAAGCATTCTTTACCAAAATTGCCCGTACAAACATTTTTGGTGGCGAATAGCTAAAATTTACAGTGATATCACTGTGAGGATTTGATATTTAATTCAGAAAATTTAAGTTTTTCAAGCCCTAAACATAAAAAACAGGAGTCGAATACGTAAAAAATTGCCAAGAAGTACAGTACGAGAAACTTTCGCGGATTGGGATTCACGAATTGCGAATGGAGACCTCTGGAGATTAGATGGCTCAAAATAAACGTGTCCCATTATTTACGACATCGAGGAAAGTATTCATGACCTACGTACCGCGTTGATAGTTTAGATATTTGTACAAATTCTATATTTGCGATTAAATCTCCAACTAATAGAATGCATGTGCTGGAATATTTTGCCCCTACTTCCCCACTCGACTACTCACACACGCCACAAAGATAGGGACAATCTCAGATATTAGTACGAGACCCTTTTACAGAAAGTTTTATATTCTTTGTATGGCTGGGGTCTTAGCAAAAATCATGCCACTTTGAAATCTCACTATGTAATGGGAAAAAAGCAGTTTTATAAGGATATCAATGATTATGGACAAGTTAGGTATGTAGGTACTGACATTATTGGAATGCGGTCATCCACCGCTTAAGGGTTTAGATGGACATATATTGATCAGTGGGGTATGCCCTAGCTTCACCAAATGTGACAATACCTGAAATATCACAAAAAATAAACTCTTCTTCATTTCCTCCCGCATTCTATCTCCATTCATTCCTACCAACATGCCTATTATTTTCCTCCAACTACCTCACTAGCCGAACCTTCTCCATTAGGAATGATATATGACATCAGTATCATTTGGACATACTAATATCGAAAAAGTATAAAATACTTCTGTTTCATTTTTACAGGATATTTTTTTCGATATGTTTGTACAGTAATAACTGCCAGTGGAGTTTTAATTCATAGAAACCGATAAACCTTGTCCCCTTTTCCAAACGGAAAGCAAGCGAATGAAAACATAACGAATCACTCTTAAATTAGCGCGAGACTTCGGAGGCGAACTCAATTTTTCGAGAATTCTATTAAGCGCGTATTATTTGCACCGGAGTTGAATAACCATAGCTAGCACAGACAGGGTGTGGAATGAAATATTCGGCACATTCCAAACAAACAACTGATAAACCCTTAAAGCATTCGAGAACGGGGACAATGTGTTCCAAAAAAAATAAATTAAACCTACATCCAAATTCCCGGAAATTTCATCCGGGCGTGAATAACAGGATGTTCTCGAGAAAGAAAACAAAGCATTTAAAAAAAATCATTAATAAAAACGAGAGAATGTTCCGCAGTAGTGCCCTTTTTTGGATTCAATACGAAGCATCTTTCAACGGATCAACGTTTGATAATCTAACTGAGGAGCGAAGGTAGTCGGGGAAAGGAGTGTGAAGCGAAGCTAAAGAAGAGAGAATGGAAAATCGGGGACAGAGGTTGGGAAAGGTAGGACGGGGGTAGAAGAGGCAGCCTTGAAAAACAACGTCCATGCTCATACACGCCGTATCCGCATCTCCGATTCAGTGAACTCCAAAAAATCCCCGTTTCAGACACGCAAAAAATAAGCAATGTCAGCGACTCCCATCTCAATTGGATGAAGGTTACGATGGATATATGGAGTTAAGGTGAAGTGAAGGGTGAGTCCATGGTGGTTGTTGGGGGAGAGAGTAAGAGAGTGAGGAGTTTGGGTTAGTGGAGGAAGGGAAGAAACGAGTAGGGTGGGGGAATGAGGGAACTGAGATTTTTGGATGAGCGGCGCCCTAACGAGGACCCTTGCAAGCCAGGGAAGGGAAAAAAGGAATGAATTAAGGGCTTGCACGGAGAGAGGGAGCTCGTTGGGTTCTTTCCAGCACCGCCCGCCTCTGCGGGATCTGCCACTGTCACTTTTATTTTGGTGGTTCCCTACATTGTAGTAGTCATTTTGACTTCCGTATACATCCCCGGGACCCCTGCTGAGCGGATGAGAAGTAGGAGCCTTGCTTCATTAGGGAGAAGAGGGGTTTGGGGTGACGCGGGGAGGATAAAGGGGTGACCGAAGAGGTAGGAGATGGGGAGTTTTCCCAGCAGAGTGTTCTCAGTCGAGGGGTCGACAGGTGAAAAGCCCAGAGGGCAAAGGAGTTAAACCGGAACATCGCCGCAGCATCGTTGTCTCGAGACGTATACATGGTAGCTATGGGATGGATAATGCATCCCAGTGGGGGAGATTACAAGGAAAGAATTATGCTCGCTTTTTTCCTCGGTTCAGGCGGGCAGCAAGTGTTTTTTCGTTCGCATATTTTGCATTTTTCTACTGGTACCTTGGCAGGGGAAGGGGTAAATAAAACGTGCAAGCTTGCAGGTGAAAAGAGATTTCACATTGACGTTTCGCCGAAATAATTAGATGTTTTTAATAGCCATTGTGAGGGAATTCCTTTTGTCAAATCTCCAAGGCTAAGCTCGTTAATTAAGGTGAATGTTTCTTACAGTCTCATTGATGAACTCTCATGTATCCTCATCGGTGTATGGTTTTCAAATTTCGTTCTGGTCTGATATTATCTTTGCGTTCTCAAATTAAAGGAACAGTGATTTCTCTGCTGTTGTTTTAGACGCACTTGAAGTCATTATGTGGCACAGTGGAAAATACATTCATTCAGTGGGAGACTTTTACCTTGAAGTATGAAATGGTATTCAAAGAAAATAATCTCAAGACGAGCAAAATATATAAATGCCTACAATTTTTACACTATTTTAGACTTTGTAAAGAGTTACAGGAATGAGTGCATCCCAGACACATTCTCGCAAAGTATTATATCAAAGTAAACCAGCCTAAACCAGCCAACCAAAATTTTTTCTATACTCAGGAGGCGAGAAATTAAAAATAAATCCAATGAATGTCACCAAATCGATATTTTGGCTGAAGGAATATTATTTTTGTTTATAAATGAGAAGTTCATTAAAAAAGAAGTGTGAAAAGAGGCTCACTGAGCTAAGTCCCTTCCAATTTGATCACGTTGTTGATTTTTAGGCTTCACGGTAGTCATTGTACAAAGAACGAATCGCACGCGTGAATGCGAGAGGAGGTGTTAGGAGGCTAATTGGGATAGTAATTAGAACAACTGGTATTTGCATCCCACAAAATTTTATTTCCTACCCAATTCAGTGGATAAAACAGATATTAAATATCATACCTCAACCCGTCATTTAAGATTATACTTGTACTTATGCGTATTAAGCTCAACCCGAGGATGTCTTTCCATCTAATAACTCAACAATGCCTCACGTGATACTGAAATTCGGATTCGGATTCTGATATCTGGGACTGAATGTATCATTGTAAATTAAGTCAACATGGATAAATATTCGAATACCACAGTAATCAACCTGAAGGTCGGCTTTTTAGGCGAGGGTTGAGCTCAACGGCGTGTAAAATTCACATATCAGGGTAGGGGGGCCAGTTTCTTTCCCTGAGACACCTAAGACTTTGCAGGATTTGTCTGGTACCCGAAAAATCACTTAGATTGGGTGAAGGTAATGGTGCTTAGAGCGATACCCGGGAATCGAACTCGGGCCCTCCATTCAGAATTCAACGCTCTACTCCCTGGACTCTACTCCCTTACTCAACGTACAGATAATTTAAGGATAAACGCACATATTACATAATGTATATTTCAAGGAATAGGTATTAACCTACATAGAGAAGGTATGTGAGAATATAATATTGCCATGTATCGTACTAAAGCAGTTGTCATAAAAGTTCATCATGGTCAGAAAATTAAATTCCACATTAGTAACGACGATTTAAGCTGTCGGTATTTACCATTAAATATTTGTCATTACCATTTTTAATATATATTTCTTATTCAAGTCTCCTATTCAAATGATCTATATCAAAGTATCAAGAAATTTTTGTGTTGAAAAAAAAGTCACTCCAAATTTTACCATTATTAGAATTCCAGTTAAAAATGGAAAAGCCAAAAATATCTTCAAAAACTGAAGCTCTTATATCCCTAGAAAGTACGAAAAACACGCATTCATTGAGGGAAAAATATTTTTCCAAAGCCACGACATTTTCCCACAAATTCCACGCGCCATAAAAAATCGCCAGTGAATGGAAGACATTCAAATTCCCGGAAAGCGAGCGCTTCGGCATATTCCAGTGAAAACGAGGGGTACCCTAGGAACAATTTTCTCCACGGCAATCGACGGCAAATACACCACCCAACACAAACCTCCCCATTTCACAAACACCTTCTGTTCACAATTTCCATTCGGATTCGCTAGGTGAATAGCCTGGGGGGGGAGGGGTTGAGGTAGGAAAACGAGAAAGAGAAAAATAAATAAATAAATGAACGAATGAACGAACGAACGATATTTTCTGGAACGCGCGCGCGGAGCTGTCAAAAACAAAGGACTGCTCCGACCCGCTCGCGAAAACACCGCGCGCTCTCCTCTTTCACGCTCATTTCCCCCGATCCCTCCTCCAGCGCCAACGCCCGGTTGACACTCCCCATCCCCTCTGACTCCCCTTACCCCATCCCGGTTCCCCGTAACGATAAGTTCCTTCCGTCACACTCGCATTTCTTGGTCCCGCCAGTCCTCATTCCTTCGGTTGTCTACCAGTTGCCCCGCCCCTCCCTCTTTCGCTAACCGCCTATCCACTCTCCCCCCCGTGCTAGTCCGCATCGCAAGAGGCGTCTCGCTGACCCAATAGGCTTACCCCATTACTGGCAAAGGCATGTGACTCACACACGTCGGGAGAAGGGAAACGATCTCGGAATGAGATGTTCCCCGTAGGGGGAAGGAGGATGCGCCGGGGACTTGTGGGGGACGATAAAACGAGGGCCGAGAGGCGAGGAGTTTCGGCCGACCAGCTCTGAGAGTGTGGGGGCGAACGAAACGTGGGAGGAGGGAAAAATGAGCACGGCTTCGCTGTGTCGGGTTGGAAGGGAGGGGAAGACAGTGGGGTTAGATGAAGGTCACTTGGGTCGATGACACATTCAACCACTTCATACAGATCACCCACACACCTCGTGACCCATAGTTGTTTCGGGACGAGCCAGCGATAAATGAATTAGACGCCCGTCCAACCCTTTCTCCTAGCCGCAATGAAATACCTTGTTTTTCACAATCCCAAAAACATTTTCGTTCCGTGAGGAAAACAAAAACCTTCTTCATACTCATTTCCATCATTTTTATTATTATTATAAAGTAATCTACCGGTTAAGGTAGGTTTTTGGATGGGAAAAACTACCAAATAAATATTTTGTGACTCCTAAGAAAACACAATCCAGCAACCAACTCTACATCAGGTCCCTCTTCATCTCTGTGTAATTTCTTCCTCCCTTAAACCTGTCCAACACCCCTATCCTGTTCCTGCCCTTTCCTCGTTTGCCTAACATCCTCCCCTATATTACAGTCTTGAAAATCCCACTGCCGATTAATACGCCTTTCATTGATTTTTCCTGTCTCCATATCTCCCAACAAACCCCTCCCTTCGCCCACCATCCCTAGTACTTCCTCATTTGTTTTTATCTCGATATAAAAACAGGTCTCTTATCTTCAGATCATTGATTCAATCCAAAATCTAAATAAAACAGGTTGTAAGTTTCTATATCCATTGATGTGAAGATATTACCACACGAAAGCGGATGTCTAATTTGAAGTATGCAGTACGGCAAGAAGTTTTTGAATCATTTGCTTTCGAAAAAATAAGTACTAATAGCAAATTTTTTCACGACAGTGCACACAGCAGTGATCCCAGAACAAGTGTTTTAAACTTATTCCTCGCATGCAGTGGTACCTTTTATTGTTAAATATATTTAGAGATATAGTATTAAATGTTTAATAAGATTAATTGACCAATAATATATAATTAATCGAACTATGCACCCGGATTGAAAATTATCTAAAGCAAAATGACCCCTGTACTGTATAAAACCAATATATTTCTGATCTGAGGCTCCAATATTAATGCTAAGAGGTATATAATAGTTCATTTTATTCCACCAAGCGAATGAACGAAACCTCATAAAAAGATTTGATTGACTTTCATTTGATTAAAATCCATTGAATAATCATATATGCAAAATTAAACTGCTAACAAACTTTAAATAAAAAACATGTTTTTCTTTTTGCCACAATGAGCGTCTGATTTTTTTCCAAATCCAAAGCCACTTCTATTTAATTGCACGGGGAATAAGAAAATTAAAATGGATGTAAAGAAAGATTTTATATGCTTCCCTTCACTTTGATAACAATTATTTCCATTTGCACAACTGAATATTTTTTCTATCAGTAATTGGTTAAGGTGGAACAGCAAAATGGTGGACAAATCTATAGCAAGTACTTGCACTAAGGAAACAAACTACTCCCCTTTAAACGGTTTCAATTCATCCATCAACCTACTTCACACAAGGTATTTCTTATAACCGTGTAACAGGTGCAAAGATGTTCAATGGAAGGCCAGAAAAACCAAATTTTGAGGAAAAAAATATTTCCTTTATTTTTACCCTCATCGAGCTCATAGGAAGAAGAAACGGATTGCTGCCCGCAAGTTCATGGATTACTGTACCATTAACAAGAAATCTGTTTTACATACATTTCAACATGAGGTTATTCAATTACTACCACGGCGTGTTGACAGAGAGTTTATTTACTGAATGATTCCAATTAAATTCCTCAAAATCAGTAAACATTTGTTTTAAAAGTCTCACGGAACGCATTATTGTTAGTTTCTCCTGAGAATATTAATCTTATAGATGATCCCATTGTATGATGGTTCTAATTCACGCAAAAACATTTGATTTCGTTTTCCACTTTGATCTTATTATACGAGAAGCATATTTGAATATATTGCTATTATTTGAGATTCTCACTGTCGGCTAGATTTCCGAATCCGGTCGTGTGCAGCAAAAAGGAAACATAATCATAAGCGACTATAAACAGGCACCACACGCTTTCTCTGCGGAATTAGAATAAGTAAAAGCCTGAACAAATTGTTATTTTTTTTGTGGGTTGAGCCGAGAGTAGAATAGAGCTGACGCAAAAATCATTACTCTCAGCTGATTTGGTGTGCTCCAGTTCCATCCGGTACCACCTGTTCCCTCCCTCTATCTGATTATCAGACGAACATCATCTATTTTCACACAAAACAACTTCATCCATCAATAGAAAATCATTTACCCTAGTCCTTGCGTTTGTCGAGCACGTGTTACCGAGAGGGTGAGAGACAGCGTTACCCGCAAAATGTGAAAACGGTCAAACAGCCAAACCGTAGCACTGGACACAAATAAAGCGGCAGCGTGTATTTAAACTGAGCGCTCAATGAATATTTCCATTAGACGCATTCCAAAGATTCCCAATTCCCAGGTGTGTTTTAATGGCACTTGCCTTTGTCCTGGAAAACTGAGCTGGGGGCTATTACCTAAGTTCCAAACAGATGTATTTACCTATGTCAGAAATGGAATTATTACGGCCCCACACTAATTAGGTAGGTTAGAATACAAAGAAAAGGGGGATAGACTCTGGTACAGTAATATATATATATATATATATATATATATATATATATATATAAAACTAGACGTTCTTTTCTTGGAAAATCGAAATCATTAGAGTAAAATAAATCATAGTCATCATAAAAATAGTTATAAAAATTTAATTATAGGCAAGGTCAACATTAAACCCTGCATAAATATTTAGATTAGTCGTAGATGTATGTTCTTGTGTATATTAGTTGCTTGTATATGTCTTTCAGGTAATATACAATTTATATGAATATATTCTTCTGTTTGACTGAGTATTAGCAGGTTTTTTGTTTGTTTTGCATGTAGTTGCACTCTACTTTACATCTAGTGTCGAAAATGCCGTCACATGACCTTGCGGAAACTTACGGGGTATGGTGTCGAAGCAGATGATTTTTCAAACGTTTTTAACATAAACTCAGTGGGACCTCTAGTTTGTTAAAGGAGCCAGGTTCAAAATCCCTCATGGGGTAAAGATTGTATTACATGATTCAATATCTAACTATAAAAGAAGGCTTTAAGACAACAGCACTATTTTTTGCTAAGCATCCTCGTTTGTGCTTAGCAAAAGAAGAGAATATGACGCAGATGAACATAGTTCAGGTCTAGCCACATTCGACGATGAGATAAAAAGGCATTAGGGGAAATGAAATCAATTAAGACCGTGGGGGTAGACAGCATTCCTACGGAACTACTATAAGGTTTAGGAAAATGTTGAAGGAAAAGTCTAAATGGACTGAATAGTAGCATCTATGAGAATGAAATATTGCCGGAAGACTTTGTGAGATCAGTGTTAGTTCCTATTCCGAAAAAGTTAAAGGCTACATCATGAGAGGACTATAGAACAGTAAGTTTGATTTCCAATTCAGCTTAAGTTGTTCTCAGGATCATCAACAAAAGTATGGAGATCAGGGCAAATGATTACTTAGAGGATGATCAGTTTGTGGAGGAAATCATTAAAGAGGTATGGGAAGAACTGGAGATAGGAATGAAAGTCGGAGGGGAATTCGTAAAATCTGTTAGGTTTACTAATGACCAAGCTCTTGTTTGTCAATCAGCCAAAGGGTTGCAAGCATTACTGAGTGAATTGGAAATTCAGTTTGATAGATATGGGATGAGAATCAATATCGATAAAACAAAAACTATGCGGTTTTCCAGAAAGAGAAAGACTAAGGTTGACGTTAAGGATTAACATATGCGGGAAAAAACTACCGCAGGTGGAACAGTTCGTTCGTACGTATCTCTGGAGTGTTTTGGACTAAAATGGTTATTGTAGCAGAGACGTTAGCTGAAGAATAGGTAGTAGGCAAAGAGACTTCCACAAGGAGGAGAGATCTGATGACGGGGACGTTGAGTAAGGATGTTAAGAAAAGGCTCGGAAAAACTTTGATATGAACCGTAGTTTTGCGTGGCGCAGAAACATAGTCATTGAAGCAGGTAATAGGTGCAGATTGGAGACTTTTGTAAAATGTATGTGAAAAAGGATGGAGAAGATTAAGTGGTTAAAAAGGAAAGTAAATTAGAAGAGCCGAGGATGGTGGGGGAAAGATTATTTTAAGAAATCATGAGGAGACAGGAAAAATGGATGAAAGAGATATTGATCGGCAGTGAGGTGTTGGAGACCGTGATGGAGGGGAGAATGTTACGCAAACGAGAAAGGGGCAGAAATAGGGTAGGTATGTTGAGCGGATTGAACTGAGGATTGAAGTCTACGGAGATGAAGAGGAGCTTGGTGAAGAGTAAGATGTTGGGTTGCTTTTTCAGGATAAACTGTATATTTATTTAGTAGTTATGTCCATCTACCTCACCTAGACAATATCCCTTACTTTTACAGCAGTGCTAATTTTATTTTAATGCTTCTATTAAGGAAGAGTACCATTTAAGCAATACCTTGCTATAAAACGTATCAGCCTAAGAATACTACAATACATTTTCATAATCTAGTTTTAGTTATAATGACAAATGAACAAAAGTGGTTGCATAGTTTAACGTAAACCCGTATGAATCCTGCAAGCCAAAGCTACAGTGTAAGGAAAGCTGAATTTGAGACTAGGTAAAGAAAATCCATAGTCCATTCATAAAAGAAATTCGGTCTGTTGGATAGCGAATGGTAGAGCTCACTCAATATTAAACCCAAGGGCGTGTGAAGTTCACCCTTTAGTGTAGGGGATGCCAATTTCTATATCTGTGCCGTCCATGGTTGCCTAGGAAAATCAAGTCACCAAAAAACGCACATCGTGAGTGAAGCACGGCGGTTCCTAATGGTTTGCCAGGGAACTGAACCTGGGCTCCCCCGTCAGTAGTTTATTAATCTAGCCTTGGACAACCTCATTCCACATTCATTAATGTATATGCAAATCATTACAATATTATAAATAGCTTAATAAGTGCGTACCATATGTTTTCAATAGTGTACTATTCACGTGGAACGAGACGGTGACATACTTTTAAAGTGAGATTTAATACAAAATTTGGTAGCGAAATTGTTACCTAGTGTAACATGTACAAGTGTTTGTATTTTATGCTTTAACAGCATAGATAAAGTTATCTACACCCACCAGTATGAGCTTTAGATAAGGGATTTAGATTACCATTCCATGAAATTTCATATCTTATAATGAATGCTTAGTTTACCCGTGATGGTATACGCTGGAGTTTTTAAATTCACTTTTCGCCAAAATTAAACTCAATTTCCTTGCATATTTCTAATTTGTTTTTACTGTAGGCTCTACTTCACAATATGTAGTTCTAGCGAATTATGTTTCAACTTTTCCTAGCAATCCTCTATCCCCGGCCACTAGCATTCGGGGTTATGCTAAATGGTTCCGCTATGGCTCCCTGGTTATGGTAAATGATTCCGACTTCATCTTAAAATGTTACATTACATTCAAGATGAAAACGAGAAATTGCAGTCAGTTCATGCGTTTATTTTCTCCTCAGGTAAAAAGTAGATTCATTTTTCACGACCGCAACCTTTAAAACAAGTTTCACAGCTTTATCGTGCGGCGCCACTGTACAGAGATCGCTCATGCACCCACCTCTCCTTCTCACTCGCCCTCTTATTTCTCCGGGAGCGCGCCCTTGGAGGAGAGGACTCGAGCTGCTGAGCGAGATGAGCCAGCGAGAGAGGAAGACGAGGGGCGGCGGAGGAGTGGAAAGAAAAGGAAGCCTTATTTCAGAGAGGTGGCGAGTGGGAGAGAGGGGGAAGGGGAGGGCGGAATGGGGAATGCCAAGCTCTCTCACAATGGCAATGACCTTGAGAAGATATTCTACCTGCGGCGACGGAGGCAGTATCGACGCTCGCGTCAGCTGAAACTTCCTGAGGACTACGCAGTGACGCAATCAGGGAGCATTTTAGCAGATATTCCCCCAGAGATGATGATTCCCCCCCTGGTCGGAGAATTTACACGTCGTGGGTATACGTGTAGGCTTCAAATAATTCATGCGAGGTTCTAGCATTTTCAAAAAGTGCACGACCTTATGATTTAAATCTTTTAAAGATGATAGTTTTCTTACAAATTGTTCAATAGAGGTCATTTCAGGGGTTTAAGGAACGAATACAGAAAGTAATATTACGGTTGTAATATTAGTAAGATTTAGGTTGTTTTAGGATAGCCACACTAATACATATTTTATACATAGTTAAAGTTTGAATACACTCTTACAGCTACGTAATCTCTGCAATATTATGTCGCCCAAATACTCTAACTAATACTATTCTAAAGTGTAATCATAGGTCATCATTACGCATTAATGAAACATATGTAATATATGAAGTCGGAAACATAACATTGCATATAAAATAAGCTGCACTGAGGTAACCATCAAGGAACATCTTAATTATCTAGATACACCCTTATAAACACGTATCAGGAAATATACGCATTTTGAGTACGCGAAAATCCTCCTTAAGGACATTTGGCTTCAAAATAGGTCCAGATTGTATTGAAATACAACGAAAATGCAAAGTGCTTCCAGATATGTACGCTAAGCAAAGTATACGAAATATTGCTAAGCATCTGAGCCAATCTGGCTACATTAGAGTCGATGTAATGGGGTTTTCGGAGACATTAGGAAAGTATTCCCATCAGTCACGCAATTTCCAAGAGATACTAAGGTATTTAGTACGGTGATAAATATTACTAGCATCTGAAGTCAAGGGAGCATTTTGGAATCGAATATTAACTCAACCAGTGATCATCGTATAAAACCGGAAAGCAATTGGAAAGTATGTTTTGTTTTTCGTCAAATTTTATTTCAAGGAGCACATGCATTTGACGATACCGCAGGTGTCCGTAAAAAAGATATTAAAAGGTCATAGAAGATAAATACATGCATTTAAGTTTAATGAAAATTATACCTCCTTTTTCAACACTACTATTATCTAAAACCTAATAGTGTGATAAAACTGACATTTGTCAGACTCTGCATCAAGTTTTCTGTACGCACAAATCCAAAATTAAAAAGTGGAATTTCATCGATTACAACACATGAAATATACCACCCTGTCCTCTCATAATTCTCGTAAACCACCGAAAAAGCATTATATAACAATGCCATCAATGGGAAGCTGCTGCATTGCACTTTAAATGGCCTCGTCGCCAAAATTACAGTGAATACGCGACAATATGGATCTGACAAATCGAACCCAATAGGTGCGAGTTGAGAGGTGCATCATCTTCCATTACACGAGTGTGTGCTCTCCTATCCTACGCCTGGAGTAGAGAACCGTGTGCACAGGATTTGCTTTCACGTTACCTATTGTCGCGTGCGAATGGCTTATGGGGGCAGACGAAGGCGGTCTGACGTGAAGTAATGGGGTGAGTGGGAGGCGCGGGGGCGTCTCGTAGCGTGCTGCTACGTGGCGCTACGGCTCCAGTAACCTCTCTCGCGCTGAGCCCAGGAGTTGAAATAAGGGAGCGACGGCATTCAGTGACTGCCAGAAGTAACGAGGCGTATGGGGTGTCGCATCGGAGATGCAGAGGAGGAGCTGATGAAGCGTACGGTTGAAAAGCGCGCTTTGGCCATTATCTACCCATTGAATATTCGTGCCGGAAAATGCTTCACGACGCGGATGGCAACGGACACCACGGAACTGTCATCCTTACGTCAAAGACTGAAATTTACGTTTAAATGTCTTCCTTAAAACTTAAATTTTATTTTTAAATAAACTATTACCATATACCGCATCACCTTTGTTTAATAAATAAACTTCATCTAACATTTCGCTAAGCATAAACTTAATACCACATAGTAAGTATGTATGAATGCTAACTATTCTCACGTGAATAATGAAGTATTTTACACTGAGTTCTTGAGTTGAATTTAAAGATGCATTTAAAAATTATTCTTATCGCCTGAAATATTTAGCTTCTCCATTAATCATTAAGTAGCATAATTTTGACGGTTTTTTGATTATGTGAGATCACAACATGTCACACAGTCTTACAATGGTTTTCGGGATACCATGTGGATAGAAGTAGGGAAAAAATGCATTTAAAAATCTCATTTAAATAATTTAATTGAACATTCAATATTTTAACCACACAGCCGTGCCAACCTTTCCTTTAATCTTCCTTTGTAGTATTTTCTGAAATAAAACTTTGCTAAATATATTTCACGATTAAAACAGAGAAAATCAATTGTATTACTATGATTTCATTAATCTTAAATAGTTAACTGTTACGATATAAACATACACCAAATTTAGTTTCACAGAGCGCTTTTTTGTATCCAATTGAAAAATCGAATGTTGTTTATCTAGACAAATAAAAAAAATGTTACAGGAAACGTATTGTTCCAGAATTTTTATGAAATGGCCTTCATAGAAACTAGGATCAATAAATAAAACAATTTACAATGGAAATAATTCCATTTTGGGTTTTTGAATAACTCATCGATTGAAAAATTTAAAATTATCAAATTAAAACCAATAACTTATGCCGCAGGTGTGTAACTGACACCCAGTTCTTTATTGACCATAGTTTTAGAGTATTAATGAATATTGTGCAATACGATTTTCCTTTAATTATGTTGTATCATATATTTCCGTATGTTTTATATCATAATTTAAATGCTCCTTCAATTCCACATTTTAACCATAAAAATAGACTACACGTTCGCATAGGAGTGTAACCTTCAAGTTATATCCAATACTAAATGAGTAATATTTTGATCGTAAATTTATTGTAAATTATCAAAATATTTTACGGCATCTGCAATTAGTTAAAAATTAAACAAAATACCTTCTCATTAGTCTATTTAGTTTGAAGAATATATATGCTAATTACCTATCTCTTGAGGACAAAATAATTCAGGCAAAAGATGTATTAAAATAATTTTTGGGCTACATAAAGTCAAATTAAAATCAATGGGCTACATTAAGTACATGTATTATAAATAAGTGCTTACAATCCTTTGAAATAATACCTACAAATTTAATTAATAATTATTTGAGATGAAATTTTTTTATTGTAGCCAGTATTGAAATTTGCTACTTAATATTAGCATAAATGCGTGCTTTTAATAACATTACATCGTAGTTTTTTGGCCGTCGTCAAACGGCAGCTGGAGCGGAAGCAATGCATTAAATAGCAAGCAAACAAAGTTTTCACATGCCACAAAAACTGCTGCTCGCGATACGGTCGATTGGTTCCTATTCTACCGTGAGCCTCCAGGCAAGCATGGACAGGATCGTTTGCTATATGGATCGATAAATAATTTAGTCCCATAAATTTGGAATACCACCATATTTCTTCTGCTTCCAGGCAGACGTTATTGCATTAATGCTAGTAGGTATATAATATACATATGTGTACATTGCTCATACTCACGATTCTCAGACTCATAATAACCCAGATATTTTCGATAGTTATTGCTGATAATTTGAATGTCTCATGTTATACTTTAATTAAAACAAGTGCGTTCCATATGCGATGGATAAGAACGTAGACAAACAAATGCCCATTAAATAATGAACAATCCTAACAGATTACATTATTTGTCATTCTATTTACCAATTAATTATATTTAATACGACTATTGTAATTGACACTCAGTTTAATCTACTGTGATAACTTGAATTATTCAGTCCGCAATGGGTGAAGTAACTTCCACCGGTGTCCGAAATTTTCCGATGAATACACCTAGTTAAATCGTCAGAGCGAATTTCTTACAGCTATTCGATTGCATTTCTGAGAGCAAATCAAAAGAGTAAATATCTCGATATTTTATAGGTTTACTAGAGTTGAATGTAAAACCTGAAAGAACCGGTAGAATACAAAAATATATATATATATATATTTCCAAACCGAGCAGAAAGAATTTGTAAAGCTTCGGCCCTACTTTTTTAAAGAGGGAATTTCAAATGCTACCCCGAGTCACCTCCACATTGATAAAATATAAGGATACCCTCGAATCATAATGTTTTTATGCAACCGTGTATTATAAAGGGGGATATATGGAGGTGGGGGGAGGGGAATATATAGAGGGGAGGAAGTGCCTGAGGGGATGGAGAACGAGTATGAGAAGGGGACGAACATTGCGGAAGCGCCGGATGAAAAATAAAAGGAACTGAGGACCACTCTGCACACGAACGGAGATAAATAATTTTTTTCCTCCTTTGCTTTGTCCCGAAAAGGGTGGGGAGGGTAGCAGTAATAAGCACATGGAGTTTATCATTAACCCGGATATTTTCGGGGTCCTCGAATGTATGTGTATAAGCGGGCGAATCAACCCGTCCCTCCTCGCCCCTCCCCCCACGACCACCACCGACTCAAACCCACTCTCCTCCACAACTGCAATCCGACGTCTCGGCCGACCGCCTCCCTTCCATCCCGAGCCGAATCGTAATTAACGCTAACCAGAGGACGGAGCGGACTTGGCCTCAAGAATATATCCCGCTCTACCAACAACCTCCTAACCCCCTTCGGGTGGGCCCTTCTGTGTGTGTGTGTGAGAGGGGGTGAGGGAAGGGGTAAGCGTGGGGAGAGCAAAGGGGTGGAGGTGAGCTCGGTCATCTCGTCGCTAAGTTACAGCGGGGGAAAAAAAGGCCCGTGGGTGGAGGGTCCGAGGCTCCCCCTGGTTCCCGGGTCCGGGGGCACGAAAGAAAAGAATCGGGGCCACACACGGAACGTGCGCATCTGGAGTGTTCTGATGATGAGGGTAGTCCGGGGAAGATATGAAAAGGGATGAATAAAAGAGATGGGGAGATGAAAAGGAAGACGGCAAATAAAAAACTAAACAAATGAGGGACGAAGTCCGGGCACGCAAAAATCTCTCCTCTCTCCTCCCTCTCCCCATCTCTATATATATTCACTTCCGCGTTTCCGAATACGTTCCCTCAACCCTCCACCCCCAAAACCCTCACTTTCGCCAGCAACTCCCCTCTTCACTGAAGCCTTCCTATATATACTTCCCGCGCACTCTAGTGCCGATAATGGATTAGTCCTCTGTGATTAAGTATGATGGATGCCTGGCAGTAAGGTCTCCCTTTTTTTTCATATAGCTTCATCGGACTCTCTCTTGTTTTGCCTCCGG
Source organism: Hetaerina titia (assembly GCA_037158775.1). Taxonomy (NCBI): domain Eukaryota; kingdom Metazoa; phylum Arthropoda; class Insecta; order Odonata; family Calopterygidae; genus Hetaerina; species Hetaerina titia. Next base: position 78,444,794 of record CM073775.1, on the reverse strand, counting down.
CACCGCTTCCGAAATCCCCTCCTGCCCACCGTTAATAATCCATCGGAGGAGGAGCGCTTAGGTGGTTCCCGTGTTCCTCATTATCGATTCACAGAAATTTGCTTTCCCTTTTTGACCCGTTCTAGCTCCTTTCCGCCCTTCCCCCCGTGATATACACTCCATTCCCTCATAATTATGTGTTCTTCGGAGAAGAAGCGAGGACGGCCGAACGTATTCAAAAGGACGTTAGCACCTGTCAGGGGGAGGGAAGGAAATCGATGACTCCCTCGCTTTGTGAAGTCCATACTACACCACGCGAGCGCGAACGCAGCTATACCTAGGAGTTAAACCACATTCGTGGTTGAAATGAACGCTTTCATCTGCATTGGACCCTGGATTTTTCCAGTGTTTTCATTTCTTACCAAGTTAAGTTTTTTTTGCTCCAACTATAGGCCAGTGACTCAAAAGTATAGTATGCAGTAAACGGTTCACTTTGATTGATATAACACCTCAGAAGTCACCGGAAGCATAAATCAAACGAAAATATTAAATTACTCCATTGGAATAAAGAAGAGTAGATATTGAGTAAAATGACTGAACAGACTGACCTTAGGAAAATTAATAATAAACAATATAATATACTTTCACAAACCATAATGCTTATCATTTATTAAAGATGGCAAGCAGTTAGTTTATGACCTAAGACAGCTCAGATTAAATTCAGTAAAATGAACTTATTAATTATGAGTAAAAATGGGAGAATTTTCAATCCGAATTTCTGAATGGATTATTTATACTGAACTTCATTCTTAGCAGATAGACCTTCCTGTATGTTTCACACCTTTCGGTAATTTTTTCCTTTCATTTGTGCTTTTTGTGAAGACAAATGAAATGTTAGATTTATGTTTACAGAGTTGGCCGTTTCCCATATTCTTCACGGCATTTAGCTTTGCCATGAATATTTTTCTCATTTAATAGTCTTTACAGCATGGCTTTCTTCAATCCTGCCCCTCTATACTCTTGTACTTCTGCTTTGTGGTTCCCAATTCCATATTTTCAAGCTCCAACTTTCATCATTCATTCTTCATAGATATCCCTACCAAGACAAGCTTCTTTCCTCAATTACATCTAGTTTATTTACCGTTTATCGCTTAATTACGTATTCAGTATTCCAATTAATAAATTTTGGATATGTTTTATCATTAAACTTCTCAACTTCTTCTCAATGCATCCATCACAAGGCTTCGGCACCTTTTAATTTTAAACTTATTCTTCTATAAAATGATATAGCTTGTCAAAACTTGATTCCAATATGCATCCATTAACTTAAAAGCACATAAGTACTAGTAATGAGGTTTAGATTAAATTATGTTCGAACAGGGCGAAAACAATTTTTCTTCGTCACGGTGAGCAGAGGGCTTAGGAAAGAATTAGGACAGTGCATTTGTTGCCTATTTTTCTTCAAGGATAAGAAACGTTTTCATCCAATATTGTATTCAAATTTTATGTTCTATCAATGAAAAATAGTGGAAAATACTAATGGTGCACGGAATATTTCCTATGGAACTAATCTACAACAAAATCACTTCAGGAGTCATACTTGAAGCTCTCACTTACAAAGTCATAATTTGGGTTGGTCTAAAATTATCTTTTCAATGGTAAAATTTACAGATCTCTTTCGTGTATCAGTATTTCTAGAATTATCAAACTGGTACAAAGGTCGGCTGAATTATTTTATTAAAGTATTGTGGTGCGTTCACACTTAAAAATAGCACGTTTGAATTCCGTGTCTGCCTATGACGTTCGATAAACCTTGCTGGTTCGCCCTCCTAGGAATTTGGAAGACTCGCTAGAAAATTGCATCTAGACCCCAAAGGCACAAGAAGTCACATGGAATATTCCGTTAGAAATACAAACTGCAACCTAATACAATCTTTTAGGCATAATTTTTTAGTAAATAAAGAGTCTAAGATACCTTATTTTATTATGGCTGTAATACATGTATTTTACATTTTAATTCATGTATTTTCTTTTCATGGCTGGTACACTAACTGATGGCCTACCATTTTGCATTCTTATAACCGATGATCAACGATAGAGACAGGACCGTATGATGAGAAAGGAAAAAGTAGGGGCTAGAAAAAATATACCACCACCTCAATTTGTTTTTTGTTCCACATATTTGAAAAAAAAACCGAATTTTCTACGTACACGCAGAACAAAGAGAATATGAACATTTCATTTTATCTTAATTGATAAATAGTTACAATTAAAATGCTACAGTAAAACGGTTTAGACAAAAAAATGATGGTTTTACACTGGAAAATAAAAGCAACATGATCAAGAACTATTATAAATATGGAGACTTTACTCTCCGACTTCGATAATGAAGTACTTGAATGACGCGACTGTGTTCATCTGGTTCCGGCACGGTTTAACCCGAACTTTATTCACTTAACATGAATGAATTCAGTGAACCGCAAGGAATATTTTCCCACATTTTTGAAATAAAACATTCGAGGAACTAGCATTGTTCTGAAATTAGATTGAAAATCACAGTTGCACATGAAGAGCAAACAAGAACACGAATGCCCGTTGAGTCGATATCACTTGCATTTGCTGGACGTAATTTCGCCAACAATTGGAGATTTCAATCTAATCGACTATTGATGAATGAAAATTCAATTAGTGACTTTCTCTCCACCTCCAATCGTTCCACACAAGTTCCCACGGCTAACAACGATAACTACTACGCCCAGTTGTTAGCGGCCCATAATACGTTTCATGAGAACTCACAACGGGAAGGATTTCGCCACAAATATCATCACATTCACTCTCCTCCAGTTCCGTCCTCTAATTCATTCTCACCGATTCGAAACGCCCAGGCACTTTTTCAAACACTTTCATTATCATTAACGAGTCAATTCCTATGCCAATTTTATTTTTAACAAATCTAAAGATAATATTATTACCGTTCATTAAAAATTTGTCCCAAATTCGTCCTATAAAATAACTCTTAGGTGATCTCTGACTAGCTAACATGACTGATTCTGCATGCACGACCCTAAGAATATCATAAGTCATTCTATTTACCTCCACGCTAAAGAATTTCATTGACAATCTTAGAATTAGTCAATTGTGAGCTATTAGAAAGTTATCGATGATCTGAGAAGGTTAATAAGTTTGCTGTGGTGGATAAATATTATACTAGAATACTTTTGGCATTCTATATCTAGATATAGACTGAGGAAATAGAAATATTCCTCTTGGATACTAAATAATATATTCATTATATTTAATACATGATGTTAAACGAAATACACCTTTTATTAAGTCAAAAAGCGGAGCAAACAATATTTTTTATTTCCATGAATAAATGGATATTTTTAAATTTGATCGGGGTGCGAGTAGTATAAAGACCAAGTATAGTCTTCCAGGATGAAGGTAGAGTTCAAATCAAAATAAGACCTGGCAAACATAAAATTAGCATACCCAAAGCAAATAAATCAACTCGCTTACTGAAGTCCAACCACTCTATTAGATTTCTTATAATTTATGGAATAAATATAATCCTACAATATAGATTTCAGTTTCCCAAACCCAAAATTATTGAACGGATTAGAACCCTGGACACAGCTCGTTTTCACTTAAAAGGAGTGAATTAAATGCATGAATTAACAAGTCACGATATCAATCCATATTTATTCAGTCCATGAAAGCTTAAATTGAATAAATAAAAATGGAAAACACAATTTCCTGAGCATTATCTGTCTTTCTTTAGTGTGAAAATTAAGAATAATAGCCCATATGAATAGTTTCGCCCCCAAATATTTGTTCCATTATACAGATATCATATAATTGAATAAACTTCATTGCTTAAATAATGTCTCCGTTGAAATTACTTACCCCTAAAAGTTAATTAAATGGAACTATGTTATTAGTACAGTAGTATAGAATCTGATTAATGCTGCTCAATATATGATAATATCAACATAAGTTTGGCCGTATTAAAAATAACGAATAAGACAATTTATAAGTTTTATAGTGAGAAATACATGCCCATGTGTTTTATAATTCGGCAAAAAATTACACCTAAGAATGAGTGAGCGAACTAAAGGTTGGAGAGACACTTTTTCTGGTTCTTTTTAACGTGAGATTATTTTTCACTTAAATTTCAGTACTATTATATTTAAGGCCTACAAAAAGTTTTGAATCTTACAGTTTATATAGGAGCGAAAGAAATTATTGCAAATATAACTAATTCTGCTCTTCAAAAGATTAACTCATCCCCTTCACCATTATGTTAGAATGATGAAACAGCTGTAACAAATTACATGAATCTCCTTTACCTTTTGCGTTTTTCTCCCCCCCTTAACACTATAATACTTATACCTCTTCACATAAAATAGGAGTGCTGCCGGGCCTTTAATTTTCCTCTTCGCATAACAAGTATCAATTACGCATCCTAACCTTTGATGGAACTTTTGTCTTAGGGCGTTATTAATACAATCATTTTCACTTCTCCTGGAAGCATTTAGCTCATCCATCCTTTCATGCTGTGACCCACCTCCGTTATACACTTTCTGTTACAAAATCCCATCGTCAAGCACTAATCCCAAAGAGATACGCTGCGACGTTTAGCGGAAAGAGTGGGGATAGGGGAGAGTTCGATGGTGAGACTAAGGGATCATCATACCTCGCCCTCTTCCCATGGAAACCCCTCGTCCCCCTTTTCCACTACGAAGGATCTCCCCATCAAAAACCACCAATCAATCAATTAATAATCATCTCTCTCTCTCCTCCATGGCAATATTCCCCGTCAAGGCACGTACCAAAAAATAAACAGAGGGAAGGGGAGACTATTGAGCAGGAAGCGGAACTTTTAAACCACCTCCCGTATTTTTTAGGCCTCTTGCTTAACGTCGCACAGTCCAGCGGTGAAGGTATTTCCCATCATCAACTTCAGAGATAATTTCCAAGCTACCAGCTCAACCCCTGACATCACTTCCACCATGGATATTTTTGGAAATGAATTTATACTCGAATAAAACCTCCCATTAGGATTTTACAATGCCACCACTTATTATTATTTGCATTGAAACGACATTTTTTTAATTGTTAACAACTTATTTGAAAAATTTATGAAAAAACAGTTGGCTCCATGTCGGCTTTGCTAAATCACAGTGGAAACCTTGTAGTTTTTTGGCATGGAAAATTTGAAACATAGCTTGTACTTTGAAAATATTTAAGTCATAATACAATGGGTGCTAAAATAACTCTACAGGTTTGGATATTTCCTTCGTATCTTCTCGTACCTTCGTACAATCTTCTGCATTAAACGTCTTAGGAATGACAAAGTTTTTAGAAATGAAAATATGGGTCAATTTTTAACTATTGGCATATTTATTCTCTTAAAAATCATCGATAGTATCATTACCAACACTAAACCAATTGACATGAATTACCAAACAATAATTCTTACGTAATTGTGTATCAAAGTTCATATCAAGTTACATTTTGCTTAAATAACGATACTAACAGGATATTAATTTATTATAAATATATTAGCCTATTTTCACTGATTGAATGAATTCCTTCGCTCAAAGAATGATGAGTCCATTACATTCCTGTTTTCGTTTATCATCAGAGGAAAAAAATCACGGAATATTTTGAAATAAGTATTAATATAAAATGAAAAAATTCAAGAATACTCTAACATATTTTTATACATTTACAAATGGTACAAGCATGTGCCATATTATTATGACTGAAAGACGAAACAGACTTACCAAAAGGAAAAAAGAAAAAACTATTTTGTCACAAACCAACAAAATCATTACCATTTGACGTAGGTCATGACCCAAACAACAGCGTAACAAATCGTATGTGATAAAGATATCTCGTTTAGATCACGAATTAGGAAATTCGTACTTAAAATAAGTCGGACAATCCATCATTATGTCTACACCTTGGTAATTAATGGTAAAAAAGTTCATCATAAACCGACATAATTATACCCAAATTTTCTCTTAAGTGTTTAGATGCTACAGTAGGGTTTTATGCGCATATATTTTAGTCACTACTAATGTATGAGACAAGTTTAATGGAAAAAAAATTAGGCACTAAAACATATTTGTGCTCGTTTTTAAGAAATAAATCCAAGAAAAAGGTTACATACGCTGATATAATATTTAATATACTGATTATAGAAATTTCGTTTATTTTATTATATTTTTATTAATGTTCATTTCAATGACTGTTTGGTCTTAATTATCTCAAGTGCTAGGGATTAAATCAAATCGACTTTTCGAGAATGTTAAGAAGGTAGGATAGGTGAGTTGTGCGACTACTGTCTTGCCAGAAGATTTCAAGAAATTGTGGCGGATGCGGCAACAGTAACTTTAAAAGGAGTCATCCGCTAATATGCATTTCTATGCAACGATTTCAGAGTGTAAAAATCATTCCACCCGGTCCAGACGAATGATTTTTACACTCTGAAATATTTACATTTCCAGAAGGTGTAATTCAGAGGGTGAACTGGCCTACAGAATGGATGCGACATCATATATAGATTGCATGAATTTTAATATGTTCCTTTATTAGTAAAGTAATCTACCGGTTAAAGTAGGTTTTGGATGAACACCAGCTATCAATCAGCATGGCGACAATTGCCTTGCTTCTCCTAACAAAGCACAACTCAACATCCTACACTTTAGTAAGCCCCTTTCAACTCAGAAAACTTCCTCCCTTCATCCGTTCAACAAACTTATCCTATTCCTGCCCCATCCTTGCTTACCTAACATTCTCCCCTATTATTGCAGTCTTCAACGTTCCCTTTCCAATCAAAATGATCTCCATCCACCTTTCCTACCTTCTTATGATTTCTCCCAACAATCCCCTCTTTTCCCCCATCATACCTACCACTTCATCATTCCTTTTCCTTTCCGCCCACTTCGCCTTCTCCTTCCTTCTCCACACCCACATTTCAAAATCCTCTAATCCACGTCTAACTTCCTGCTTCGATGACCATGCTTCCGCGTCCGACATAAATACGCCCCAAGTCAAAGTTTTGACGGGCCTTTTTTAACATTCTTACTCAACGTCCCTCCTATCAATGCCCTCCTCTTTGTGAAAGCTTATTTGCCTAACGAGATTACTCTTTATCTTACTACTATTTGGTCATTTTAATCGAAAAACACTCATAGGAAACATAATCCTTTGAGGAATAATGTAATATAAGTATTGTGACCAGTTTAAAAAAATCAATGACAAAATGGTAGGTAATTTATATTTATATTTTTGGCATTAATTTTAAAGTTTCAGAATTCAAATTAACAGTCAGCCATTAGTAAAACCCGTACGTCTTCGTAGAATAAATAATGGTTTAGAATAACATGGGTGGAAGATTTTTTATAGCTCTGAGTTAGTAATTAAAAAAAAGGAAAATGCCCAAGGAGTTCGTCAGCTCAATTATTCATGCACCAAGTAATAAACAAAACAGCAGAGCATAGGAAATATGGCTGTTTTAATTCTATTCCATCGGCACTGAAGCTCATCTAAAAGTTTGATAAGATAAACAAATATTCTCTCTTATACATTCATTTAGGAAAAGAAGGAAAAATCTTGATGTCATTGTAATAACAAGAACAATAAGTTTAATGAGAATTTATTTTGAAGGCAAAAAACTAGGAAAAATTTACACTTCCACATACTTTTAACGCAATACGACCATGGCTTCGATGCTGCGCATTATCATCACCACCACCTGATAATGATATGCAGCAGTGAAACCATGGTCGTATTGCATTAAAAGTGTGTGGAACTTTAAAGCTTTCCTTATTTTTTACCCACATCATGAAGGAATTCCACAAAGTTAAGTCTGAAAGTGTTAGAGAATTTATTTGTTGCTCGCGCCGATGTATTTTGCTAATATATTTGAAAGAGTAGAAAGAACAAAGTTAATGTGAGTAGTTCTGAGCAGAGCTATGACCAGGAGGAGAAGGTACCATTTTCGAAAGCCACGGGTGTAATAGAATGCACAAGGCTGCTCAACGTATGATCAACACGAGTGGTAAAAGAAAAGGCATGAAAAAACTTGAAATAACATGAAATGAAAACATGAAATAACCAACTGAATTGTGCAACAGAGACATCGGAAGCAAATAGGGTGGAAATGAACATGGGTAGGAAAACTGTTATGCCCATTGGAATCGGGGAAAAATGGATTTTTATTCAGTTGACTCATTTCAGAATTGGCGCTGGCGAAGAGCAGAAAAAAGTCATATTAATGAAATATTGTTAAAGTTTTGAATAATTAAGAAAATTTAAGTAAAGAACCAGAGAAAGAAGGTATATTGCATCATCCTTATAATTCCAATGGAACGTAATATTCCAGTGGTTGACCGATGATATACTGACCAAAGAGCACGAGTTCGATCCCCGAGTACGCCTCTTTGAGCACGTCCATTTTCACCCGAGCTGCTTTTTTTTCTGGTAGAAGAAGTTTCATGGAAACCATAGGCGGTTTAGGGGAAATACCTGGCTCCACTAACATAATGTATGAATTTCAGACGCATTTTAGCTTAGTACGAGTATTGGGTGAACATATCAAACCAACCTGCGGGTTGATTACTGTGATTTCTTATTGTATAATCTCTATTGTTTAGGCATGTTTTGGGAAAAAAAGGACGAAGGGTAAATGTCATAAGAAGAGAGAGTGTCAAAAGGAGAAAAACAACTTAAAAATGCGAAGGAACTGATGATTGTTATGACATGTAATACTGCATTGAAATCATTGCATTGTGTAGTAAATGATACTGTTTTTATAAAAGACATGATTTACAGCCTTGGTTATTGAGGAAAAAATTATATCGTCGATGATATAAAGATGAGTTTGAAGTAAAATCGACGGTGAGGGAATTAAACGGAGAAAAGTTTGGCATTGTAGGAGCACAAAAGTCGTTGAAGGAATCGCTAAGAAGGTAGACAGATCAATTATTTCATATGAGTTGCCATTGGGTTGATGTAATATATATGAATGTATGTATGTATATATATATATATACATACATACATGTATATACATGTATGCATAAAAAGCATGTGTATGTCGTATGTATGTATATATACTATATCGATACATTCACACACGAAAACTCGCCATACGGTGAACAAATATTACTTCACGCATCGAAATAGATATAAGGTAAGGGGATAGGAAAACACATAAAAGACAAACACAGGAAAGGTGGGGAAGGCGAATTTGAGCAGATAACAAATGTAAAAACATTTCCTTATCCGGGATTTGAACACCGGACCTTCCACTTTCCGGGCGGATCCTTACCTTATATCTATTTCTGTGTGTGAAGTAATATATATGTACACACACATATATATATATATATATATATATATATATATATATATATATATATATACATATATATGTATATGTATATGTGTGTGTGTGTACATGTATATGGGTGTGTATATGGGGGTGTGTGTGTGCACGACATGACACTGAGTACTTGCAAGGAAGAGTGAGGAATATAAAATGCTCTAGTTGGACGGCTTTAAAATTATAGAAAGTACGCAAGATTAAGTAACTCAAAAATTATATAATGTTAGATAACAGGTATATAGTACACGTGGTTCATTGGACGCATTAAATAGAAGTTCTAGAAAAAAATTAATGTTTTCAGGGTCCACCTAAAATTTCCCACCAATGGTATTACGCAATAAGCATATGAATTTGGTTTAATTCACTGCTCCATGTAGCATCACACTTAAATCCTACATAATGTAAAATAAAAAAATAGAAACATCTCTTTCTCGGCAAAACAGCACCGTTGCCAACGTATGCAAGTCACTTTATAATCGATTTCTCTTATAAGTACAACCTGAAATATACAAATAGTATAAAAATTATTGAAAATTTCGTTGTTTCTTTCACGTAGGACAAAATTTTGCTCACTAAGTAGATTAAAGCATTTACTATGTATCAACCTGTTATTTAAAAACAAATAACACGATCACACTGCGATCTAACCTATTTAAAAAAACAAAATATATGAGAAAACCGTTACGTATGACAACATTAATAATAATTTTCGCCTAAATGTATGAAAATGGTCAATAACATTTTACGAAACTCTTTAGGGGTTGATTCGAATACAATGAGAGAATGCTATCTGTCTTCCGAACTAATGAAACATCCCACACATGTGAAGGTGAGGTAAATGCAATTCCATGTGAGGATACACAGATACAAAGCTCCAATGAATAATTCCTCTATTCCCAGAACCTCCCCTTAAGTGAATTTCACTCGTAAGCCATTCATTCCGAAGGTTCGATCATCCCGTTCCACTTTCCCCCGCTTGCGTCCAAAGCCCCAATCGCACACGCCTCCCCGCGCGACACCCCGTCCGTCCATCGAGTAGAATAATATTTATCGCGGAATCAAAGTAATGATTCATGGCTTCGCGCGCCCAGTAATCCGACAAAATTCTCTTCCAACCCATCGCAGCTCCCCTCCTCCCCGCTTAAATCCCCTCACACACACACACACACACACACAAACACACGCGCGCACACCCCCCTTACCCCTTCCCCCCCTTGACCTCACCTTCCCCACCCCCGGCGCAAGCCTAATCCCGTTGCCGGAATCCCCCAGCCCTTCATCATCATCACCATCATCAACTCTCGATTTTCCCAGAATGCATTGGGGCTTTCCGTCGTGTAAACCGACACCGCCAGTCATCAACCCCTTTCGCGGAACCGATCGGGAATTCATAAAAGCCGATAACCGATCAAATTATCCGTTTTAATCTGCATCTGTGCCTGCACTCTACGAGACATCGCCGTCCCAAAAGGAGAGGCGGGAGGGTGGGATGACAAGAAGGGAGGGAGGGGAGTGGGGTAGGGAAATGATTTGACAATTGGCCAATTTCAACAACGATTGGTTTAGCTTTTTGGGGGGAGAGGAGTGCGGTGAATCCGGTGGGAAGAGTTTCCAGGGTACAGAAAGGCCATTTGGGGGTAAAGGGGATGCCCTTGGGGGGAGATGTGGGTGAGATGGCCCTCTGCGTTGGTGGTCCGTGGCCTGCCCGAATGAAGGGCGAAATGTGGGAGATTGTAACCGTTCAAGTGGAGCTGAGGGATAGGAATGCTTTGTATTAGAATATTAAGCTAAATATATAGTATATCCTCACTAGTCTTGGCAAAGCCTTCGGCATAATATCAGAATTTCAAGACATGATACTTCTATTAACATGACCATGTTGCAATTTAAATAAAAACGAACGGAATTCCAACGCATTCAATATTTCTATACATGTAGATCATAAATATGACATTCCCTCCATAATGGAGTCAAACGCGGGAAATATAACCTTTTCTATAAGAATAAAATTAATAACAGGGGAATTGCGACCACAATGACCAAAAGCATGATAGAGAGACTTAAGATTAAAATTTCTTTTAAGAAATTATGTTAAAATTGATTGGAATTACAAGATAAAAAATCTATTTTATGTATAATTTTATAAGATTAAATTAATAAAAAATATCTACAACTTTCAATAATTTGGGACTTATTGTCTTCCATTAATTAAGTTTATTCAGCATATGTTCCTGAGATCTGACCTTATGAATAGTAACACTTTCTACTTTGATCAATATATCAGACTGATTGTGATCGATTGCATTTTTAGACAAAATAAAAAAAAGAATTTATAGCAAACTTTGACAAGACAAAATTTGTAAACAATAGATTTAATATTTTAATTCATTTAACCTTCTGGTCTCAGCTACTGGGAACTTAAAATAACGAAACAAAAGCATGTACATGTATTCATTCTATTGTAAGTGTGACCAATCAGCATCCTAGCATGAATTTTATATTTAATTATAATTTTAATAAATTCACTAAAGCAGAGATACAAAATTAATGGTGACGGTTCCGAAAACCAATGGAGAAATCGCTTGGAAGTATATCTAAATAAAAATAGATACGAGATCAACCTGCACGATGGCATTTTTACGGATATAGACCATACAGTATTCCTATTATTTCTCTCATGGCGGAAACAAAACCAATTTGAACGCGTGTTGAAAAACGGTGATATGGTCACTTGTCATTTGTGCGAGGGATGCAAGGTAGAAATCTGGTGTCCGTACGTGAGGACAATTATGCATTCAAATTCGCCTCATTTTATGCAACGCGAGGACGGAAGAGAGTAAGGGTTGGGGGCTGGAAGCACAACACGGGATTTCACGGTCGGAAGATTTAAAACGGAAAGCGAGTCCTGAATGCATTTTTCCACTTTATATTATATATTTTTTTTCTACATACGTGTCACTCACGCTTGTATTCCTTTATACAGAAAAAATGGATGAGAACCTGTTTTCAAATCCGCTGGTCTGATAAATTTTCACTGGGATGAGGCGATTTGCAAAATTAAGCTCTTTAAAATATAAAATTCGATGAATGATGATGGACCTTTGACAAAGGTAATAATAATGAGATAAAAAGGACCAAGATTAATTTCTTTTGATTCAATTTCACTCGCAATTAATTACAATCGATAAGCTATTGAAATTATTCATGCCATTTTTTGATGTTAAACAGTCATTTTTTCCAGTTCAAAGCTTTAAAACTTTGATACCTTTCTACTTTCAAGTGCAGTTACTCCATTCAAATTAATGTTCAAAGTATATTACCTACGAAAACCTTTGTACAACGCTGCTTTTAATTTATTTCAATTAAAAAGAAATAATAGTTACCATATTGCTAAATATAATCTATCCACAATGCCTAATCATTATTATTTAAAATAATACACACATGTACCATCAGAAATATGTACTGTTTGAAGGACCTTAAAATTACACATTTTTATAACCCCTATCTTGTCTATTTCACACTTATTTATGATATCATCTAGCCTTTAATAACAGATACGTAAAAATGACAATAGTCACCAGGATGTGACAAGTATATCTAAGAATTGATTGGTTATTTTAAAACTACCTAAAACAAGACATTTACCATAGACGAGTACATATATCAATGCATAGTAACGGTGTGCTGATATTCATGATATTTGGAAAAATGTTAAATGTTCCTTAGGTTATGGAAATACAGGGAGAAGACAATAGACTAGTAATGAGCATGCCCACGAGAGAATTTTCGGAACACGGCTTCAAACCGACTACAGTCTACAGCCTCCATGTTCTCCGACTTCCTCAAAATCCATTGAATGCGGTAAAAAATGAACGGCGGACGAGGAACAGATGGTGAGGACAATGCGTGCATAAAATCCCGATAACGAGGGGTCAAGCGAAGATATTAGGGCCATGTATTTACAACCAACTTGCTGCTTGGGCAAGCCGTCCTCCAACTTCGGAGAGAGCCACAGCCTCCTCCCCCTCATTCCCCCACCCCCTATCCTCCCCGCCCTTCTTTACCCGCGGGGGAAACAAATCAGTGGTTCCCTTGGAGCGTAGGGCTACCCATCAAACCTTGGAAAGTCAGTCGACGAGCCCAACAATACATCGCCTCACTTCCTCAAAAGCCGAAGCACGAGAAATATTCCCCCGCTCCCATCCCCCGCCAGCCCACTCCCCACCCACTCCATCACCGCGCCGAATAACTCTCCCCCTACCCCACCACCCTCCCTCTCCAAATCAACGGAATAACCCTCTCAACTTCCCTCTCCTTTTTTTATCCCTTCCTCTTACTACACCTCATCCCAAAAATAAGGGAGAAGGAAGGCAGAGGGGGAGAAAAGGCACCCCTCAGAGTCACCCGACCCCCCTCCCCATTCGCCCATGCACCCACCCTCAAACCGGGCGACCACCTCACCCCCGCCGCCCCCATACACACAAACCCTCTTCAATATTCCCGTGCGTTCGACGTGCTCGGAATATTAGAGAGTGAGTGGAAGGTGGGACGGGAAAGGTTCCCAGAAGAAACAAAAGGAGGAAGAGGGGAAAAAAAAGATGGGAGCGAGTGAATGGGGCAGGGGAGGGGTTGGATTTAAGGGGGTGGGGGTGGTTGGCGGGGTCGCGGAGAGAGAGTAGTGTGCTGCCGCTGCAGGAGTGGGCAAATGGGGATGGGGGGGGAAAGGATATCAGGGGGTTGTGAATGGTGTACGAGGGGGTGGGAGTGGTTGGGGATGGGGGGAAGAAAGTGAAGCGGGGTGGTGGCATGCGGAGGTTAATCAATGCCCGTGCATTTCCCAGCAGTTTCACGGTCAAGTTAGCACCAAATCCCAGTCCTCCATCAATCCTCCACCCACACACCCTCCTACACCACCCCTCCTTCGATGGTCTCTCCCTCATACCCCAATATACCCTCTGACCTCCACCCCTTCGAAAACCCACCCTTCTGCCTCCCACAACCTTCCTCCTCTAATCCACCTCTCTCTCTCTATCGTCAAATTTTCCGAGTAGGACCTAACTCCTTGACGGATCGAATGAACTCGCCTTAAGCTCGTCCCCGCGTCCCCCCGCACCCCCTCGACCCCTCCCTCACGCCAACGCCACCGGCCCCACAACCATCTCCACTCCCCCCCCCCCCCGTGGCGCCTCACGTTCCACACGTTTGCATTCACTTTCTCCCGCCCGATGCCCCTTTCAAATCACTCGCATCCCCGAGTCCCTCTCCCCTCCTCCGGCCGGCGTTCCTACCTACCCATCGGGACCACACCGACCCAGCTCTTTCCTCCCTTCCTATTCCGCTCACATTTTTCACTCCATCCGCCCGCCCTACCTGGACCCCTTTCGACCCCTCTCCCGCGAACCAATCCCTCATCCCGATCCTTGTACCGACTCGACTCTCTCGCTTGCCCTTCTTTCCTCGATGAGGCATCCAACGTCCCCCCCTCTGCCCCTCCACCTTCCTACCTCCCCTCGCCCTCACTGCTCCCTGGGAGGAAAAGGAAAATCTTACAATGGCCACCTGACACGACCCACTGGCTTTCACCTATCCATACCCCCTGCCCTTCCTCCTAACCCCCAATTCTCTCCCTGTCCTCCACTCCATGCGACCGACCCGGTTGATTCAATCATCCTAAACCACACGCATGAGTGCAATTCATAAGCGCTGTGGTCTCCTCCCCGAAGAATTGTATCACCTGGCCTTCGCAGACTCGTGTGCAGTACCAGAATAGCCAGTTTCTACGACTGACCCACTCGCTTGAGCAAGGATGAATGCTGAATATCATACGGTCTAGTCTCAAAACAGCGGAAATCGGGCGCGTGATTTCCTCTCGTTCCAGGCATTAGCTATATGATTTATTTACTCCGCATCACTTGGTAATGTTTTTGAATAATCAACTAAATTCGTATATGTTCCTATTGAAGCACTAGTATGGCTGACTATCCATTTTATATCACATGTATTGATCACCTGCACTGGAAGAACATTGAACGTTTATTGAACGCTCACAGTGTATTCCTTAATCGGAGTGACGCCGATTTTATTTTAATTCCAGTATTCAAATATCAGAACCTAAAAAACTTCGCAAATAACTTCTTCCCGACCAAAGAAATAAACTTAATCATTCTTTGGAACAGGTTAAATGCCACCTTCAGGTAATAGCACCTAATTTGTCACAGCTGCACAAAAGACTATGATATTGAAAATATGTATCCTTATGTAATTTTAGAAAAAATTGGGTTTTTCGACGATAAGTGAATTTGTTTTATAATAAGTAATATCCTATAAGTTTATAATGCTCATTATTTTTATCGCTGACGAATTTTGCATCCAATAACATAGAATGCGTCGCAAGTGGTCCTTTTCTTTTCGCCGAAGTTTTTCGCCAATTAATGACAATAGACTTATATCCGAGATAACTTAATTATCAACTATAAGTCAATAATAATCATTCTGAGATCAAGATATTGATATGTACTTTTTACATCAGCTATTCTGTCACATTTAATTTTTATTTTTCAATAATACTGAGCATTGCGAATTCTGGGTTATATATTTTCAAATTTTATATTTCATGGTGTATATGATATTTATTTTCCTATTAATTTGAAATATTTTGAAGCTACTAATAAATAAGACATTACTGAAAATAATATTGTCGTAATCACCTTATAAAAAAGCTAAGCTTAATCTGAAAATGTTATATTTTATCACCCTTCCCATGTAGTGCAAAATTGACGTATTGGTCTTGTACATTTTCATAAAAGCTAGTACGACTCCGGCAAGGATGTCGGAACAGGAATTGCCCTAGTTGGGTCACGAAGCCAACTAATATAATTCGTTCAACGTCTGTTCTACGGCAAGGCGCCTGTACCATCTGATTCCCGCAGGGTGCCCATTACAGAGATGGTGTCGCGAAAAGCTTTAAGGAAGGCAACGGGAAACCACCTAATTTATTTATCACACAATTTTATGACGAGTACAATTATGAGAGCCCTGGAAACTACAGGACCCGACCCAGACCCACTGGAATGCGAGTCGTGCTAGGTATCGGGAAAGGCAAAGCTTCAATTACTGTCTTCGGGCGTAAACATTGCAAAACGGGCTAGAGTCTCAGTAGAAGTAGTATATAACACACAGAAGGTGACCAAATCATTTAGAATAGGCACATGACATCCTAAGGCGATGCCGAGGACAGAAAAATTAGAAAATATGGAGCGAGAGATGGAGAGAAGGAAATATAGATTTTTAAGGCTGGGTAATACGAGATGGAAGGATAGCGGAGATTATAGGAGAAAAGGAGGGAGAGTTATAGAGTTATAAGCAGCAGATAGCTAGCGAGCCAAAGAGGGGTGGTAAAAGTCTTCAACAAAAAGGTAGGAAGAAGCGTAGAAAACATAGAACAAGCGAGCGACACAATGTCATTGACAAGAGTAAAACCTAACTCCAACGAGCTTGGACATCATTCATCTATCTTTGACAACAAGTAATCATAGTGGGAACAGACTGAGTATGTGATCAATTAAAAGGAGTAATTGCGAGTCTTCTTGGAAGGACACATTTGATAGTGATGAGGGATAGGGATGGGGGAAGGCACGGGAGGCGAAAGAAGAGAGGGTAGTGAGGTAGAGGACTATATTTAATAAATAGGGAGTGACTACGGGGATAAAGAAAGAGAGTTCTGCTTGAGACAGTGTTATATTATAACAAAAACTTGGTTAAAACACCAAAACAGGAGTAGGTATGTTTACGAACATAAAAATCTCCCGGAGATTGAGTGAGATATCTAAGATTATATTATGAACAAGCACAACGTAATCAATTGATACGGTTTATTAGGAGTGGAATATGAGTTCGATCACAACTGAATAAGTACCAATAAAGTGTATTTATTTAATTTAATGAGACTGGAAAAAAGAAGACGGATGAAGACATTGAATTTAGTTGTATTCACCAGGATGAAAAGAAAAGAGTCCAGGCTACAGTAGAAACATTGCAGTGGAAACAGGCACAATAGAAAAAAGATGAGTCATCTCAAAAAAGGACATTGAAAGCTATAAACAAACCTACGAGAACAGTGAATGAGAAAATCAAGAAAACCATGAATTACAGACAAGATACTTAGGAAGATAGGAGACGGAAATAAATGGGAGAATGTAAGCACAAAAGTGGGCGAATAGAAGAACGAAAAATTAATTACTATACTGAGACGGAAAACTAATATACTAAAACGAAAGAAGAGTGGTGGAAGACGCATTGCAAGATTACTGCATGTCTTCAAATAATGGGTGAAATTAGTGCGCTGTACAGGAAGGTCACTGTCCGGAAGTAAGAAGGAAATATCTGTAGAAATAATCAACGAGAAGTCAGGGAAAACATTAATTGAATAAAAAAAGACTCAAGGGAGACGAAAAGAAAACATAGGGAACACCCATGACATTAGGACAGAAAGCTAAGAAATAGATAGAGAATATGACTTATGTAACCATAGCTGAAGTACAGGCTTACTCGACGGTAAGATAGAAAGAGCAATACGCAAAGATGAGTGTTTGGAATACATAGCGAGAATATGGATAATTAAAAGAGAAAAGGCGATATGATAATGATGACAAAATAATATGACAAAAAATTATTAATTGGCCCACAGGAAATTAAAAGGGACATAGAGATGACATCGTAGGTGTGGATATCGGGGCGTCCTTTGTCGGCTTTCAGCCGGTGATCCAAATGTGTAGGAACCCCCTCAACCATTCTGGTGTTCATTACACGTCTGCGGCCGCCAAATATGCAGCAAATATGCAGGTAGAATATTCGAGCACTTTAGGGCTTTTTTAGGATAAAGTGCAGCCTGTAGGTTCAATAGTGGGTTTTTAGTCTTCTTTGCCAACTTATGTAGCTTTAAATGAATTGAGGTCAACGGACCTCTTTTATTCCTACTTTAGATGACAGAACAGGATATTGGCTCCGTAGACACTAGTAAGATACGTTTATTTGCCGACGATGCAGTGGTTTCATCTACATAATACCCCGCAAGGTGCCGCAAGGGCATGCGGTGGGGGGTGTTAGGTCACCACCCGTGGTTTACGGTGATCCTGAAGGATCACTGTAAATTTGATTTGATCACAGATTTGTAAAACGTTCTTATGATAAACTTAGTAGCTTATCCAAAATATTAGAGCAGCTAAGCTGGGAATCACTCACGTAGTGAAGGTTAAATTACAGATGGAAGCTCTTGAATAAATTGGAAGGGCGTCTCTTTAGCAGTGATGCTGATGTGCTGTATGTAAATGTGTTATTACCCCCATCGTACTACGGCATGGGAGATGTCAATAAAATTAGAGAGATTAACTGTAGAACAGATAGATTTAAAATGACATTTTTTCCACGAACGATAAGGGATCAGAATAACATTGTCCGACCGCAGTAGGGTCATGTTCGGGTAAAAGTTTGTTTGGTATATATTGACCCCCTGCCAAATAGGTGGCTTCCAGGGTACATAAGTAATTTAAAAATTAAATTAAAGTTAAATATATAAAACTACTTTATTAAGCCGGAAAGTCCATTATGGAAAAGAAAATAAAATCAGCGATGTACACGTATTTGTATGGTTTGTGAATTTTAAGCTGTATGAAATAGTAAACGGTAATATTAAAGAATATCTTTAATTAAAGATTAATCCGTTTTTTCTCATATTCCGAGATTTCAATTGTTAGTGCGAATTAAGTAAAATCAATATTTAATATATTTCAAAAGGTATGAACAGTGTTGATGGATAAGCG
The DNA here is from genome assembly GCA_037158775.1 of Hetaerina titia. Classification (NCBI taxonomy): domain Eukaryota; kingdom Metazoa; phylum Arthropoda; class Insecta; order Odonata; family Calopterygidae; genus Hetaerina; species Hetaerina titia. The sequence continues at coordinate 78,425,594 of CM073775.1, read as the reverse complement.
ACGTAGCTGCATCCTGCGCATGTATCACACAGTTCAAGTGCGTGTAACAGACGATTAGTTGGGATGGGCAGTTTATGGATGAGTATAAAACATGGCTGTTCATTATTACCCATGTGTTCCTACGTATATGTGTAGGAAATTGTAATGGAGTTAGGATGCGGCAACAGAACTTTCTTTTTTCAAACGCAAAACGCTTTCAGAAAAGGAAGTTATGTTGCCGCACCCTGTATAAGAGGCACTAGAGATAGAACTACAGGCCGGAGGGGATTTCATATATTCAATTAGTTTTGCTGACGATCATGCTTTAGTTAACATGTTAGCCAAAATTTTACAATAAATGCTGAGCACAGAGAAAAAATCGATAGTTATGGAATCTATTTCACTAGAATAGAGGTTATACGGCTAACGAGAAAGCGGAAGGCTAAGATTGTTGTCAAATTGAGAACATTAACTAGATTAAGGGAAAGAGTTTACATATCTTGGGCGCGTTTTAGACCAAGAATGTCAAGGTAGTAGGAACATACCCAGAAAATTAGATTAGGCATAAAAGCTTTCACCGGGAGGGTTTCGGTGGCATGGCGTTGAGTAAGAGTATTAAAAATGATTAAGGTGAGTGATTTTGATAACACATTTGATATGGTGAGTGACTTTGTACAATGCGGAAACTTGATCGTTGAAGCAAGACAATTGGCGTTGATGGGAGGTTTTTTTAGATGCGCATATGGACATAAATAAAAATGGTTAAATTAACGAAAAGGAAAAAATAAAAAGCATTTACTAAAGAACATTCTATAGGAGATCAGTGGATTGTTGGAAGAAATCCAAAGAAGGTATGAAAGGTGGATGAAGAGCATTTTTAATGGCAATAGCGTGTTGAAACTGTGAGGGAGGAGGAAGGAAGTTTAGTCAAGCGAGGTTGTGGTATAATAGGCATTTCAAGCCTAATGAAGGGAGGTAATGTGTACGCAGAATTAAAGAAGGGCTGATTGTAGATTGAGGTTGTCTGATTATCTGGTTGTATGAGACTTGGATAAGTAGCGATAATTATTCTGTATCCATTAAAAACCTACCTTATATGGTAAACTACCAAATAATACTTTTTGATTTCATGTCCTTCATTATTTCACATTCGACATCTGGGATCTTCCTCGGTTATTCTTCCCGTTTTATTTGCCTTAAATAATATTTACAACATTTTCACTTCCAACACACTCATCGAACCTCTAAATTAATCAACACTTTCTCAGTGTCATCCATTGGCTACCATTTTTTCCCTGTTCATTGTTGAGTAGTCGATCCGCTGGTCATTCCCTTGAAATCGTATTTATAGGGTCGCCGCAATCAAACATTCTGTTGTAGGCGACTATTCGCACCAACGGATGACCAGGGCGTCAATGGCGTACCGTTGACCAGCGCGGGGTTTTTCCATTGCCGGGCCGTCCTTTGAGTCGGCAGGGGATTTCCCCAGGGTCGCACCCCCGCAAAACAATACATCTGTGGGGAAGGATTACAGGTCACTGCACTCTTCCTGCCCAAGGCCATGACGTCAAGAGCTCACGGGCAGTTCTGATGAAAGACATTGTGACGTCGTTAGGAACTGAGAAAAGGGTTAGCGCCCGGTCCCGCGAGCAGAAGGCTGGGGATAGCAGACGAGGTTGGCTGGCTGAGAGGAGACTGCGGACGGATCTAAGGGATGTGTCACGAATCGCGACACCACCATTCCCCCTCCTGGCTTTGGACTTCCCTTCCCTTCCCGTACCGATCTCCGTCGTCAGAGTAAGTGTGAGTCCCAATAAACAACCTATCGGCCAATTCTGTGTTCCTTCTTACCCCGTCGCGTCACGGCGACAATTCCAAGATCCCCTCCAAGGTCCCCACACCAGCCGATGCAATTCGTTGTGTATTTCTTACCCAGCGGTACGAATTGTGGAAGAGGCAGGATTCTGAATATCCAATCGAATGTGTTTAAAAAATCATGCATTTATTTATATGTGGAATAATTATCTGATTTACTGCTACTACAGCTGATGGATAACAACCTGTAATCTTTCATATCTTAGTGCTATACTGCGTTTAAAGATAGGACGCCTTAACTAAAAATAAACAGAGCATATTAAATATCTCCAGGTTCTCAGAAAGACCTTGCAAAATATCTACGACACTTTATTCATTGAGTGCAACACCTTGGTTCAAAAAATAACCTTTGTATCTATTAATTCAACCTGTAGTCTAGCGGTTTTGTTGAGACCATTTTTGCAGCTGGTATGAAAAATTTGTTAATTTTATGGCCTACCGCTAAATGGCTAATATCAACATATTGAAATTATCTTGAAAATTAATATTTGCGGAAAGACGAAAGACTAGGAAACACAGTCTTCTCCACAATAATATGTTTCTCATCAGGCCGCCAGGCTCACTAGCTTTTGCTAAAACACAATACTTATTCTTATTTTGTGTTTCATAAGAATCAAAATTTATAGTCCGATATTGTTTCTTCAGAGTATTTCATCTTAGCATTAAAAACATGACTTCAGTCTAGGACAATTCGTAATCTTTGGAGTTGTATAAATGGAAATACGTAGGAATGTTGCGTATACGAAATTTCCCTTGCAGGCTGAATTGGTAGGTGCACACCACTAACCAATAATCTCGTCAATAGCACCACACATTCAGAGACTTCTGTTCTTTAATATTTTCAGCACGAAATTAAGTAGAATAGGTTGGTTCCTTATATTTTTCTATTATCTAGCTTTACTTGGTGCATAAGGAGATGAATTCCTTCCCCCTTTTACAATTTATCTCCCATGTCATCTTTCTTGCCCACCCTTGCCTTGAGAGGTTAGCTGACCGAGGTGCTTGCCTGCAGAACTTATGTTTGCTCTCTCGCCCCTGCTGTTTGAGATGCACACACCCAATCCCTATCCCACCAACTCCCTGTGTATTTAGCTCGTATTTGAGGGCCCTCAATCTCACTTGTCCGTATGATCTAACCATCCATGCCAATTTGGTCTTGGAAGAAATTAACACTTCAAACGACTCACATGACGCTGCAATATCTTATTACTGTAACCATTCTGAGAGCAAGTTTCGAGAGCACCGACAAGTTTATAGCAGATTTTTATAAAAAAATTTATGTTTACAGAAAACAATTATATGCCATTTGCGTGGTAATGGTTAATAAATAAAGTTTTTTTAACATTTCAAAATCTCAAAATACGGCGGACAAATTAGTATAACGTTAAATCGCTGGCTGGCTCTCAACATGCAAAACCAAAATTGCCTGTAGTTTATGAATAATATATGCCAAGTTTGTGAAAAGAAATACATCAGTTATACTTTACAGATACATAACATCTACATAACTCCCCGCAAGCAGCCGCAAGGGCGTGTGGTGAGGGGTACATAATTTCTTAAATAATTCTTGAAAAATAAATTAGCATTTGGTGTAATTTTTAAACTAATTTAATCGAGTTTTAGAGAAGGCGTTGCCAAAAAAGACAAGGTTATAAGAAAAAAAACAAAGTTACCACTTATTTCCATTACGTAGAAATACAAATGCATATATTAGTAAATCTGCGTTGTGTAAGCGATAGTTGATGTTTCAAAACTGAATTTACCTTTTTTAAAATTGACACGAATCCTAAAAGGTGATGGTACAATATCATCAATTTATATCTCATACCGAGTACTATTCCGAGTGTGGAGAGCATGTGCCAATTCTCATCTATTAAAACGGATACACCGTCATTTAAGGAATATAAATTGAATCTCGAGCTCTCACTTATCTTGCAATCACATCGTATTTCTTTTTTCCACATTTTACCCTTATTCCATTGCTCGAGCATTATACTCCCCTCGATCATTTTTTAAACCGCTAGCTACATCTTTCAGGATTTATTCCTCGTTCTCTCCCTCTTTCTTTCTTTCATTACCATTCTTCTTTTTCATCCTTCTCAAACTCTGCCACCACCTATTTCTCCCGCATATTTTTTGCTTTCCCCTTCCTTCCAGACAACCATACCTTCATCCTCCTTGCAACCTCAAGCTCTTCCACTCCCTTCTTTTCTTTTCCGCCTTCGTTCCGTCTCCTCTCATTTTTTATCCCACCGTTTAAAGAACTCCCGTTCAACACATCCATCCCCCCGATTCTCTCTCTTCCCCTGATTTTTGTTTTTCACCGTAACCTTTCATCCATATTTCTATCCGAGTTCCTCTTTCCCTTATATCTCTGATTTAGCGTCCTTTTCCCCGACTCTTACTTCCTCTCCCGTATATACAAACCTCCTTGTCTCCCAGCCCCCTTAAGTTATTTTGATTGCCTTTGTTCGAATTTGGAAACCCTCGTACTCCTAACACTACACACGGAGCTCCCTTTCACTACGCACAGAAGCGCTTCATGCATTGCTGAGGCCGGAATGCATGACTATGTTTAAAGAGATGTAACATGCCCTTTGAGCGAGACTATTTAAAAAAAACGTAACAAAGGTTGTCCTGCATTTTGGCCACAGAGAATATTTTCCCAAGCACTCTGAGTTTGCACATTCATATACATATATAACTTTGGCTCCACGACACAACCAATCGCAAAACAGTATTTTTTACGTTCTTCGCTGTTATCTTATCAACCTTTTAGGAACAACCATACGTATATGCCATTTTACATTTTTTACCGTACTATTTACTACTATTTACCGTACTATTTTACTACTATTTAGATCGTTTCCTCTGTTACTACATTTTATTATTAGATAATCTACCGGTTAAGGTAGGTTTTTGGATGGACACAACTATCAAATAAACATTTTGTGACTCCCCACCTAGCAAACTAATCTATATCAGGTCCCTCTTCATCTCGGTGTACTTCTTTCCTCCCTTCATCCCGTCCAACATCCCTATCCTGTTCCAACCTTTACCTCGCTTGCCCAACATTCTCCCCTCTATTACCCTCTTCAACATTCCACTACCGCTCAATACGCCTTTCATCCATTTTTCCTGCCTCCATAGGATTTCTCTCAACAAACCCCTCTCCTCACCCACCATCTCCAGTACTTCCTCATTTGTTTTCCTTTCGGTCCATTTCACCTTCTCCATTCTTCTCCACACCCACATTTCAAAAGCCTCCAATCTACGTCTACCCTCCTGCTTCAGCGACCACGTTTCCGCGCCGCACATAGCTACGCTCCATATCAGAGTTTTTACGAGTCTTGTCTTAGCATCCCTACTCAACGTCCCCGTCATCAACTCCCTCCTCCTTGGGAAAGCCTCCTTGCCTAGCGCAATTCTTCTCTTTACGTCCCTACCACTTTGACCGTATTGGTCCAAAACACTTCCGAGATATGTAAACTGTTCTACCTGCTCTATTTTTTCCCCGCTTATTTTAATATTTAGCTTAGCCTTTTTCTTTCTGGAAAATCGCATAACCTTTGTTTTATTAATATTGATTCTCATCCCTTACTACATTAGGAATCATTAAATTCTGATTATAACAATGTTTGACAACACTCAGCCCAATCTTTTTTCTCATTTTTACGTTTTCATAACATCAAATTTACTAATAAGTTTGGCAAATTTATTTTACTCACCATTCGATTTTAATTCACAATTAATGATGATAGAAGATTTTCTGAAGATATATCGTTAAGCAATAGAGCAACAAAACATGCGGCCTTCCTGATTGGATCCAAAAAATATTCTCACTGCAAAATGCAGGTGCTACACGAAGGAATTTTGTTTGAAAAATTTACAGGCGTGTATGCAAACAATAGGCACATTTTAAAAATAATGAAATCGACTTCGAAAAAATGCAAATACCTGTGCAGACTCCGCACTTGGGGTACACGATTCTTATGATGCGATTTATTTTATTTTTTTCCGTACTCGCTTTTAATCATTAAATGGATATCCCTCTCGGAATTCCCTCCCGAATGCATCTGTTTACTCTACCCTTAGAGGGTGATGTCATAAGCTTCATCAATCTTTAATGCACTTGGAAAATCAATCACTCGCCCTTGCATGGAGTTTATGGTATACATTATTGTTCTACCGACAGTAGCTATTCTTTAAATGAATTTACTTTATCATAGTTCTTAACTGTACTCGTGCACTTTAGCATGTCATGAATAATTGACATATTCACCAGCAAATATTTAGAAACGAAAATATTTTCACAAAAAAATGAGACATAAATCTTCCATAGATTTCTCACTAAACAAAATAATAAAACAAAGAATTTCTTTCTTTCACAGTTTCACACCTCTTTTCTATTTTTTCTTTATGTCAGTCATAAGATAGGCTAAAAATTCAGTTATTCAACATTCACGTATTAGCAGACATTTTTGATATTTTGATATATGTGCAAGGCTTACTTAAAGAGAGGGAGCGATTGCCCTCATGGATGAATGAAAGAAGCATACAAACCTTTCAAAAATTTACACTTAGCTTTTACGCAATAGTTCTTTCCCATAAGTGTCTTTCTCATCTTTCGGATTTTTTTCCTCCTTTCATTTACTTGATGATTCTCACTAGTCAAAATATCAACAAATGTATAAATACTTTATGAAAAATATAACACCTAATGACTAATAAATATGGTACATACTTTTTTGTAATCTATGAAAACATCAATGGAACAATTCTCAAATCTCAGTCTAAATTAAAACCTGCGGCAGTGCCCTTAACTCGAGTTCATTGTAATAGCCTTAATTACAACCTATAAAAAATTTCAAAAATCCTATTGTTAGTACTGCAGAGGTGAATTTCATGGTACAGTTTAAATTAGCAGCCTAACTACCAAATGATGACTCGGTAACAAGGAACTAACGGTGCTTCATTAATTTTCTCCCATTAAGGAAGATACGGAACCCTTCCTAATCTACTGCAAACCTACCATAATGATTCTCAGTGAAAACCTTCTTAAATAAAGTCCTCAGGTTCAACAACACAGCGACATATCATTTCCCTATTTCATTCAAGCATTGAATCCATATTTTCTAAATTGATATCTTCAAAAGCCCTAATTCTTCTTCTTTCTACAAGAATAAGTTTTCTTTATGTTTTAATAGCCCCGCTTTGTACGTGCGCATGCCCTTTTTCTTGATGCACAAAGCCCTTCCCACAACATAACTGGCAAGTACTTTTTTCATTTCTTAATATCATTGAGACCTCTGCATTCTATTTTTCCTACTCCTATTCACCGCAGTTCATGCTATAATTATTATAAAAGTGCGTATTAATTCGTCTGTCATCTAAAATTTCGACGCCAAGTCTAATGAAAATCAATTCACGTGTACTATACAGACATGGAAGCACTTCAGTTTCTTATCCGACGGTGTATCTCTTAGCAAACTTAACCAAATAAAATCAGTGGTATCTACAGGAAGCCAAGTTCCGCTCACGCACTACAAGATAGGCTCATATAACCTCACTTCTTTTCCACACACCCCATAAGGGAAACGTATTGAAAAATTTCGGATCCCTGCACAATTCTCTATCGCGCTCCTTCGGCATCGACGAAGCCAACCTATATATCGAGCCCCCTCTCTCTCCAGTATCCGTCTCCTTCCCATCTTTTATATCTTTATTATTGAATGGTCGGCCCTTTCAACTCCTCCTTTCAAGCCCCTCCCTTCTACCTCCCCATCCCGGTTCTCCCTTCCAAGATCCCTTCTCCTCCAACGGATCCTTCATTCAATCTCTCCCCTGCAAAACTCCTCTTTCCTGGTCTCTCGAGGAAAGAACCCGTAACCCGCAAGACCATGTCCCCAGAAAACCGACTCCCCAGAAAATGTTTCCCTCCCGTCATCCGCGTGACCCTTGACCACCGTCCAAAATCCACACACAACCAGCAGGGCTACCAAACTCAGGCTGCTTCCCCCTGATACCTCCTGCAAAACCGTCCTACGGTCACCGTCGAAAAATCCACTCCCCCACCTTAATCCCCTTTCTCTTTATCTACCCCCCTTTCCCTTCCCTCCCCTTATCCTTTCAAAACATGTCCGAAACTCAACCCCCTCCGTCAATCGTCTCTGCCACCCCTTCCACTGCGTTCGCCCCAACTCATAATCTAAAGCCAGCTTCCCCCCACTCCGATCTGCCTCGCCGACCCTCTCCGTGCACCGAACAAATCCCGAAATTCCGTAACTTAGAAAATATCTCGATTCATACTCTTATATAAATATCCACATATCACTTTGACTATCACTAAACTCCTTCCCTCACTTATCCTCTCGCTCACTATCTACTGGGACTTGCTATTCCAAATAAGCTCAATATTTTCTCAGGAATTCTAGTACACGGATGTATTCAAGGTTTTACTTGCACGCGTTGACTTTATCACACGTATTTCCGCATGATCGGGTCTCCTTGGGTCATTATATGAAGTACCACCGACTTCTCCTTATTTTCGATCGGCTAATGGTTTTAAACCCAGTGATGTCTACGTGAATCCATGAGAAGCGGTTTAAGAATGAATATTTTACTCAAAATAGTCACTGAATCAAGACCATTTACATTTTGTTTCCATCCTCAATTGCTATGTTCTCAATAAAACTCGTGGTAAGAACATGTTTTCTTTTAGTATTATTTCTATGAAGAAATATTCAACTATGCGTCTATTTCCTTAATAAATTATCTGAAGTACATTTTTCATGTAAAAATTTAAGTTGAATGGTACTACAGCTACTATATACCTACTAATAAAAATATAATTTACATGAAACTCGGAGTAAACCTTGAGTTGCGAGTAATTAATTATTTAACAAAATATTTCGGAGTTATTTATTGCATACATAAAGATATGATTGCGGCCTACCACATGTGGGTAAGTAAAACCACCTTGGATAAGGTAATTGCTAATGTAACTCCACGTTTTGACATGAGGTAGTTTTTAAAGCACCTGATCCTCATTTACTTCTCTAAGTATTCCCTTTTCTAAAAGTTTGGTACAAAATGACAATTAGAAACTTTCTCAGCAAAAGGTTTCCAGGGACAATATTCCTAGCCCTTTCATAAAGCTTCACGATTACCGTCGCCTAATTTTCTTAGCCATCAGCTTTTTTCATTGTTTTTTCCTCTCTACTGACTTTCTCTTCATCCCATCTTTATTAGTCCATCATATGCATCTTGCAGCAATTTTTCTTCCTCCTTTACGACCTTCATTTACACATGCTGGATTCCGTGTCACTCATCTTTTTATTATTTCATGTTTCCCCGTCTAAAATCAGAAACATATCCCCTCACCTGCTTTCTCTCCTATTCGCACATTGAAGTTTCCAGCGAGCTAATTTTTTAAAGCAATGCCATATCAAATGACCATTAGGGTGCATAAACCCTTCATCATATGCTTCCCGTGAAAAATTACAATATATGATAGCCATGGAATCTTTTTGAAAGTCGAATATTATTTATTTTACGAGAACTTTTCCGTACACTTCTTTCCACGTACATTCTAAATTGCCTAATAATACCTTTCTTTAGATTTTATCCCAAGTTTTCAAAACGGATTACATTACATTTGCCACGCACTGTAATGGGAAGTCAATCAAATGGGTTGAAAAATGAAATGAGCGTTTGAAATACATTATAAATTCAACGAAATATAAACATTTTAATTAAATAAATTAGAGTGCAGAAATAATTTAATGTCATCATTAATTTGAATAAAAATTTAAAAATATATAAATGCTGCCTTATTACAGTTCATCCATGTAACAATAGATTCCTAATACGTAAATTTGCTGAGCCCAAAGCATAAACGTACACCTAAATCCTGAATTTAAAAAATATATACTAATATCGAAATTACAAGTAACACTAGCGTATAATTTATTGCTTTGCATTGCACTAGTTACCTATGTTGCGCATTAATAAAATTAGATTCACTACTAACAAAGATTCTGTGCTAATATACGTAGTGACTGTTACAAAAATGACTTAATACGACATGAAACTAGTTAGTTTAAATAGCCTACATCTGGACCAATTCACTGTCATGAACAATAGGCAAGTTAAAATATACTCGCAATAACAGAAATGAGTTATTTTAATGTATTTTTCTCTCACATTATTGGCTATGTGGCTAGTAAAAGTGGAAGTGCTATCTTGCACACTTCAAAAACTACATGTAAAAATTCAGTTTGATAACAATATTAGCTATTTTAGCGCACTCAGTGCCTTTCCGGTAAAGGCGGTAACGGAATTATCGCTGATTGAGTAGGTGGGCAGAATTTCACCATATCAATGTTTCCCAATCGCATTAAAGCTGTATCGAACTTTAGATCAAAGAGGCTCGCAATATCCCCTCAAATCTTATTAGAAAGAAACGAACGCATTCGGTCCAGAGTAATTCGATTACACCTCCCACGCTCCTATTCATTCCATCCTCTCTTCAAACACACGCAAATTCTTCGCCCCACCTGGCTTCCCTTCTTGGTGAACATTCTTTGTTTCTCTCCAAAGCGGCCCTGGCCACCCCAGAATAGGGGTGAGTGGCCATTTCCAGTGTATTATTAATTTTTTTAATCGTCGCACAATCTTCTTTTAGCTTGAATTCATTTTATTTGTGCCATTCGACAAACGACGTAGGAATGTAAAAAGACACGCCTTTTAGCGAGGGAATCGTCTGCTATTTCACTCTCGCCCTCTGCCGTCCACAAAGACGGCCTTTGTTGTAAATGTATGCCTTTTTTTTTGGATTGACCTTTTCTTAACGAATTCCCAGGACTGGTTCGAGAGAATTATTTGCGGTTGATTTGAAGCATTCTCTCGTGCATTCTTTGCTCAAAAGGGTTTTCTCAATAAGTATATAAAGAACAAATGATAGATTGACTGGACAAAAATATCCAATTTTTCTAACGAAAAAAATAATTTTTTTGAGCAGACCTAAAGGACAAAGGCTTACACGGTGAAATGCATCCAAGCCAAATGGCCCGGGGGGTACTTTTGGAGTTCACATAATTGCTTTCCTCGGAATCCCTCGAACAGAAGAAGATAATTCCCTTCAGACATTTATATTAACACAAAAACAGTCGTTTTCACAAAAGGAAAAGATTCTCATTGGCAATATCTCTTTAATGTTTAGATTTTCAATTTTGAAGCCAAATGAAGCAGCAGTCAATAATATGCTCTTTACCTTTGACCGACAGATGAGTGTGTTCTGTCAAATACTCAAATTAAGTTGTTCACGTAAAAATTGTTAACGCTAAAAAATTGAAATGGAATCATAAAAGATGCAAGTACAATTATCATATTTTTCCCTGTTTTTTAGTAGAACAGAACATTATGTAATGTTACCGGATTACTACCTCATTCCGCAAATAGATACAATGGCAGAGGAAATTGTTTTTGCATACTATGCCTTAGTACCATGATTATATTTAAAAGGATGATGCGATCGCTTAAGAAATAAACATATTTCCGGTTGACCGCTTAGAATGGAATCGTATAATCGAGCAGTTGATCACTCAAGAATTCTATTAATCCTTCCTTCCTTGATCTTCGACACCTACACTATTCCCCCTCTCCCCTCCTTTGGCGTTTACAGATCCGGCTCCTCCTTTCGAAAGTTCCTCACTTTTCTTCATATCCTTCACCCTCATTCACTCGCTTTCCTTCGGTTTCTCACCTCATATTTTCGAAACGACGAAACATATAAAAATAACACACCCTCTTCGCATCCCACTCCCGTCGCTCTTCACCCACTTGAAAAACCATTCCTCACCCACTTCCCCGGCATGCCTTGCTTTTCAATCCTACCCAAAGACCTCCCCGCAACCCCCATTTGGTAACCCTCACACCCAAGGGAGGGAGGGACCGCCACACTCTCACCCTCTTGCAGAAACCCGAAAAAAACCCCTTGTCTCAAAACACTTCCTTAAAAAAATCCGGGGTCACCGTTCATCCCCCGAGCACCGACGAAGCTGACCCTTCCATTCCCTTGCCCCCAACACGCAACGGCCGTTCACCTAACCTCTTTCCCTCGACCCCCATCCCCCGTCTCCCTCAACCAAGCCATCTTTCCGACCCGCCCCCGCATCGGCAAAACTCGGCTCGAGGGGTGTGGGAAAACTGGAGGGCTGGCGAGAGGTTTTAACGTGTTGGGAAGATGAGGAGGCAAGCGGAGGGAGGAGGAGAGGGGGAGGGGACTGGAAGAAAAGGGGGTCCGGCAGAAAGATGCTCTGTAGTGGGCGGATTCGGGGAGCGAGAGAGAAAAGGACGATGGGGGGGACGGAGAGGAGAGTGGCGGATGAAGGGGGTGGAGTTTTAACTTGGGAGGAGGCAAGGGTGGGGAGCAAGAGGGTGAGATATATATATACTGAGTGAGAGAAGGGGGATTTTTGGAGTGGACGGACAAGGAAGACAAGGTGACACTGCCAGACGTCCACGCACCCTCGGCTCCACACAGCCTCCGACAATTCCCACTCCCTCCTGCCCTTTAAAACCCCACTCTCATACTCTTTTCCTAGGGAACTCCTCACGCCTAACTCCCAAAACACATACCCTCCACTGTACAGTCCCCTCTCTCCCACCCTCACTCTTTCCACCACACTCCAAACGCCCTCTTACCGCGTATTTACGTTCATCTCGTCGAAAATCCTTCCTTTAATACTGTCCCTTACTCACGTTCATCTCACGAGGATTTAAAGTACGGGGATGTGAGAGAGGGAGAAGAGTAGGAAAGTGAAGAGAATTGGAGTACGACCGGATAGAGTGGATGGGAAAGAGGATTTGGTGAGCGTTGGAATCAGGGGAAGACGGGATGAGAACGAAACAAGGAAAGGAAGGAATATGGAACTGTAAATGGCGAAGAGCGAACAGTTATGTGGAAGATAAATAGTTTATCAAGTTATACCGATAAAGTACTCTGATAATGACATGAGTCGCTGGAATTAAAATGCTTACTAGCCGAGATAATAATTGAGTACAGAGGGTACTTCGTACTCGAAGTATTTGTAACATAAATGCATTGAGGATACTGTATGCCATGTAGAATTGATTTATTTAAAGAAGATGCACTTTGGGAGAAGATAAGAGTTGAAATTCATTATTACAATTCATGAAAGATTACATTAAAGTTACTAAATATATATTAAATTTAAATATTAGTAAAATGCTACAATTTTTGCATATCTGGTATACAGAACAGAGTCAATGCATGTATGTTAAATTCAGGGAATGTTTATTAAGACAGTGATTCATTTTGGTAAGAATTTAGGCGACTGAGATCCTCTATGTTGTAATTGATTGTAACCTATATGGTCACAGGGTACACTATATTGATGCCAAAGCTCTTAAGAAAAAGTTTACTATCTTCCTGAACGAAGTCCACAAAGATGTCCAAAACCACTTTTCTTCCAACGAATTTTACTATTTCATGAGTTAAAATGATGTCCCTACAGCCAATGCCACTTTTATAATGATTGATTTCTACGAAACGCAGACCTTACTGAGTTTTTAATGCCGTCGGATGCGAAGGGCCAATACTAAATGATAGTATAGCACAAGGTGGGTATACCGTCTGACGGTCAAACTCGACTTCAAATTAGAAAATCGAAGTTAAATAGACACCCATTTAGTCGCTAAAATGAGATATTTTCAAGTCAAGAATGTAAGTGTAGATACCCATATTACGCGACGGTAAAAAAAGTTGATAGACACACTAGTCAGCGATAAATTAATGATAAATATCATACACGTGCATTTTAATCATGAAGAGAAAAATGTATATTTAAGTTTTATCCATTACACCAAATGACGTTGCCTGTGGGTTATTTTAAATAAATTATATTTGGGGAAAATCTAAACATACCATTAATGTATTCATTTTGTTCTTTTCATGTTCATTTGTAGCCATAGAAGTATAAAATGTCAGTTAAATGGTATCTGAAAAAACATTTTAATAAATTAAAGTCTTACTGATAATAAGATCTACTGGCTAGTACTGAAATCAACAGTGTAGTTTTTTTTAATAAAAAATAACATAGCAAGATTAATTTCCAGGAGTAATTCATTCATTTAAAATATTGAAGCGTTATCAATCGATTATGGATTCCCAAGAAAACGTATCAAATACTAAAGACACCGACTTACATTTTGAGCAAAGAGGCAGAGCAATCTTTCCCCCTCTCTGTTTCTCCTTAGAAACCTCGTTCGCAACAAATTTGGTTCAATGGAAGGAAATCCACTTAAGTGAAGGAAATGACTCGAGAAGATCAAACAAGGTTTCCGAAACACAACGGAAAAGGAGTTCAGAGTCTTGATGGTTTGGAAAAAGGAGGTCGGATAAAAAGCTCTTATGCTGGATCGAAAACTTAATTTCTTAACATGTCGGAAAAATAAAAGGTAAATAAATATGATATTACGGCAAAAAATGTTTATAATTTGTTTTGTTTAAGATAAAAATAACCCAGTAAATATATATTATAAATTTACCAAAAAGTATATTTCAGTAAATTTACATTTTAACCATATGTGAAGGAATTATTATGCAGAGAGATTTCGAGGAACATGGAACAACAAAGTTTGACACAGACTGACTCTGCATGTATGATCTATGACAACGGATTATTATTAAATACCTCAAATTTTCCCATCAGTATTGGTAGTATTATCATTTACTAGCGGATTTCATGACAATATATTACAATTGGATGTCAAACAGCCCACAAAATAGAAGTTTTGTGATCCGTATGTTCCGTTTCCTACGCTTCAATGACCTTAGAATAACTGTACTTTTGAAGAAACTTATATATGTTTCATGACAGTCATATTTAGAAAGGTTACTCACGTCTTTATAGAGCCTTTGGTGACTGTCAAAAACATGCTGACACGAAGTGAAAAGCCTAGCAGGACAATTGATCCGATGATTCTCAGAAGTTTCATTTTGGGTTATAACAGGAAACATACTTTTGGTGAGCTTTTCCTCAAGTGAAATAGTTCAGTAGTTGATGGAAAGAAATGAAATTACTTTCCTAAAATGTACATCTTTCCGTCTATGATACTTTTTGGTTTTGCAATATTTGATTCCTATAGCACAAGGTTCCATTAACATAAAATAGTAAATTATGAATCGATACAAACAGTCTAGTTAGTCACATCATTCCAAAGGTGATAATCAAAATTAAAGGTTAAAGGAGGTAGAGGACACATATACATAAATAAACATAAACCATAAACACAGTGAAGAACCAGGAGGTCGGTTTGGTAGGTGATGGTAGAGTTCACCCAGTACTAAGCCCGACGGCGTGTGAAATTCACATGTCAGGGTAGAGGGGCCAGTTCCTTTCCCTGGGTCGGTTATGGCTTCACAGGAAGATCCGATACCCGAAAAATAATTTAGCTAGGGTAGAGCTCCAGGTGCCCAGAGGCTTGCCTGGGAATCAAACCTGGCTCCTCCGGTCAGTAGTCCAACGCTCTACCCCTGGAATACCGCAACCCACATAACACATTTATAGCAAATATAATATTAATTATCATATCATCCACAATGTCACTTTTAGTGACATTCAAGTCAAGATTTTCCAAACCTCCAAACCAAGGATATACAATTTTTCTACATGGTACCCTGGAAGCCGCCGCTAGGGTATGGCAGGGGATGAACGAATGAAATAGTCCAACGTTCTATCCCGCGACCCATACAAACACACACACACACACACATACATATATACACAACTTGTGGCAGAAAAAATTATAAGAGACCTTGAGAAAACAACGCGACCCGTGTCAGTTGTCTGCGGGCTATTATAGTGTGCGGATATCTAGGCTGGATCCTTATTTGAGCATCACGTCACGAATTCAAGATGTCACTCTCCATGGAAGAATGATACGCGGAACTGAAAAATGCTGTGTTATGATTAGGAAATCGGGTCCGCAGGTAATGACATGGTTTCAAGGAATGATTTTCCGCAGGTAAAAGTAGTACCGGGAGGGTAGAGGGGAGGTTGACGACAAGGAACGCCTTGGCGACGCAATGAAAATATTCAAAAACTCTCAGCAAAATCTTGCCACACAGTTTCTAATGATAAATCTTTTGTAAAAAGGCGATGCACTGTGGTTTTCGGAATACCGCGCTCTTCTGCTAACATTCTGATACTCGGGTGTTTATCAAAATCCAGCATGCCTCACTTTTTGCACATTTACACGTCGTACTGTGTCCTTGACGGACGTCCAGGGAGTACCTCAGCGCCAACCTCCCTCTTTACCCTCCCCGATCATCTTGTACCTGCGTTAAACCATACCTCATTCATCTCCTTAAGCATATTTAACCATGTTCATGTTCGCCAAACCCAATTTTCCGAGATTTTATCGACGAAATTATTCTTATATAAGTTAAGAATGCATGTACCTGTATGTAACTACCTACTAAACTAACACCTGAGAGACAAATAATAATTGATGGCAATTTGCAACCTAAACGGTTTTCTGACTAGCGAAGATCTTATAATAATGCTGTCTACATATATATAAAACTTAGACAGTAACACACAGCACGAGAACACATAAAAAGAACACTCACAATAATATCTTGATAATTTCGAGGGACTCGAGCTCCGTCTTCTTCGGAAGATATGATATGACTCTTCCGAAGAAGACGGAGCTCGAGTCCGTCGAAATTATCAAGATATTATTGTGAGTGTTCTTTTTATGTGTTCTCGTGCTGTGTGTTACTGTCTAAGTTTTTTATTCAACACTTCCGTGTTAATTCGAAGAAATCATCTATATATATATATATATATATATATATATATATATATATATATATATATAATATATATATATAATATAGAAAATAATATATATTATATACATACATATGAAACTCACTAAATAGTCACAGGAAACACAGAAACCAAAACACACAAAAGAGGGACTCACTAGTTCTCGAATTTTCGGTGGTGCAACCACCTTTCTCAAGAGGAATTAGGAACAGAACTGAGACAGAGGAGAGCCCAAAAGCAGTGGTAGGAAGGAGAAGGGGGAAATGGGGGAAAAAAGAGGGGAAAAAAGGGGAAAAAAGAGGGGAAAAGAGGGGAAAAGAAAGGAAAAGGGGGGAAAAAAGGGGGGGAAAGGCATTCGAGGCGATTCCAGGAATCCAAGAGCCAGATGAAAGCTAGCTCTAATGTTTTGAGTTTCAGTGGAGGGTCTGAGTGTGGGAGGGATGCTAAGACGGATACTTTAAAACATTGGTCAAAGGCAGTGTTGTGTTCGGAGGCATGTTTGGGGATTGGGAGCATACCAATAAGGGAGAAATTGTTGCATGAGGCTCGATGATTATTGATTCTAATATTAAGGGGTGTGGTACACTGTCCAATGTAAAAGGCAGGGCAAAGTTGGCACTTGAGTAGGTAGACAACATTGCTGGAGGTACACGAGGAGTAGGGAATTGGTGGGAGAGAGTTAAAGAGCGAGTGGGAGAGGGATGGGATTCTGGTTAGGAAAATAGGACATGTTTTGCATCTAGGTTTATTGCAGGGTCTGGGAGTGATTTTGGAACGGGGCGAGGATTTAAGAAGTGGATTGGTAGATTTTAGAAGATCTGATAGATTGGCGGGGCGTTTGAAAGTGACAGAGGGGCATTTGGGGAAAAGGTTGGTGGTGGAATTGTGGTTTTTGAGGATAGGATAGAGGTCCTTTAGGATAGAACGCAGAGATTCTAGGCCAGGAAGAAACGTGGTGCAAATTGAAAGAGGGTGGTTTTTCGCGGTGGAAGGTCTGGCAGTGTAAGTATGTCTACGGATCCTCTTATTCAGGAGGGATTCAGGATAACCTCGTTTGAGGAGGGAACTAGTGAGTCCCTCTTTTGTGTGTTTTGGTTTCTGTGTTTGCTGTGACTATTTAGTGAGTTTCATTGTGCACGTTCGTGGCTTTTCCTGGAAAGTGATTATATATATACATATATATTTAATACAAATATGCGCGTAATTTTTTAATATATGGCCGTTCAAAAAATAATGTAAGATGGTCAACAATGGTTCTGGTGTTATAGGTTAGAAATCCTTCAAGATGAAAGTAAACACCTGGTTTTTCCGCATAAAAGTTTTATTTACGACCTAGGTTTTGTTTCATCAACCTGAAGATGTAAAGATGTAATGAAAATTACAGCTTTCTGCAAAGTTAATATTAGGGACCATGATAGATTTTCAACTTACCTAAGTAATATTTTTCAGAAAAGTTTCAAATGAGAAATTCAAAATTATTATTTAGGGTAATACAATTACAATTTTGTCCAAATATAGTAAACAGAATTCATCAGGCATATTTAGGCGTGTTCAAGTCCTCTAGTTATTTAAATCTGAGGTCAAATATCGATACGTCTGTCTTTCGATCTAACAACAAGCCGACATAACAATGGAGAGTGCCGATTCTCGCATTTTAAAAGTGAACCAAATTTAAACTCTTTTTAGATCAACGGGATCCATTTTATGAATATTATCAAAAGAAGAAATCAAAAAATCATATTTTACATATAGAAACCGAAGGTATCTTTTCACGGTTGATTGCAAAGTTAAATTAAAACGTGAAACGTTATACCGGTGGACAACTTACTCGCCGAGTTTCCAGAAGTAGCCAAGTTTACACGTTTTAATCAGACCCAAATGCCTAGTGATACAAAAAATATTACTCAATTGCATTGCGGTGCCTAATTAAGACAGCAAATGAAGCCATTATACTATATTCCTTCGGAACCATAGCTTACAACATCATATTACTCCTAGCACACACAAGCCAGTAGCCAGGTTTACGTTCGTGAATTCGAAGAACACACCAGCAGAGAAAAATCAATATATTCAAAGCACTTCTAAAAGTGAAAAAGACATTAAACTGTTGTCAAGTATAAATTCATTTTTGCGACGCATTCTGACTTAAAATTGCATAATGACATCCAAACACCTGACGCCGTCAAGTGGAAGTCGTTCCTGATGAGTATATTAACATCTCATAATTTGCGGCGACAGGTGTTTCCACCGGTTTTTAGCAAAAAAAAAGGAATGCAGAAGAATTCTCAAGACAGGATTCCAATTAAATCCTATCCATTGTGATGTTTTCCTTTAATTTCCAAGTCGGAACACCCTTTTTTCTTCCTCTCCCTCGACAAATTCAACCCTTGCCTCCTCCTTCCTTCCCACTCGAAATGACTTTCGTATTTTTCTCTATATCTCTCTCCATCTCTACATTTCTTCCGTAGCATTCTACACCTCACACCCTTCTTGTCTTCACCTCCCCGGCCACGAAAAAAGGGGCACTCTATCCATCACTGTCTGCTTAAGCGCCGCACAGTGACAGTCTTATTTTTGTGACGCAACCCTTTAACCCTCCAGCAACCCCTTCTCTCTCTCTTTCCTTCCCTCGTTCCCTTCCCCTATATAACCATCCCATCCCCTCCACCAGAGTCAATCCTTCCTTCATCCTCCCCGTTCCCCTTCACCTACATGCCCACCCAAAACGTCACACGCAGATTCAACCAATGTGTCTCTCTCTCTCGCCCCATTCTCCCACCACCCACATCCCTCTCTCTTTCTTTCTCTCCCTTGTCCTTCAAAATGCTGTCCCAAAGCCTTGCTTTTTCCGCGCTCCCCCCATTGGAAGCTCACGACTTTCCCCCTCGCGTCCTCCCCCTTCCCCGTACGTCATGCCTTCATCCTCCTCCTGGGTCGCCAGTGAAGGCGCGGAAGGATTTCAACCCTCCCCAACTCCTTTTCCCCCCATTGCTCCCCAACCAAAACCAGTCAGGGTGACCCCATCGCACGGCGATTCTTCCTTGGCCCGTCCAAATCCCACCACCGACGAAACCCCTCCTCTTTTATGCAACCCCCCCTTTCTCTCTCTCCCCCCTCCACAAGAGCTCCATCTGCGTCCCATAGCTTTCATTTCCTCTCCCGATACTTTATCCACAAAGCACCCAGCCTCTTTCCACCGATCCCCCATACTCCGTTCAGGTTATTCTCCGTCTCTCCAACACTCTCAACCACCCCGTGCTACTCTCCGATTCAGAGTGGCCAAAAATTTCTCCCAACAGATTAGGTTCTGCCAAAGAACTGCGCCCCCAGTTAGTCCTCTTTCCGGGGCTTACGCTCCGCTTATACGAGTTGAACTTCCAATTAAATATTTTCGTAAATATAATTTATCCCCGAAGGTAAGTAAATTTGACTCACCGGGCAATTGGTAACAATAAACTATTATCGTGAGCCCAAGAAAACACTCATTTGGCTGAATATTAGTGTGTGTAGTCTAGGCTCCAGAATAAAAAACTTGAAGTTAATAATCAATTAACTATTTTAGAAATAATACACTTAAGGAAACCACTCTGTTGCGGCCTGGAGTACGGCATGTAGATCCACTTAACAAACCCCAGGCCTGAAAATCGAGTTCAACGATGAGAGTGCTTGTGGCTGGAGTTAAAAAGATACAAAAAATGTATTGAGGACCATATCCAAAGTGGTACATTCAGCATGTTACTCCCTCAGCTATTATCATAATTCTTTTTTTCAAAAACTAGGAATAGGTAGGTTTCCTGATGGAAATTTAACTGAAATGAAAATATAACGCTACCTCATTGAGAGATAGCGCCATGAGCCAATAACTTTTTTCCTAAATGTTCCACATTGAGTACAAGCGCAAAATCTACATAGTAAAGAGAAATATATAGTCTTTTGGCTAGATAATTACCTTTACAATATTCTACGTCAGGCTTACAATCCTGCTAAGGAGGCCAAGGAAAATTAAGGAATGTACGTTACTTTAATAATAATAGAATATCCTTTCAATGCAGTCTTCTACACACCAAAAATTGTCGATCAAGGAATTTTTATCGAGGAGGATGTATTTTTTAACTTTTTTTTTACCGCCATTTACCTTTTACACGTAAAAGGAATCAAAATTTCTAAATATAAAAAACTCAAGCACAAACGCAAGAGGATTTCAACTAATTTTCCTATATAACCAATTATGTAAGATTTTGAAGAACTTTTATCAGAGGTAAAAATAGTCATGCATCATAGTTTACGAAATACTACCATCAGAAAACACCATTGTATTAGACACATAATGCCATATGTGATTAAAATTAGGATGAATCAAAATATGTTCCATCTGATTGGATCCATTGGTAACAATGAATTATTTGTAATTGATAATTTTCTTATCTTAATTTTTTAGAAAATATTAAAGTTTAAAATTAAATAATTGTTTAATTGTCATATGATTTTCTGCACAATTAAACTGTAGCTGGTTGATTTCAATAAGATCTATTCATTTTATATATCACAGTATGAGTAAAAGTGCTTATTGGGAAAAAGCACCTATTACAGAAGAACTAACTAGAGTTTCTAACCTTACGGTTCCGTGTTACATAAACAAATCAACCGGTTCCCTCACCTATTTGTCATATAACCTTTGTTGGGCAAAATTTATAAACAAACGTGTGAAATGAGTTCACATAGTTAACTATTTAATCTACCACAGAGGAAAACTTTATAGTTAAGAATATTCTCCAACTTATTTTTCACTGTTACTTAGTAATCAGATGCGGAATAATGCTTAAATATATTACTTAATTATTATATTCAAAAACTTTAACCTCATATTCCCTTTTGAACTATAAAATGCCATTATCTTGAACATTTAGGACAACGAGATGGTATCCTTGCAAGGCTAAGCTATTATTTTCAAACGACTTATTTTCTGTATTTTAATATCAAGGTGTCTTAACATTAACTAGACAACATGATTTAGACTTTTGACTGAACACCAAGAAATGAACGTTTAATATGGCACAATATTTTTACCCCACATTAACATTTTTCAATATTACCTAGATAAAGTTGTCACAAAATGCTTATTTTTCAGATACAACACAGAGGACTAAAGCGAGATTGAAGGCACGCATTCCCATCCCATTTTTTTCAAAGCATAAATGTGTTCGGAGATATTCTGAGGGATTTCCTGAGCAACAGCTGCGATTGTTGTAATGGGAGAAGGGCATGGACCGTATGGAGATGCTACTACAATGCTGTGTGCTCATGTTTGCCCACCAGGGGAGTGGGAGGGAGAAAGGGAGCGCAAGGGTGATGTATGGGTTTGCAGAGAGAGGAACAAGGGGCTCAAGTGTGGTGGATGTCCTGGAGTCGAGCATGGGGACGATGTGTTTGTACAGGAAAGTATGCTCGACGGGAGATGACTGAATGGAAAGAATTTCTCCGATACTGCAGAAGAAATAGGTACACGAATACGGCGTGATGTTTATACATGAAGAGAAGAAATTTTATAAATGCTGAGCACCTAAGTTTTAAATATTCATAATTTGTGTTAAATGTTTAAGAGAGTATTTGAGTATAATGCTGAATACTGTAGCCCGAGAAGACATATTTACGGGGATAGGTAAGCATTTCATCTTCGTTAGTTCCTCTCCGTTGTTAAAACGCCTAAAAGAAGTTATTTTTTAAATATAAGGCAGTTTTAGCCTTCAATTTTCAAAGAGAATAAATCAGTTATCGACGCAAGTAAATTTCAATATGATGTTGGGTGAACAGCGGGAAGTTCATAATTATTTTTATTAGTACAGGTCAAATGTAATGGTAAAGTAATCAGAAAACTTTAATGTTTTTCCTCGATTTTTCTCTTTATCTAAAATTTAAAATTAATCTTTTAGAGCGGAGTAAAAGTTTCTGAAGCACCTTTCAATTCCCAGTTTATGGAGACTTGTACATTACGACAAGCCATAGATATGAACAAAGCTATGGGCGACATAAATGAGATTCCTGAACGATTACGCAGGACGGGACAGCTGCTAAATATTCATGCAAATCTGAGATAGAGTGTATTCCATTTGCTTTCCCTCACCCCTCCATCATCATCCCACCCCTGGGCTCATCATGCTTTTGCTGAACTTATGGGTTTTGCGGAACACGTTCTGCGTTTGTCGTCCAACTCACTTCATAAATAAGCAATTCTCGGCCGCGATTGCAAACGTCACACTTTGCGGCCTGGTAAAAGACTTCCATAATTGCATTTAAAGTGACATGGATAACCATGCATCATGTTTGATCCAAAATGCAATGGAAAGATAAAGGGATGCAATTATAGCATAGAATGGCAAAATAGTGACTGTGGCCTAAAAGGTCACTGATCGAAATTTACTTTTCACGGTTGGCAAACTGCACGAGCTATAATATATTTAGTGATAAATACAAGTGTGACGCATACATGTCCCTATCATTACTCCCTCAGCACGAAAAGTATAATTGAAATTTAATTATCTATTTTTAACTAATTCTTCGTAAATCAATGTGTAGAATTAAACAAAATAGCAGTAAATATGAAATAATGGTAATTAATCACATTCTGTGGTGATTTTTACATTTTATTTGTTGAGTTGATGTTTGCAGGATCTTAATTTAGCAAGCGTTTTATAATAGGTTTAGTTTATTTCATTAATATTCAATTAAATTTAATCTCTAATCAAAGAGAGTTATCTTTTAGTATAATAATAATTGTTATTAACTCAAAATCAAAATTAATACACTCAATACAAATGACAATATTTATAACCTAATAAAACTAAGCAACAGATGAGATAAAATATATGACAAACGTAATTCAAAGTAAAAATTGGAAATATGACTCGACTCGGCACAAACCATCACTAATCTACCCTTTCAGAGGTCGGTTTTATTAATTAGTGTAGATTGCAACTCTCACTATTAACTGATAGTAAAATTCAACCACCAGGAAATCATACGAGTTCGTATTTTGAGTATGGTTTTCCAGAAAGATCTGGTGCTTGAAAAATCGTATATGTTATGGGTACCCAGGTGCGGAGAGAGGGATAATCCGGATTTATTCTGATCTAACGCTCAGTAGCCTAACTCAACACTCGCTACGCTACACGTCATCGTAATAAGATGATTACTGTCATTTTGTATATTATATATATCTCTTGGCATATGAAAATAGGTGAATTAAAAATGTTAAGAAGTTAAAATTAGAAGGAAATTTGATGTAAAAATATTGATATACTTGAAAAAGTTTTCTGGAAAATATTCAATCAAGACAATTAGTTTAATAAATCATGAGTAGGCCAACTTATATAAAATATGATAATTACAAATTTATTAATAGTCTGCCGTTTAAGCTAGGCTTTCAACTGAGACCAACCGAAGAAATTTCCATTACCATACCTCACCTAATCCCTGTCAGTGTGTTCAAAAACGAAATTAACTTACACAAAAACATATGAATTTTTCCCCTCTCCCCTGAGAAATAAGAGCTACCCTCCAAAGCCAGACGTCGTTGTCGGAAAATGATTGAGTGGGATATTCAAAGTTGAATGACTTTCTCCATGGAAAAGGCTTGAGTCCTTATGATGCTGATAAATTTCGTCAGTCCAATTCTCACTAGTTCGCATGTTAAATATGTGAGTATGTGTATATATATATATATATATATATATATATATATATATATTCAAACTTGAAAATCCTGCCATACGGCGCACAAATATTCATTCAAACAGAAATAGGTATATATATATATATATATATATATGTGTGTGTGTGTGTGTGTGTGTGTGTGTATCATGCCTAGTAATTTATGGCATTCGATCCAGGGTTGAAGCGTAGGAAAAATGTCCACTTGAATTAGTGCATCCTGGAATCAGGGAGATAATTCAAGAGTGAGAGAATGAAGACGGACACGCAATTGCGGGAGAAACGGATACTGAGGGAGAGGGAGAGAGACAAGGACAGTCTAAAGGGATGGGTGGGGAGGAGATAGAGGGAGAATTGGGACCGGTCCCGATAGAACCCTCGCGCCAGAGCCTGTGGGGAAATGTGTTTGGCTTAAAGGAAGAATATGCGGTTAACGGAAGGGAGGAGGTGTCACTTTCCCTCAAGAATTCTATCGGCTCCTTACCCATCCCCCCCTGCGCCCCGCCCCTCCTAAACCCACAATCCCACCCGGTTCCCCATTATCCCTTCCTACCCTTACGAAGCACCACATGCGTATTCAAGCCCTTACAACGCGCTACTACAGAGGCCCTTTTGCCGCCGAGTCGTTCGACTTCACTCACTCCAATCCCATCCATCTCTAAGCGAACCGTCGCTGTTGAGAACGACGGTGAAACCTATGAAAACCACTGAACCTCCACACTTTGCAACTCCACCTCTCGCGTTGCTCCCACATGTCCCACCTATTTAACGACTTTCTTTTTTCCTCGCCAATAAGCCGTCCTCCACGAGATCTTTTCGTCCTTCCATTTACGAATTACACCTCCGAGTGCCCGATTGAATCAATTACAAACAAATTCCCTTAAGGGATAAGGCAGAATGCGACTGTTAACCAAGATAATGTCCCGCCAAAAGTAAATTCAAATATGCACCCGTTTGGTTGCATACAAGAGTGATTGAAAGTCTTAAAACTGAAATTCACATAGATTAGAGTTGTCAGTCCTTCTCAAAATAGGTTTACGTAAGCAGTACTGACTGGAACCACTGAGAATTATTTAAATAATTATTATTGAATTCTGTTTTCGTGATAGTATGGGGATAAATCAATATCAAATGATAACTTAGGAGAGGTAATCTACATATACAACTACATCTAGATAATACCCCGCAAGCCGTCGCAAGGGCGTGTGGCGGAGGGTGTTAGGTCACCACCCAAAAAAGGGAAAAATGAAATAAGAAATGTGTATAGTAATAAGTTAGAAAGAACACTATTTTTTGATGATAAACGTTAGTAACCTTATCTAAAGAAATACAAGGAAAACATGACTAATTTCATCATTTGGTTGTTTAATACGAGCATTATGTGAGCTGGTAACACAATATTCACATGACTTACACACACCCTATTTCATGTCTAATTCCACTGCCACTCAATATTTTAACATTAGGGATTAAATAGTTATCCTAAGTTATATTATATTATCGATATATTAAATAAGAGAAAATCACTATTTCAATTAAATGCTACATTTCCAAATATCTATTACGAAAATTAAAATAAAAACTCACTAAATAAATACTTAGTAAATCATTAGTAAATGATATTTTTAGAATTACATATTTTGCACCAAAGGTAGGATTATTTTTTCATGCCTTGCAAGAGTTAATCAAGTTCCTGAATTGCGTTGGAAAAAAAACTCAAAATTAATTTGAAGGCTGGGAAATGAGTTCAGAGAGAAGACCAGCAAATGAGCAAGATGGGGAACCAAGTTTCCCATGCCTTAACTTTCACCCGTCTCAAATCCCTAAATCACGTGCGCATCCCTCTCTGTCTCCCTGCAATTTAAACCACCGCTCCTCCCGACCCCCTTCACGAACTCCATCCCCCTTCTCACCTTCTTTACCCATGCTTTATCTCTCACCACCCCCAGCATCCAATCCTCTCATCTTTCCATCCTCTCTATTCCAGAATATTCACACCCTCGCAAACCACTCGCCAGACTCCTACGGAGACTCCTCTCCCGCGTTTCGCTATCCTCGCCCTTAGCACCAGCAGCAATCTTCCGACCAATCTCCTTCAACAATCACCTCCCCTCACCACTCCTTTGTCTCATTCTGTCTCCTCCTCCCTCCCATCTCTCTTCTCCTATCTGGAACCCCAGCGTGAATTAATCGTGGACAGGAACGAAGCGAAAACTATTCCTACCGCACTCGACTCCGGTTCTCTCTTTTCTCTCTCTCTCTCTGTCCCTCCCTAAACCCACCCTCTCTTTCACACCCCTTCCAACCCTGTTCCGAATTCTCTCTTGTCCCCGGAATCTTCCCCTGGACCAACTCATCTAATCGGACACCACCCCTTAAACTTTTCCGACACCCCCGTAAATCGAGCGTCCTGTCCGACCCCTTCTCCCCGCACCCCGTAATTCAGTCGCACGCACTCTGCTTCACTCTCTCTCTCTCTCTTTCTCTCTCTCCATCACCCTTTCCCACTTGCTATTGCCCCCTTCATCCCCGTTTCCAGTAATTCCTCACAGTGGACGAATGGATAGAGAGGCGGTGACAGGACGGAATTTGGAAAATGGATAGAGGGGGTACATTTGGAGAGGGAGCATTAAGAGGGAGAGCATAAGGAAATTATTTAAAACAAGAATCTATCTGAGGTATATAGAACACCCTCTCTAATGGTACTCACCACGTATTGGGGGCGATGAGATATTATTTTGTTAACTCAGGGAATGTGATGGGATACCTAGCCTCTTTGCTTTTGAACATTCACCATTAAAAATCCTAAGGATTATAAATTAATCTCCTTAAATAAGAAATGTAACACGCAAAAGTTGATTGTTAACCATGAAAAGTTTACATTAGTAATTCAGGCCAAAAAAAGTTCCACAGGCGCTCTTCTCGAATTCATTGAAACATTAAGGACGTTCTGTAACTATCAAGTTGTATAATTAACAATTTCTAATGCATAAGTTGCAAATATAAATAACTTAATCCTCCTGCATAGTTAATTAAATTGAATGGGGGATAATGGTT
Organism: Hetaerina titia; assembly: GCA_037158775.1. Classification (NCBI taxonomy): domain Eukaryota; kingdom Metazoa; phylum Arthropoda; class Insecta; order Odonata; family Calopterygidae; genus Hetaerina; species Hetaerina titia. Next base: position 78,398,115 of record CM073775.1, on the reverse strand, counting down.
GTGAAAGGCTAATATTGTAGATATATAGCTCAATGAATGCTGTTACTAAGAGATGCCACTTAATAAGCAAATTACTAATTTGCACAAGTAATATTCTTTTGAATCATGAAACACCTGAAAGTGTAGGCAAAATTAAGACCATAATACATTCACAATTTTGATGGCGCAAGTTTTCGCAAACATAATTCAACTGTAAATGGATATTCTTACAGAAAATGTTCATCCACAGGCTAGGAAGCACGCTGCTATAAATCAGAACGTCAAATTAACACCGTCTGAATTATAGATGCACGTCACGAAATCGTGTATAAAGCCCAGCGAGTTTTCTCAGCACCGTGCTACGGAGTCAACAACATATACATATATACAGCGCGATAATGGGAAATACTGGGCTGTCCCTTGAGGTAGGCAAAGTAATTGGAAAGACAGTCCGTATCGCTTTACGGTGGAAGTGAATGGGGATCGGGTGTGAGGAAGAGATAGGGATGGAATGGCTTAGACGGATGAAAGGGGCGAAAAAGGGTTGAGGGCGGAGTAGATTGAGCAGATGGAAGGGACGGGAATCCGGTTTGGGTTTATTGGTTTAGCCCTCGCCCGGAAACGTCATGAATACCCACCACGCAGAATGCTAATGCAATTCCTCGCGCATAATTCCCGGGAAAAGACGTCAAACCATAAGGGGCAGTTATGCTATCGGTTCCAGATACGCATTTCAAGCCGGGAGTACTCTCAAGAGAAAGAAAAAGAGGAGAGGAAGAGATTTGCTGAGACGCCAGAAATAGTCGAGGTGGGTAATTTGCGATGATGGGCATTATGACTTCGATGGGCTTCGTTCGCAATTGAGGAGATTGATGGCAGGAAGTTGAAAGTGCTGAGCCGAATGTGTACTCTAAGGTGAACGCTTTAAAATATTTGTCAACAACTGAAACCTCTAGCACTGAAATATCGTAAGTACTAACATGGTTCGATAGATAAAAGAATATATTAAATAATGGAAAAATTGAAAATCCTTTCGACCAATCGAAACCTTGGAGTGAGAATCATTAAAAAGTAAATATTTTTTTAGGCAAGCAAATTCATCAATGGCCCCTTTTTATCTGTTCTATGAAATGACTTATACAAATATTTTCAACGTTTCAATTTTCAAGTATTCCAGTATTTCCAGTTGATAATATGGCAGCGCGCATTAAATCGATGTATTCTTGTAATACATTCATAGATGCCTCCACTTCCGAGTAATGGAAGTATAGTGAAGTACATATATAGCAATAGTAAGTATAGTAAATATAACTATGTTCAAGTAATACATGCACATCTGAGAAAAATACTTCATATCCAGTTTACTTGTTGGTCCCACAGCAAGCTGCATTTTTCATTACCTGGTTTAGTTGGAATACAAATCGAATAGATATATGAATTGTCTTAAATTTCAAGAAACAGCGGGAGATGCCGCACAGTAACTTTAACGGAGTCATCCGATACGTGTGCATTACAATGCAACAATTTCAGAAAGTAAAAATCATTCGCCTTGACCAAGATTCGAATCCGGATCCCTCGATAGGAATTTCGTCAAAACATCTTGTTCCTTTAAAGCCCCCAAAATTTCAGAGTATTAGAGGACGTCTCGGTAGCTTAACTGGCTAAAGCACTAGGCCGATTATCGAGGGATCCGGGTTCGAATCCCTCAATCCCCGATCCCCGATCAAGTCGAATGATTTTTACTCCATGAAATTGTTGCATTTAATTGTCTTAACGCAACCTCCAACCGCAAATGAGAGCATACGTTGCTGTCTGAAATTTTTAATTGAAGTTAAAAGACTCCATGTCTGAACGAATGCATAGGACGTATCAATATGGTATTAAGACACAACCTGATCAAAAATGAAAGGCATATGATGGGTGCCACCATACTTACTTCTGCCATGATGAAATATTTTTCAAGAAAAGATATTAATTTGTGACACGTAGTTCAATAGGAAAGGCACGATAACATTACGTAGAGAATGGCTATCGTGAAGTATACCGTACTATGATATACTTATTTGTCCCATAGTGATGTTTTAATAAATAATTTAGGAATCCGAACAAATGACATCAAAGTGGGGTTTAATAAAACAAATCGCGGGCATAATTGTGACACTAAAAACCATAAGGAAGCACTCACTAAGGTCAATGTAAATTAAAAACAAGTGGGGAGAACTTTGACAGAGGTGAAAAATTAGGAATAATTACCCTTTTAAGAAACGTTATTTAGTGGTAATTTAAAGTTTACTAAGAGAAGTCACTATTTCGTTACAAAAATAAGAGTAAAACATTCATGGCAATACACTTTTCATGTATTTTATATCATATATCGGCAGTAAAATGCGGTTTATTACAATGAAAAACGTTACCCTAGGTCAGAGGACAATAAATTATAAATTGAGTTGAATAACTCTTAAATGCAGCAGCAGCCAAGAGCGATTTTGTTTCTGCCACCACTGTCAGAATTTTAGTCTGGATGTATATTCGCAACAAAACGCTATAAAAACGACAATCATGCTACAATTTTATTGGCCCATGTCTCCAGCAGAAGTAATCCGATCACGCAAAATTCCCAAGCATACATCGTTTGAAGGGTAATATTAATTCCACCATAATCCCCAGCTTTTGGCTTCCCTTCCGCACCCCACCCCTTTGCTTTTCCTTGCTTCATTATTCCCTTTTTCACTCAACCTCTTTCGCCCTTCCCACCAAACCCTCTCTATATCCCTCACTACGCAATCGAAGTAATAACCCCGCAAAGCAAAATCGCTATCCCTCCCATCTCCATCCACATGCAGTCATAAAACTCAAACCCGTAATCAAATACGACTGCATTGCATTTCCTGGGGAACGCCAGCGTGACTGCTTAACGCACAGAATAGAGGCAATGGTTCCACGGTACCGCCAATAATTCTGGAATACGGGCTCCAAAAGAGGGATGACGAACCTTCTTGTGTTTATCAGACTTCTCCCTAATATGATTCCTCCAAAAAAATTTAAGTCACCAGATATTTAACTGCAATTTGCTAATACAAATAATATTTGGAAATTTGTAAAATAAAGAGACGTAATTTGTATCTGATGATGACGCTTAAGCGTTGAAACGAGTAGTACGAAAATAAAGAACAGTGGAAAAATACATTGGGTTCTTTATTTAATGAAGAGATGTAAAAATTATGATTTAAAATCTTGCTCTAATGAGTTCAATTCATTTAACAATATTCAAGAATTAAAAATTTCAGCTGAAGTAGTGTTCCCATTAATTTATGAAAATTTATGCATTCATTTATGCATAATAATTTACCATACGTATACATGCAATGTGGTTATACAAGAATTTATTCAACTTGGTGTTTCATTAGGTTTTCTTTATAGTTGTACGTTTTTGATTACCGGAAAGGAAACTATGGCAGCAATTAAAAAAATAGGCCAGCGTTATCTTTTGAAACTATTTAAGTAAAGATTAATTAATTAGGAATGTGATTCCTATGGGATTTGGAGGTCTAACTTATTCATTTATTATTCGGGGGATATTTAGTCAGTAAAAATTGATTTATAGTAGACTTAATAGCGGACACGCTTTTCGCCTAGTTCAAATGTTCACTTATTAATCGATTTAATAGTGACATAAAGCTTAATAAAAGGCTAGTCATTTCGTTCAATATCTATCAAGTCATGAGTATTGATGATGTTCTATTTCCTGAACGACATAGAGCAGAAAACATACTTTGTATTACATTACCTAAGTATGCACCCTAATCCAGAAAAATGGAATGTACTTACCACCTGAGGATATAAAGAGCAGAGGTGTTGTCAATTACAGTAACATTTTTATATGAACTGACAAGGAATACAATCTATTGATAGCCTGAGGAAAAGAGAATCCGAAAAATCGTTCCGTGATACATCCTAATATCAGAGTAATAAGTGCACCTTAAAACTTTTACGCCAAAAAATTGCTATAATTTACAAGTTTTCATGCAAAACCTATACATACATGGAAAAAGAGCAGAAATAGAATATGTTATGACACCAAAAATGATAACTACCCTTCCTTGTGGTTCAAAATATCTTTAGGGGTTTGAGTAAAGCACCTGAAGCCATCCATCTAAACTCGTTGAGTTTTGAGAAAGCGAGGAATTGGTAGATTGGGAGAATGAGGGTAAGCAATGAAGTTACGAAATTGCGGTTGTAACCCTCGGAAGAATATAAGCAGTGTTTGTGACGGTGGAAAATAATATTTGGAATACGCAGACAGAAGAGGCGTGAGTCGCTGAAGGGGGAGACTCATGCCTCGAGGTTAGCGCATAATTTTGTTAGTGATTTCGTGGCAAAACATACTGTTTCGAGGACAAGACCTATGGGAATGGAATACCTAATTTTTGTTTTCACTAAGGAAGGTTTGGTTTAAAAATCAGTTGGTGGTTACTGTATTATTTCAAGTTCGTGGGATAAGTAGAAGGAAAGGAAAGGAGACTGAAGGGTGAGAAACAGTGAGGATATTTGAATATTAGGACAAATACATCGCAGAGGTTAAGGGATGGGTAAAAATACATGGCCTCAAAGTCTTAGCCGCGAAATAAAACTTAATAAGCAAAGGAATCAGAATAGTGTAATTAGAGAATCTACGGTGTCGCGATGTCATGGTAAGAGTAAGTCAAATAGGATAGGTTCAGAGGATTCCCGGCCACATCGACTTAATAAATGAACTGTGAAATCAATAAATTCCTTAGTTAAAAGATAAAATTAATTAAAATCAACAGTAGGGAAATAAAAACTGCCGTATGTGGCGGAGAATCTAAATGTAGCCGTGGAAAGCAGAAACAGAAGGAAACAATTATGTCTTTCAAATAAATATGGAGAATCATGAAATTGGATGAAAAAAATACAACATATATCAAGTGTATCTATATTATACTAATAAGAAGTTTATAATAATGGAGGGACTATCTCATGGAAAGTAAGGTGGTGGATACGGGAACAGAAGATAAAAGCTGCCGCAATGGAGCCTAGAAGGTTGGTTGAAGATGGATGAGGTTTCTGAGATAAGGAATCTATGAAACCTGCTATACTAAAACTATTCACCATAAATGTTTTAAAGGAAAATACTAAAGGTACGAGAAAAGAGAATTAGAAAAAAAACCCACATAGATGTGAAGGAAAAACCATTCGATTAACATGCATCCAGAAAAACAATGAATTTATTTCGATCATATATTCTCGTTATGTTATTTAAACATGCTCTATTTGTAAATCCATGGTGGCCTCTTATTTTATGGATACCGATTTCTGAATATTTTAAAATTTTCCAAAAAAAGATGAAATTATTTTTTTCAAAATGTATCTCGACTATTAGGAATATGACCAGACATCTTTTGTGGATAATCCCTTATCGTTTCGCATACTACTGATATCGCTAAAGCTGAAACTGTAGCTTAGACTTTAGTCAACACCTTCATGCGAAAACCGACCCTAAACACGATGTGAACTCTCAACAAAAAGCAACGTCGTTCTTTGTGCAATTTACCAGTTCTAATATTACATATATTACCAATAAGCTTATCTAAATCCACAATCCTTCAAATTTTTCCACAATCTTCCGCATCTTTTTGAAGAAATTTAGTAAATGCCAACTTATACCCATTTTTGTCCCACTGAAACTGTAAAAGATAATTCTTCAAAGAGTATAATTAGCGCTGAACGGTGACGGGTAACTGGTCTTAGTCATAATTTAGATGAAAATATAAAAATCAAAGTTATATCTTATTTATATCAAACGTTTTTTCGTCCTATGATCCATGATCCTAAAAATGTAGTCATATCATAAAGATTAAAAACGACTTAATTTTTTGATGATTAATGCTAAATTTAAAATAAAAATCTCCAGGAATATTACTAATGCAGACTCTTGGACGTGGAATCAGATTTATGATATCAGAGGGAAATATTTATAGCAGAATTGTATATTTATCGTTACAAACCTCGAAAAAAACCTCCGGGTACTCAGATAAATTCTATTAAGGCGGAAGCTGATGTGAGGACGAGTTGGATCTGCGCTCTGTTACCACTGTCCAGTCTTTGCAAGAGTGGTGGCAAGAGTGGCGGGGTCCGGGAGATCGCATGGAGGGTCGCGAAGGGAGAGAATGCCATCTGTACCTTGCTTGCAACGAGAAGTCGGGAAGGGGACGAGTGGGGGTGGGGCATCAAAAGAAATCGAGCAAAAAGGATAAAGGGCTGGAATCGAAAGACTGAAGGCGAAGGGAGTAGGACAAGGGCCGTGCGATAGGACGGAGAGAAAGGAAGAAGAGGAAGAATGGAGGGAGTGGGAGTGATTGATAAGTGTCTTTCCCGGCAAGGATTCCTTTCAAGAGGACCAGGGATGATCTCTCCAATGAATAAACGAAACAATCAAGACCACTGATGCGTGAGTTTGGCGTACGCAAAAGAGACCTCACCCATACTCCCCCCAACCCCCGCCCACAAACTTTCCGTCCCCCTCTACATTCATACCCAACTTCCATCCGTCCCCCCCCCCACATTTTCCTCCTCTTAAACCACCATGGCTTCCTCCCCATCCCGTCATATCCTACCCCCGCTTCAAGTGCCTTCATGTGTGCGTGTATCTATATGTATGTTTCGTATCTTTTAGGACTCTGCTTGCTTTCGGGGAATGCGTGAGGCTTCCTTCCTCGGTCTGCCTCGTGTCCCTTGTACTCACCCCCGATCCCGGAAACCAACCGCACAACCCTCCCTTTTAGCCTCCTTCCATTCCCTCTCGCGCACCGACCTCCCAAGCCCGTGCACATAACGGAATAACGGGCCTTATGCAAGGGTATGAGACGAGGATGAGGGTTTAGGGATGTATGAGCCGAGTCCCGTCCTTGTCTCCAATCAAGCAAATGGATGCGCACACGATCGCATCTCAAAGGGAATTGAAGTGATTTATATACCCCCCCTCCCCGGGCGAACTCTCGCGCGTGGCCCTTCCCGACCCGTCCTTCCTTCATCTCTTCCTTCCTTATTCTCTTTTTTTTTCTCTCCTATCTCTTCGTTCAACCTCCATACTTCACCTCCTACTTTACATCAAACCCCCTTTCTCCACCCCACGCTATCGCGTCATCTCTTTGGATGTCTTCCCGCACGTCTCTCCCGAATAGGCTACTTCACGTCGATCTGAGGTCGTGGAGAAACCATCCTTAGGCCTACTCGCCTGCCCACGATTTGTTTTACTACTCTCTCAACGATGAGATTGTGTGTTTCCGGACTGGAAACTCATGAAAGTAGTTCAAGTGCATGAATAAAAGGAAATAAAAAAATATTATTATTACTCCGGACCTTTCAGAAATGACGAGATAAAAAAATCCACCACATCGTGTTGCATACGCGATACCTATATTTACGTCCAAAAATATGTGCCGTGCAAGCTTTGAGTCGCGAAAAATTGGAAAAGCGCACATTTTTTGAGATCTCAGGTGATGCATGTCTCTGCTAAAAATCAATTGAAACGGAATTTATGGCGAGGCGAGATACAACGGCATTGACGCAGTTCATGAACGAAGATTAATCTTTTAAGCTGAAATTAAATATAGATTCCTCTAAAAAATTGGGATGGAGATCTTAGTTTTTTAATCCAATATATAATACTATCTAACATCAACTACTGACATTATTTACTTGAAAGTCATAAGCTTAGCAAAATATGGATATTAACACAATTATTTGAGAAGTAAATTGCGACTTTCAAAATGGAATTAGAACGCCAAAGCAAATTGAATTAGCAAAGTCAAAATGGAATGTGAACCAAACGACAGAAACATCAAACTAAAGAACAAGAAAGCAAATATTGAGCACTTTTACTATACGAAGCAATTTTTGCCATCACTAAAAAATATATTTGGGTTCTACCTGTCAGTCTTCCAGAAGTCATTAATTGAATTGGGATATTAAGTCGCCATGCATTAGCCCTGCAAACAAAAGAAACAATTAGGGTGGTCATTATTGAAGTAGAACATTAGCAGTTTATAATACATTCAAACCTAAAATTAACTTAGGGTGCAACAAATAAAATATGGATATACATTGGAAACCACAAAATAAATAAATGTTATGTGTTCGAGATTACTCGTTTCCCCACATTGTAACTACAGTCATTTTTACAATCTTATTCATTTTTCAAAAGATTTGGTAATAGCGGTCACTATTGATAACATGCTCATAATAAACTACTTACCATCAAAGATCACTATAATTCTAGTGCTTGAAAAATTTACCCTTTTATGATTCACCAAATATTATGTTAGACTTGCTCGTTTCTTGTTTCCTGCTGGTTAATAGATGTCTAACTTCAAAATGTATTGCCTAATTGTCAATGCTCAAATTATAATCCCTTTAATAGTCTTAGTCACTTACAAATTAAGTGACAACATATAAGACCCATGGCAACCGCCTTTGAATTGGTTGGACAGTTCACGTAGTTTATTACGGAGCATCACCTGGATCTACAGATCAATGAGTTATATTACTTGTTCAAAATAATAAACAGAAGAGGCAGAAAAATGGAGAAAAAAGAAAAAGAGAATATATTAAAGCCCAAAAGTGATAAAAAAATATGACCACTGAAATACTGCTGGCCGGAGGGTATCATAAAACTGTATCTTTTCGGTAAAGGGGCCAAAGAGGTTATTTCGAAGAAAAAAGAAGAAAACGAATGAAACATAGATGAATGGAATAAAAGTATGAATCCTAAAAGGTTAATGTAAAAGAAAAACGATAGCGTTCTTTTCCCATGAAGCGTGAGAATTTTGATCACCTTATTTCGACTAGTTCAGAAACATGCATGTGGCAAAGTTCACACTCAAAATATTCCCAAATAGATTCAAGCATTGTTTGATATCACTGATTTTTAGATGTTTTGGTTTATAATATTAAATGATATTTTAAAATGTGAAAATAATTTCATATCATTTATATTTTAAATAAATGTTTCGCTAAGACAGAGGATGTATAATGCATTTGATTTCATTAATCAGTTTTGATCAACGAGTGACAACTATATCGTTAATTTTAAAACAAAAACAAGTTTTTTGTCGTTCTGATTTCCAAAACCAGAAAATTAAGTTCTTATTGACATTTATCGAAGAATTATTACCATGATGCGTGAAAAAAGGCCTAAATTACAATTATTTTTGACAAAATATATTTATTTGGCACTTCTCATTATTTTCCTTGGATTTTTGTTCAATAAAACGTTTATGATAAGTTTGCAAAAATAAATATTAATTTAAAACTTTTGAGCCCACACTTTCAATATATAGTGCTAGCAATACTATAGGGGTAGAAAGTTGACATAGTTTGGCCGTAATGTCGTTCAAAACTAAGATATATCCGTTCTGTAATGTTAAAGAAACAAAACAGCTGTAATATTATTTCGTAGATTCGTAATCATCTATTAATATTTATATACAATTACGATAAATTTCAAAATAATACTTGTTCATGTATTATGATTTCCTTGATTATCCTAGCGGTTCTTGAAAATGAACCGTTAAATAAATATTATTGCATTCTTTTAACAAGATTCAGATGAAAAAATGATAGCTTTATAAATATATATACTATATAATCAACATCTTGGAATACATACCACAGATAATGAGGTAGTGAAAAAATAATATACTCCCTTGCAAAAGCGTGAAGCTCCTGGCCTTTGAAACAACGGTTCGCGTCTACTGGCTGGATCGGTGAACTCTCGAGATGGAGAGAAGTACAAGGGGGTTGAGAGGAGAAACGTCTAGTTATAATTTTAGGAAGACCGGGTAAGTAAGACGCGGGTCAGCAAACCGCCGAAACGCGGCCATGGGAGAGAAACAGAAAACCTGGATGAGGAACAATGGCATTCATGGAAGAGGGTTGGGCGCACTTAATGGCAGAGGGATTGAGAGCGGACCCTGGCATAGGAGAAAAGCAAGCACTCAGTAAGTGCAGCGGGAGAGTGGCTTGGGGGAGGGGGAAGACAGAGAGAGAGGAAAAGGGTTCTCAGAAGACATGTAAAGGGAGAGGGAGATATAAGGACGTAAATAGAGATCTGGCGGAGGAGTGAGGGAAGGGGGTTTAGCGCGGAAGAAGGAAGAGAATGTGCTCTCGGATAGTGTGTGCTTAAACGAGCCAGATGCGCAGATGGAAGAGATACGACGGCGGTGTGCGGAATGCGGGTGGTTTTATGGAGGGGAGGGATGGGTTTCGGATGGATGGATAGGGAAGGGAGCTTTCCTGGGGTGCGGGGAGTTTATAAGATCGTCGGTGGTTGCTAAGGGGGGGCACAAGAGGGAGCTTGTTGCATTAGAAAAGGGAGGAATCGGTTGAGGAAAGGAAGTTTTGGTTCCGTGGAATTGGGGGAGGCGAGGAAGGAGGAGATTGCACGAAATATTGCAAGAACGCGAAACAGAAATGCAAATGGCATGTGGAGGCAGAACTTGGGTTTTGTGAAGCACGTAATGCCCAAATTTAAACGAATGCGGAGGGAAGGGCAGCCGTAAGTTTGAGGCGTCTTAAAAGGCAGGCTCGCTATTGCCACTGAGGGCCACAAACGGCACAATTTTGATGTCAGGAGGGTTTGTCAATTTTACGTGAGCTGGTACGTTATCCTTAGCTATGCTGCCGTCCCTGGCTCGTATTCATGAATTGGAAGGATAATTCAATTATAATGGTGAATACTCAGTCACTAATTCAGTGTCAAGCTACCTCCACGATCAAAATTTAATTTTTCCCGATGGGTATTTATACAGAAGTATGAAATTTTTTAAGAGAATGCTCAAAACGATGTAATTTTCTCTTCCTTGTATCACTCAATATTTACGAACTTACATTAAATACTCTGATATTATCATTAATGATATTCATTCAGCAACTGAGAACATCCAGACTTTCTTTCCTCTGTTATACTGTTATCTTTTATTCCGATATCATTTTGATCTCTTTATACTTTATATAATAAGAGATCTTTAAATAAAAATATATAGGCACCTCCACAAATAGCCATTTTATGTTCGTGACATTAAATACATTCTAATTAAGACTGAAAAATATAATTGCGTTTGAAAGTTATGTCTTCTAAACACACTGAATAGCTTTGAAAGCAATGATGTAATGACCGTAGGTAGATTAAAACCGAAAGAGTAATTATGAGTGAGACGTAAAGGCGTTACAGCAGACTGACAAGAAATTAAACAGGTGTCTAGCATAGTTACCTAATGCACATTATGGGGTAAAAAACAAAGGAATTAAAAAGAATGGCTAATGGGCAAATCGAAATTTCCACTTGATTGATAGGGTACTTTCAAATAGCAGTAAGGTGTAAATGGCACCTGCTCGTCCATGCAACAAAGCTGAATTGGATACCCGATAAAAGTTTAAACTTGATATATAAACGGTCGCGGCATTTCATCTCCTCCTTTCCCATTAAGGCTAAAAGTCTGGAAAGTATAAAGACATTATGAACTCAGCTATTACGGACTTAGCTATTCCTCATTTTATCCTCTATCAAGAAACCAATTTCGTTAATAACGCACTTGGTCATTGTGGCTTGTGATTAATAATGAGGTGAAGTACTTCACGAATTGGATTTCTCGGAACAGAATTACTTCACGGATCGGTTTTTGCATCCATGAAGTAATTAAATAATTTATAAAATATGCATACATAACGTTAAGTATGTATTTACTGGCGAATTGCTCAGGCTGCATTGCATCATCAGTAAAAATAAAATAATATCTATTCAAATACCCAGGCGTCCCGTTTCAAACAAATTGAAATATAATCATATCTATCATGATTCTAGCATAACTAACAAATTTCACCATAACTAGCTATAACTAACTTTTCAAATTCTAGCATAAGCAGCAAATTCTAGAATAACCACTCAAGGTTTTGCTATCTAAATTAACGGTGCCCGGTGCATTGGGATACCGGAAATCCCTTTGAATTTTCAGACGCTGAATCTTAAGTGAAGACACCTGATACAGAAGCTGAAGCAATGCGGCTCGTTATTATGACTTTTAGATGAACCAGACTAGGGCCATTTATTTCGGAATCAAATTAACCATTTCCATACTAGTATTTTATTTGAGTAGTCACTAGTATCTTTGTCCATGCAAAACTTGGTATGCTAAAGTATTTTTTAGTACAACTTTTTTATCACCACAAAATTTTGCGGAATATGAGATCCAAAATATCCTATCACCAAAGTGTTGATCCCTTGAGATCAATGAGATCCATAGTAAGTCATATGCAAGTATAGCATTAAATTCCAGGTTAAGTCCAAAACAATGGAGACTGACGCAGGGAGCGTCTTACTCTTAATAAAAATTGAATATCACGCTAGGTACTTGTGGTCGTGTGAAGAACGCCAGATAATTTAAGCATTTAAATTTATACCATAAATCTGATACATCTAATAAAAATGTTTACCTTATTTTTCGTCGCACGTTAGTAAATTTCTTGACAAACGTCATTACCTTGGTAATATTAGCAAAACAAATTAATGCGCTCCGTTTAATACTTCCTAGATTGGTTTTACCTAGTTCCGTGTGTATGACTGGTTTCTCCCAGACTGGGTCAAGTGCTGCATTCGAGAGCCGAGCTCCGGCATAAATGTTTTAGGCACATAGCTCCTTCCAAAATAAAATTAAGTGTTTCATACTCCAAAGTCCTCCTTGTATTCACATACCCTTGTTCCATCCTCTTCCTACTGGTCCTCACTTCCCTACTCCCTCCTCTTCGAAGCAGCGAAAGAAGATCCGCCAGAGAAGCACCAAATCCATTCAAAACACGCTCCCATGTGTCCACACGACCGAAAGAATGATCGAGGAGAAAATAAAAAGGGCACACTAGAATAAAAAAATCACCCTCCCCTCCGGTCCTTCGGGGGCATCCTGTCCAGTGCGAAGGCTAACTCGGTCCGTGGGACATCGTCGGCAGTGGGGGGGTGGGGAGAAGGAGAGTTGTGGGGGTGAATGGGGGTTGGTTCCTGATGATCGGGAACAATAGGGTACATTCCGCAGGGATAGTCGAAAGGGGTGTGGGAGGCGGAAGGCGGTGGCGCGTAATGGGCCAAAGAGGGGAGAAGGGATGGACAGGGAGGAAGATAGATAAAAGGGAGGGTGAAGAGAGTGGGAGGGAAGGAGACAAAGTGATGTCAGGGGACTTTTTAGTGGGCGGTCGAATGGTGCATTAGTATGGAGCATGGTGATCGGAGAGAGATTGGGGAGGAAAGGTAGATGATGAGGGGATTGGATGGGGAGGGCATGACGAGAAAAAAGAACGGGAGAGAGTACCTATTGGGCGATGGGCGTGGCCGGTGTGGATGAGAGAGACGAGCTTGGGGGTCAAAGGAAGGAGAAATGAAAAAAAGTGAACACCGAAGGGTCACGGAGGCTAGGGAAGTGGCAGCTGGGACATTCCCTTCCGTGTCGTGATGAGTGCAAATGGTGAAATAAAATAAGACTAGAAAGTGAGATTCTTGGAAGCAAGGGGCAAAGGGAAATCGAGGGAATGTGTAAATGGGTTCTCAAGGGCGTAGATTCTTCCCAGGGACTTGATGATACGAAGATGACCGAGTAAAAAAATGCACTAATATTTCCGTTCAATACGAGATGTATATCATTTCATAAGTCAATGGCGATATGTAGTCTACAAATACATTACAAAGATTCAACGATTTGCCCCCAACGTCTTCTTCCGCAAACTTTGTTTTTTTTTATGTTTCGCAAATAAATGCGTATACGTTATGAAAATAATAAGTAGAATGGTAAAATAAAAAAAAAATTTCGCCTCTTAATATTCTGATTTATTGCCTTGATTTCGGCGGATCAGCTGAAATCATTGACAAAATCTTGTTCGACAAAACTGTAACTTACTGTTTTCCGTCGGGGACAATATTATACCAGTCTCCATAATTTAGAAAATGACCAAACTATTATTTTTGGAGTACCAGATAGTTCTGATAAACCATGATTGACAAAGCTGTATTTGCGAGCACGCACGTTTCGCAATTAGTTTTTCAAATAATTACATGCTCACTTATCATAGCAATTAGGCGTTTCAGATTGTTCATTGCTATATTCATAATATTATTTTCAAGAAATAACAAACAAAGATCCACAAAGTCGTATTACTTTGTTTTACAATTAATAAAAAACGTATTTATTTTCAAACAGTCAATTGCTAAACAAGCGAAGTGTAATTAACGTCGAAGAAATATGGTTCGTGCATGAAAACTTTCACTTTTTAGGCATTCGCGATTTATTGAATGAATAAAACAGACATTCAGTCTGAAAGTTTTTAATTTTCTTAATATGGCCAAAAAAATACGATAAAGTTGAGTCTTTAAAATTTGCTTGATGTTCTCTGTTAGTAATACTCGAGTTTAGTTGAGATTAATACTCTGATTTTTAAGTATGGAGTCTCATTAGTGTGTTTTAAGTCATAGAAGAATATAATTCAATATTTGGAGCAAATAGATGTCATCGGAAATTGAATCTGGTTCCTTCCAGTCAATAGTCCACCGCTCTACCCAAAGCACTTAAAAATATTTTGACATTAAAAATTGTATCAAAGTGATGGCATAAACACCAAAATAAGGAAATGTACATTTATACTTCCATAATCTATTAGTTCACTGGCAATATGATAAAATAATAAAGATTCTGATTCGTAATAACTGAATTGAGTTGGGCTGAAAACTTGGTCGAACATTTCTCGTAATTCCATGATCATATTATGAAAATTATTTTTAATTAAAACTGAAAATCTTTAGAAGTGTAAGAGAGGTTATACTTTTTATCAAAATAAATCTCTGTTCAAAAGAAATGCTTGTGAAGCTATATGTTTTATTCAATAATTGAAGAAAAGGGGATGAGACAATTAGTACTATAACAAAAAACAAAATATATGAAATATTTACATATACTAAATTGGTTTGCTTAGGCATTAGTATAGACTTCCAATGACTTAGCCTCTATCTATTGTGCTGATCTCCAAATCCGAGCATGGTTAGCTAAAACAGGAGCCAAGGTATGAAGCGTAGTAAAATAATTTACAGTTACCTGACGGATAATATAGCCATCACGGGCGCAATAGCACCTAAACACAAAGGGGGAGAATGGAATTAATAGGAGGATTAAAAGGGTTAGCGCAAGAGAAACGATTGTGAAGAATGGAAAGAGCATATAGGGTAACGGTATAAAGGTGTACAAAGAAAAATGTGAGGACGAAAAAGAATTTACGGGATTGAAAGAGAGAGAGCTAGGGTCGAATTAAGCAAAAAATAAAGCCCCTGGGGTTGGAGGTGTTTGAGCTCGGAGAAGGAATTGGGGTGTGTGTAGGGAAAGGCAGCGAGTTTTGGCGCACATCGATAATCGATTCGAGAACGTTTATCGAACACGGACAAGGGACGGATCAGCGGTGCAGTCATGACGATGGTCGGATTGGGGGATCGGGAGGTGAAAGTGCATCGGTGGTCAGGGTGACGGCGAGAGCAGCTGTGCCGTGAAATGAGGGAAGGGCGTAGGGAGTGGGGTGGTGTACGCGGTCGAGTGTGGGAAGGGGGAACCGCTAGGAAATACAAAATCTATGGCATTTAGGGGAGGGGAGCGTGGGTCAGGAGAAGGAGGTGGAGAGGAGGGAGGAGCCGAAGTGGGAGGGAAGATGGAGTGGCTTAGGATGTGAGAGAGGACTCGGAAGAGGGACCGGAATGGGAGAGAAGGGGATGAGGGAGGTGGTGTGGGGGTGGTGGAGGTGAAGCAGAAAAATGTTTCCCTTTGGACAGTACGGAAGGGGCAGAAGGGATCTTTTTAGCAGTGTTTCTGCGTGATTGGTAGAGTGGCCAATCACTGCGCTTTGTTCTACTAATACATCCCCTCCGCATCTTCCCTTTCTGCTTTCCTCCTTTCCTTTTCCGTCCTGCGTAATGCCGGCCGATCGACAGATCCATTCTTTCACTGCTGTATCGTGCCATTGAATTTTCTCTAGACTTTCTTTTACGGTTCATTTTATTTGTACCGCATGAATTGCATGGCACATGCTTTTAAAATGAGTAGACAGTAAATAATAAATTTTCTTTACATCTTTATGTCTTTTATACGACTTCCCAAACCACCTCTTTCAACAAAACAATTGCATTATATTTATATTTTTATACTTATCATTCTATTGACGAAGACAAATGCTAGTCTACCTGTACAACATGTTGTAAAAATGGATTCAGCACTAAAATTTGGTTACAAAAATCATGAAATAATAATTAAATAGACATTTTTAGAAACAATTATCAAGCGTTACACTCCATTTTTATCAGAGTCATCCACTAATAATTTTGGGCTGATTTAGTAACTTCTGTAATTTATTTTAGGAGCGTATGTCCCCGTTACATGGCCTCGGCGAAGGGAAACAATATTTAAAAAATGCAATAAATTATCCTAAATACATTCTAATAACGATATGAACTTTCCTAAGTATCAGAATAGGAGTCTATACAATGTTATATTCGCGCTTAACGTAAGCTTCTGCGTTGGAACAGACGTCTTCTTAGGAATAAAAACATGTCAGGGATTTGCAGCATTTTAGTCATTTTGGTATTATTAAAAGGGTCCTTTTGACGACGAAGACAACAATTTTCCTTTCATAAAATTGAAATAATATCAGCCCCACTTCTTAATCTGTTTAAAAATATCTATTGTTCTCGAGTTTTGAGTTCTTCCGTTGTAATTGCTAAATCATTATCGAGAGGATATGGACTTCTTACAACTGTTGGTGATGGTAACATTACATGTATCGATGATAAATATTTTGGGATTACATTAATAACACCCAAATTACACACAGAAATGTGTAAACAATTCTCAAATAAATCTCTAAACAAATATACGTATGCGTAAACCTTAATCTGAAAACAAAATACATAAATATTTTAACATATTTTATCTAAAGAATACTATTTATAATTTTCAGAATTATTTAACTTTCAAGATTAATTTTGTGAAGAAGATTTTTCAAAAACAAAACAAAATTATGCATGTGTTGGATTGGTATGCTAAGATTTTATAAAATTTATTAGGAGTAACACATTCATTTCTCTTTCTTCATGAATACTCATCATAGATAAAAAATAAGACGTAAAACATAATAGCGATAAGCGCCTACTAAACATTAACTAAAAATGTACATATTTGAAATACTTTCCCTATCACACATTTAATGAGTATATTTCACTAATAAATTATTACATATTCGGATCCCTTAATCAAAAGATTTATGCTTCATGCTATTAAATAACTACCGCAGTTTTACTAATGACTTTACAAGATTAAAAAAAATTGTTGGGGCATTTACTTAACTTCAAGACATTAATTGTAAACGTCTCCTATGATATAATTTAACCCAGATTTTGCCTTCTCGATAACAGGATAAAAATAGGTATGACTGAAAATCACATTTTTGATTGAAGTATATGAAAATTGTGATGACTCATCTCATAGGCAATTCGACTTCGCTTATTATTTCAATTGGTGTTTACAATATTTTTATAGTTGAATGATTCCTTTATTGGACGAATTAAATTTTTTATGCAATTGATCTATTCTTAGAGTAATGTGAGTTTTATTATTCTATTATGATGAGCCTAATGAATATTCTTATAATTGTTCATGGCTAAATACTGAATTAATCCTGTTATTTTATAATGGACTATTATTCTGCATTACATATTTTAGTATTTTATTAATCCATTTATTTGTGATCTTAATTAGTAATGACACACGGTTGAAATTACTTGGACATGTAATTCCAATAACTAATATGTATAAAACGACTTAAGATCACTATACGATTCACGAGTACTGATGACACTCGCATTTTTCCTGAAATCATATTCTGCCCATACCAACACTGAATAGAATCTCTGTCTCACACACTTTATAGTTTCTCTTCCTGCAGTCGCAGGATATATATAATATTATAGTGAATGGGAAATAGGGTTTTTGCAAAATAGGGACACCATATAAATCGAATGGATGGTTAACCTGGATGTTTGTCTAAATGTATTACTCGTTCGTGGACAGTCGTCTTTTAATATATTTGTCAACGACCACGTTCCTCAGTGTCATGGATAGTTACGTTTATTTCATAGCTAAAAATACGATATTTCAAAGTATTCTCACGTCTGGTTGATAATTAAATAATGAAGGAAAATCCTATGCCAAATTGTGTTAATTGCTAATGGAGGAAGGAACTTGAATTTAATCGTAAGAGTCTACATGTTATAAAAGGGCAGCGGGGGCTTCCCTTCACTAAGATGGATGCCCTAATACGAGGATGAGAGGGGTGAGGGATACAACGTGGGCTGGGTGAGAATGTTTATTTCGGAGACACTAAATGGATGTGGTGCGGGAGAGGAGAGGGAATTGGGAGCGAGGTGAGCGAGAAGCGACAAATAGCCGGATCTTTGGCCTTAGCTCGTTGCACCACGAAAGTTCCCTCCCTTCCCCGAACTCTTACTCGTTCATTTTCTCTGGCTAATGCGTCCCGAAACGACGGCGAAATTAATGGTTTTTAAAAGTTTAGAGGAGAAAAAAGGGGGAGTTCGAGTGGCAAGCGTAGTTAAAAAAGGTTAAACTCGCATCGTTTGGACCTGATGCTGGGACGTGAACTGGTAAAAAAGGGATTGATGAGCATTCAATGGAAGGGTAAGAGGTGAGAAAGAAAAACATGAAAGTTTGCGGACGAGTTAGGAAACGGCGTCAATCTCCTACGCATTAGTTTGATGCTATTGGTACATTTGATATTTGCTATTGGTACATGCCATTCACACCGTTTCCTTTCGAGGTAAAAGGAGTCAAGAAGTCTAGAATTGTAGTCCCCACGGAAAGTTTATACCTTTTACCATCTCCCTTTTAATACCACACTCTTGTGTACCCACTTTTTTACCATCCGTAATATTCAATAAATTGCTTAATGTATCCGCATTTCGTCCACTTCTTATTAGTCTTGGCTCTGAGAGTTCGTGTAGTACTTGAATGATTCAATTGGTCTATCTTTTCCTCTTCAACCATTTACAATCTTCATTCCTGTTCACTTGAAACATGTTCTTCCTCTGAACAATGTCTGAACCAGTACAGCATTTATATTTAATACCTATCTATGACCAATGCTTCCTTTAGTCTTTTATAATTGAGTCGTATCTCACTCAATTTCCCTCAATAACTTAAACATTAATTTTTTAATGCGATACTCCCTGGACTTTTCCGCCAGGAGCAATAAATATTATTTAAAAATATATTTAATAAACGAATTTAACCAACGTACATTTGCGAATATCACGATACATTTCAAGTCACTTATTTTGTTTTTTTATGTATTACTGGTATAATTCAGTTCTCACCATTCCGTCAGTCCCACTGCTTTTACAGACACCACTTATTAGACACCACATCATTTTACATGATTTTATGATAATATGTATTGTTTTAAATTTATTTTTTTAATTAAGTTAAGATACATCCCAATTACCGCTAAAAAGCAGGATAGAGGCATGACGGTAATAGGCTTCTAGAAAGTATAAATTTTGGTGGAAAGTTGAAGAATTGAAGAAGAAAACAATTTCGGATTAAAATGGGTTATTTATTGCGATACTTAAAAGATTAAAATAGTTTAGGAGCTTAGAAAACCTACCTATTGAATTTAGATTTGACAGGAGTAATAACTGCATCAACTAATAGGAAAACAGTTGAACCGACAAGAGGGCCAGCACAAGTTCTACTGGAGAATAGAAATGAAACTACGTTAAATTCATTGCTTTCAAGGAAAATAAGATGTGATGACTTGCCTACTGAATTTCTACATGCTCAAAGAACTATTCGCGTCAAATAATCTTGAGAAGTTATGGGGGTAACTCCATTTACTTCACAGAAGAATTTCCTCCGTACTACTCTTGTAACACAGCCCAAGGAAAGGCTCGTGCAAAAGAACGAAACTTATGATCACAGCGCTGCAGCGAAACGAAAACTGAGAAAACAATGAGAAATCGCAAAGCATAAAAAGGGTGATAAACGAGTAGTGAATTAATAGCTGATGGATCTTGTTCCATCCGATAAAACATTGTAATTTGTACTGAAGTGACGGCAGCTTCCCGTACTGGTGAATTTGCTAAAACATCACGAAATCGCAAGAAACATTGTCGAATAAAATAATAACTTTTTGGAAGTTATCATAATGGATAGGTTTCATGTATGATTCATCCCTCTTTTGCGATTTTTATGCTTGCATTTAATTCCAAGAAACATGTAATTTATTCTCTACTTTTTCCTAATAATTTTTTAATTGATTTAATCTAATCAAAAAATGCTTTACAAAGTACACACTCATACTACAACCGCAATGTATTAATACATGCGACATCAAAGACTCACATACTCATTTGAACTAACTGATGCACATTCGAGTGTACCTCATAAGAGTCACCAATTTACCCTTCGGTTTAGTCAACTCATACTACTTATGTGATATGCAGTATTGCATGCATTCAAGGGGGATTTCAGGTTAGTCTACAACTACCGCTATTTTTTTCTAAATGGATCCAATTGATAGGCGTTCACTTCGTAAATTATGATCACGATCTTTTTTAATTCAATATTTTGTAACACAATGACGCATATTTAAAGGGGAGTGTATTTGACGAGTAACTGAATATGAAATATATATATGAAATATACGACAAATTAACTATTGAGAACAAATCATACAAAGATAATCAAATGGCACAAAATACATTATTATGCAATCTGATATTGTATCGACTTACAGTATAGAAACATTATAGAGAATGACCGATGGTCTTTAAATGATATTGATACGCTGACTTGAGAAATCATTTAAGCAATAGGCAAGGATAAAAACAGAGATAAATAAGAACATGACAAGATGAAATAAGGGAAGAAATTGCATTAAAATTCAAGGAAGACTGAAAAGTAGTTGGGAATGCAGTAAGATTCTGTAATACATTAGCATTGGTCGACGGAGGAAGGAGGTCAAATAGGGAACGGGAAATGAAAGAATCGTATTCTTAAAAGTAAGGAAGGCTGTTATGTGGAGTTGAAGATGGAAAGGCTGGGGAGTGAAGAGCACACACTGTTCATTCTGTTCCTAATTATTTTTAATATTTAATCAATAGTAGTATCTTTTTTCTAGTTCCATTAAAAACTAACCTTTAATAGGAAAAGTATATAAGTAATTGATCTTGTATTGCGAACTTTGCATAAAAAAGTACAAAATTCTTTAAGACAGTGACCTCACAATAAAATTGCATGAAGCAAAAAATAAGAATACTCTATTGTTCAATATTATTTTTTTAAAATTATATCTTTACCCAAAATTTATCAACATTCTGGAAATAACAATTATATACGATTCTGTGCCGTCAGGGAATTTATGAAGTACTTTGTAGGACTTTGCGAACATTTCTATCTTGTACAGCGCATACAGCTCACAATAACGCAGCGCATATAGCGTACATACGCGTTTTGTAAAAATTAGCTGAATGTGAGCATATTTTAGCAAAGTTCATATTGGTCGGAATTTGCACTCAAATCTGGAATATATCATCTATGTTGTAATTATTTCAAAATATTATTCCGACCCAAGCTGCAAAACAATGATCCCACAAAAGGATATTTTTGTTATTCCCACAAAAATTGGACCCACTACACGACTATTCAAGTTATTTCAATACATATTTTATCAAAGCACTAGCAAATAAATACTCGACCTGTGATTAAGGCAATTTTTTATTGGTTGAGAATTGACTTTATTAAGATGTTTAATAGTCTGGTTTAAATATTTCTCTAATAACTGTCAGAAAATAAAGTGTAGACGATTCTCTTACAGTGCCAAATATATAATAAAAATGTTTTTGTTAATTTTTATGTCAATTTCTCGTTTGTTTTTGGATATAATATAATAAATGCTGTATGAAAACATGTAGATTTGGCTTTTATTGCACATGAATTACCCCCAATCACGATAAAAGGCCCACTTAATATTCAAGACACGCAATGAAAAAACTTTTAAAAATTGTGGAGGGGTGTTGGCAGTGAATTCATGAGGCAATAAAATGAGATCATATTGAGAAGGTGATAAAAGAATGAGTTTTGACGCATTTTGGGGGATGAGCTGCCAAGAAACTCCGCGACCTGAAATATGGTAGTTTTGGGAATCGAATAAAGAATACGTGGACTAAAGATAAAGATAGAAGAGTGATGTAGATGGAAAAGTATGAGACGATAAGCGAGTCCTATTAGTAAATTAATACCAAAACACACAGAATATGGAAGACGACGTTCAAAGAGTGCACCAACGAATGATTAATAATGAAAAAAGGTTATAACTCAGTTTAATTGGTAAGTATAATTATTGTAATAACACGTTAAGTTGAGGCGCTTGTATATCCGTTACTGAGTTACAAACAAAGCGCTCAGTTTTGCCATGGACACATATTTTATTAGAAGAAATAATGGCGATATCAACACCACGTTCCTCATTAGCATAAAAAAATGAGCCCTAATTGACTTTATTTACAGGGTCAGAAAAGCGAAGTCTAATATTCATGGCAGATTATGATCTTAATAGTTAAAGAGAAGAAAAATCAAAACCATCTCATGGGAAATCGAGATTTAAGGTTCGATACAATAACAGATTTTTGAACAAACCCCGAGAAATATCAGAAGCCAACTGGAAAAACAGCAGAGTTAGCAAAGTTGTGTCACTCGGAAGATGCAAAAAAAGCGGTTCCATAGATAAAAATACGGACGGCTTGCACCGCACTGCCGAAATGGATGGGAGTAAAGTATGAGCGGAAAAAGAACCACCGCATCCCACCAATGGAAACGCACCGTGAAATCTCATTTCGATGCACAGACGAGGAAGGAAGTGAAGAGGAAAGAGGAGAGAGAGAGAGTGATGTAAAAAGTGAGAGTGTCCCCTACAGGCGTGGGCAATGGTTGTGACGTAAATTTTAGTACTATCGGATATTTCCCAAAAGATATATCTATAACGACGTGGGTGGCGCTTACACCCTCACGGGCACGCCAAACCGAAGTGCCATCTATTTTTTTTTGACCCGCTCCCTCCCCCGATCTCCCCCATTACTCCATCGCCGACGATGTGGAATCGCAAGTCCGTGAGGGATTTCGGTTTTATGAATTTCACGGGGAGGAAAGCAAAGGACTAATATAAAAAGCCGGATGGAAGGAGAGGAAAGTATAAAAAAAGTGCCATGGCAATTCGAGGAGGAATAAATAAGCCGAGAAAGGATGTACACAATAGAAGAGTTCGAATTACTTCATTTTTTCACGGATGAGTTTTTTTCCGAGAGAATAAGACAACGGTGGGCGATGGTGTGGTTCTGGGTGAATTTTGGGCCATGCGACGCCCGGCAAGGTTTCACAGAGGGGAGAAATAAAGGAAGTGAAAAACGTGTAGGACGAGAGGGAGCCAGCCATTCCGTAAGAGATGGGGGAAATTTGGCAAGGTTTGTAGAACACGGATTGGATGGTTTTGGGACGAGCGGGAGCGGGATGAAAAAGTGGAGGTAATAGGAAAAGGAAAGGGGTTAGGGAATCGGGAGACGGGAGGGGGTGGAAAATTGGCAGACGGACTCGGAAATTGTCCCATGGGAAGAGAAGGGCGGTGGGAGTAATTTCAAATACCGCGCGACGGCACACAAGAGTACCGGAAACGGAAATCGGCGCGCAGCGGGGCACTCGAAGAGGTCGGATAGTAACTATTCCATTCTCTTTCATTCAACCTCTTAAAAAAAATTTTTCTTCACTCCATCCTGTTCCTAATATCTTCTTACTGCTCCAACCAAACCATCCAATCCACACTCTCTCAACTTGCTTCCCAGTCAATAATTTTCATTGTGGCAACGGAATGGTTGCTGCGTAGACGGAAGCGAAGAAAGATGTATTTTTAGAAAGAAGTCGGTTAAAGGACGAAAACAAGGAAAGAGAAACCGATTTAAGGAAAGTTAAATCTAAAAATTTGGAATGGTGTATTCGCGAACGATTCAACACTACAATATCGAGTCAATCTACACAAATAAATATAAAATGTGTAAATTGAAAAATCAAATCTACTTGTATTAATAAAACGCGAATAATTTGATTCCATAGGAAAATTACAATCGTAATTAGGATATTGGTAATTTTGATTTGTATCTGTAAATAAGTGTATATGTCGAACGGTATTAGGTTAACCTTGTGAAATTTATCCATGATGGAAAGGAGACAAACTATGCAAATTTCACTTGAATAGAGATTTATTCACGACCCGGGTTAAGATGACATTAAGTGTTTGAAACCCGGGTCGTGAATAAATCTCTATTCAAGTGAAATTTGCATAGTTTGTCTCCTTTCCACCAAGTGTATATGTGTTATAAAAACCACTGATGCTTAAAATTCTGGTATCTTTTATATCAAATGTTCATTCGCATTTACAGTATTTTGTACCTCAATAGTAATGAATCTAAAATACTTTGGTCTCTGTTCCATAGAGAAAACTTTCCATTTAATCTTATATATTCAACTAAAAGCAAAGAGAAATATCCCAAAGGCAATAATTTTACACGACCGAAAGACTGTCACGCGGAATTTTTATCTGTAGAAATGTCGACGTGCAGGCGACCAAAACCGATATGACGCCCGGAAAATTTGCAGCTCAATTGTTATTTACGGGGATTTCAATTAATTCCTTTAAACCAATTTATCGTCACTGTCCCCACTGCAAATTTTCACTCATAAAATTTTGTGCGAGACGCGTTGGTTTAAATACTATATATTTACACTTCGATAATTTCTTATACAGTTCACGTTTTTTAGATTCTATTTTTTTCATTTTGTGAAATGCAATAGGGATGTGTGAAAAGGTGTTATTCTACTTTTATCCTCTCCAATACTAAAGGAAGGTATCTCCGAAGTAGCAATGATAATTCAACTAGCAAATGGTTTATCAACGATTAAGAAACAAAATATGTTCAATAAAAATATCGTTAAGAAAATTTCTCATACCGTGTTTTTACGGTACACTTTTATCAATAAACTGCTTCTTTAAAGACATAAGTATACATCCCGTATCAAAATATTCGCGTGCCACGCAAAGGTAGAGCGTTTTGAAGTGAGGAATGAACCCACCCCTTAATATCGGGGGAAGAGGCAAAACTGGGAAAAGAAAGAGGTATATCTGACGGAGGAAATGAGAAAACAGCGCGCGCATGGGCAAAATCGCAGTGATTGAATGGGACAAATGGAACCGGGTAAAGGGCAAGGAAGGCGATGACAGGGAATGAGATGCAGAATATAGAGTTCAAGCTGTGGAATATATGTAGTAGAATGAAATAAGAAAAAATGAACGCGTCCCGTAAGAATGGGGAAATATGCACCAGGGGATACAGAAAGTATTCGCGCGAGGGTGGGGACGGTGTTTCGCGTTGAACGAGCAAGGGGAGCGAATGGCGACTGCACGGGAATGAAACGACAAAGCGGAACGGAATAGCACAAATCACAGCTTAAGGGAGAAACGGGCTTACAATGAGGTTGAGGGCTGGTACTAGGGATGGAATATGAAAAAGAGGAAAATGTGATTACTGGTAGCGGAGATTGCAAAAAGGTGGATTGCGCGCGACAGGGGGGGAGGGTACGGAATAAAAACACGAATGAATGCGAGGGAGATATTAAATCCACGAATTTAGGAGTGGAACTGGAAAAAACTGTAAACAGGAGAAACCCCACTTAATGAAATGTGGAACCACGGTTGAATATCAGGATATCGTTTATAGGACATCAAATAGAAATCTCATTGCTTAACACTAGAATAAACTTTTGCACGTAAATGGAAACACGCTCATTGACTCTACTGAAAAGATCTCCCTGCTGAACTAAAATAAGAATTCCAAGTAGGACAACTTGTGTTTTATAATATTTTATCAGTGAAAATTGGGAAAATTTTGAAATCGTGAAAACGTTTATTTTGAACAAACTGCAAATACGACACGAAAGACGAGCAACGTTGATCACATAATTATTTGAATTAGATCAAGAGTAATGTAATAAAATGGGCCAAACTAAGTTATAGGGCGTAATTCAAACACGTGGCTCATTAGATTTTACTGTTTTTTTATTCATCCATGCATGAATATGAATGAAGTATTGCTCTTGAGATGAAGAAATATATTTAATTCGCCAGAAGAAAGAACACAGTACGAGGAAGGAGAGATTAATAAGAAAAGAAAGGAACATTGGAGGAAACAAATAGCATAAACAAAAAGGAATCAAAATGCTTACAGTAGTTAAAAAGTCAGGGGACTCTTGAAGAGAAAAACTGATTAAGCAATGAGAGGCGAATTCAAACACAAAAGATGCAAATATTGGAGGTTAGCGTTTTTCGACACCCAAGTCAACACACGCATAATAGAGATAGGGTTTCTGTAAAAAAATAGGACTAACATTTGAAAAATGATTATATACACAGTAGGGAAGAATTTGACAACTATAGTGTAGGGAGGAAAGGGGGGCGGGGCAGGAAGAGTGAGTGATAAAAATATGGCCTATGACACTGCTGAAAATATAATGCAACCAGATATTGTAAACATGAACCCTGGTACGATTGATTATAAATTGGAATTTAAAGAGAAGTGAATTAACATGAATGTGTTTTAAAACGTTTCTCACATAGTGTTCGAGATAGATGCTTGCAAATTAGCAAGATAGATACAGATAAATTATACTCATTGAAATTAATGCATCAAATTATTTCCGTGAAGAAATTGAATATTTAAAAAAAAATTATATTTGAAGATCAAACGTAAACCAAAAAGAAAATATAGGTATAACAAAGTAAAATAATCAAAATTTTATTATATGACATTAATATTATTAGCAAAAGAATTTAAAACATAAAGACTACATTGATTTGGGACTAGAATTTGGAAATTTTATTTTTTCAGTCTTAACATTTCAAAATAATTTAATCACGCTATGGAAATCATACAATAAAAAATGAACCTTCTCATTCATAGTTATCAAGTTTTCATCTTTTTTCACCGATTAATGTTTGAATTATTGGTTATCACTATAGTATCAAGTCGCTTAATTATAAATATAGACATTCAATTTATACAAAGTATGAGTACCTCCATATTCAAATACAAAGTAATTATCATGGCATCAATAGAACTTCCATATTCATCTTTGGAGAAACATCTTCAATTGATTAACTCATTCGATTAAATGGCATACTGTTAAGCAAATTGATTAGTGTGTGGTTTTATCCTATAAAAATTAGAATTGAAAGAATAAAATAGAAGGATATGAACCAATTAATTTCATCAAAACTTCAAAAATAACCAGTTACAAATGATGTTTCATATTGATTTCGGTGACAAATGAGAAAATTAAATTACCAATAATTATTATTTGCACTATGAAAAGCCGACAAAGAGTTGAATTTTAGCATTTAATTTTAGAGCGACAAAGTAAATTATGACTTCAGCTTCTTATGGGCCGACAAAATGTTTCACTTTTAAAATAATCAAATGTTTCAGTTGATTATAAAAAATATAACTTACAGGAAGTATCATAACAACTTTATAAGAAAATTGAATCGATTATAAAAATTAATGAACATTGAAAAAATTATGTTAGAGATTAGGTAACATAATAGAAATATTTTTTAAACTTTCGGAACGACACTACTCCGTCGCGGGGTCACCAATGTCAGTGCTGGCTGGGGAATTTCGCTGTAAACGGTTATAAAGTATCCCTAAGACATAATACTATCTCTCTATATATAACCAATGCTTTCAACTTTGCATAAGTTAAAATAATTATTCAATTCGCAGCAGCCCGACTTTTAGAATTAGATAAGATTAATGAAGTATATGCCGGTAAACGTGAACACGTAGTAACATAAAGAGATCACGAGATTAGTGGACAGAATAACTTATTGGGGAATGCTTCAAAATAATCCAAAGATGACCATTGAAGATATAAGACGAGGAGGTTCTTTAGAGAAAGGAGAGCAGGTGCTAGATTGGATGACTTGGGGGTAGAGCGTAAGGGAAATGGAAGAGAATGGACACAGAATAATCTGAAGGGAAAGAGGGTGAGCTGAATTTTTAGAGAAAAATATGGCGTGCGGAGGAATGAGTGATAGAGGGAACAGAGGATTCGGGTCGAGACAAGAGAGTGGCAGGGGTGGAGAAGCCTAGAGGGAATAAGATGGGAGGAAGAGCAAAGATGACGGCAGTGTTTGACTATTCCATTGGAATCTGGTCTTGAGGGTTAGGCAAGGAATGAAGGGAGCCGGGGCAAGAGGGGTACGCAAAGGAGGGGAAAGGACTTTGAAACATTTTGGGCATAAAAGCAGCAGGAGAATCACTCAATATCTATTACCCCCACCCCTACTTCCACAGTTCCCCGACGGTCCCTTGCATTCATTCATTAGAAGGGAAAAGCCCTTTTGCGAATTAAGGGCAAGCAGGCCGGGAGATAGGACGGAGAATATGTCGGCGGCGGCGTCCCTTCCGACAGTCGGTCCTCAAAAAGTTTTTGGACGTCGTCGCTTATATGAAGAAGGGTAGAGGGGAGGAGGGAGCGAGCGGGTGGGTGGTTAAGAATATTACTGCGAGGTTGGGGAAGGGGAGAAAAGGTAAAAGGATGAGGAAATGGAAGGAGGGAGAAGGGTGGGCGGAAGGGAAGAGGATGAGGAAAGAGTTTCGAAGCGAGGAGTTTTTGGGAGAACTGGAGGGATGAGAGGAGGGTGGTTCTGGTTAATCAAAACGGCGAGGCGTATACTTTGGGGCAAAGGGGTGGCGACGTATTGTTTGAAGACGTCGAAAGCAATCAAAGCGTTGGTGATAGATTGCCACGGCTTAGGAGCTACAGCGAAACAAAAATCAGCTGGACCTCACCGTCATTGTTTGCACGGGAGATAGTCATAAAAATGTTATTGGGGGCTTTGAAGAAAATTACTGATGAGAAGGACCTTAATGGAGGAACTAAGATTCTGCCTCCAATTCCACATTACATTATGAATACTAAAACATGCATTTCAGCCGTCAAAGTTACTCTTAATTTACATTATTATTAATTTATTAGTTTGGGAAATAAAATAAAAATAATATAACGGGTAAACTACAATTTTGTTTTACGAAACTATCAACTCTGAAATGGAATCATTATGCAATTGTTAGAACGGATGGAAGAGAAAACACACATACTGAATTACAATTTGCAGTTTGGGATCTTGTCATCAGCCAAAATGAAACTCAAACCCACGTATGACTGCTGAACAGAGTCAATTATGCAAAATTTTTTAACCTACCTGTCAGGAAATTGCATTAAAAACCCAAATCTGTTCGCAGATTTCTCACCCAGAGACGCCTTTTAAAATCAAGAGATAACTTCGCTCATCTGGAAATATGCATTTAAATACGCATTTAATAATCCTTTTGTATAAAACGAAATGGCATAACAAAACATCTCTTAAAAAGATTGAAGCTATTTTAATTCAATTAAACTAATGGAAATTCTATAAGCCATCGAGTGCATCTACATTATTTGGGAATTATGGGTCGATATCTTAAAACTTTAGCGGCAAACTTTGTGGGTATACTCGACGAATATGAGGTAAGGAATATTAAGCTCTACCATTTGGAGTAACCCTTGATTAGATAATGAAAAACCTCTACGAAACTCTGCGATTAGTTGACGGTGAACATCATGCTACCAATTAGTCAGAGCAGAAACCCTCCTCTATTTGAATGAAAATGGTGACCACAGTGGTTACCACGTTAACACATTCCACAGCACGAGTGTGTCAAAATTATATTAGTAGTTGCTGCGCTGGAGTGTGAAAGGCAAAGAGGAACAAAATTTCTCTCACGAGAAGCAGCAGATGATCAATGACTTACAGTAAATTAAAAAGAGAATAAATAGAATCCTCTAAAATAAAATATTATAGAAGTAAATTAGTTATAAAATCAAATCTACGACGCAAACCTCACAAGAAAGAACATCTACATCTACATAATACCTCACAAAGAGCGTGTGGCGGGTGGTTTTAGGCCACCATCCGTATAAGAGAACAAAACTAAATGCAAAATCTGTATATTTATGCAAACCTACACCCAAATCTAAGTCCATATAAAAACCTTTTAAACTATCACGCATGCAAATACATATACTATCCCCTAACAAACACATGCACCTTAGAATGAAGTAAAATTTATCTAATGGCGTTCAAGCTAGAATTTGAAAAGTAAGATGGCGAAATTCCATTACCACATGGACGTGCAACATACAACACATCAGTCAAATGTAGCTCTTAACTTTTGATCTAAAATTTAAATGTCCAATCTCTCCGGGAATGCGGCAAGTAAAATATGCAAAGGTCGAAATGCATAGAGAGGTTTTAGGCATTGCGTGCTAGTGAAAATAAATGGTCCTTCAAGGGAGACTAAGATAAACGGTGGAACAATTTTACCTGTCTACGGCATACTACGATGATGACATGGTGCATAGCTCAGGTAACTGTAAATATAAAGGAGGGAGAAATCCTACTTAAAAGTTAGAGACGCTAATGTAGTCAGATAAGATAGGCATGGATTATATAGAATGGATATAGAAGAGGTAAATGAAATAAAAGCTGATAAATATCAACCTCATCAACATAAGCGACTATGATTTGCCCATTTAAATTAGAGAAAAGTGAACAAATGGAAAAGAAATGCATGCTAGAAAAGGGGATACTATTGTTACCGACAAAACTGGAGGCATATCCTTAAATATGATTTGAAACTTCAGTTAGAGGATGTGGAGCTATTGGCTGTTGAACAAGTTGCCACAAGGAAGGAAGAAAATCCTATCGCCAATAAAAAATAAAGAACTCCAATACCGGTATTTCGGTCACCAGGTGACCATCTATGGGGAGAGAATCGAAAGGGAACTTGAAAATTGAAAGAAGACTATGCACCAGGCACTGTCCAAAAATTTATCGCATTACCATTCTACCCCACATTAACCCGAGGCTTTGCTAAGGTATTTAAACAAATTGGCACCAAAGTCACTTACTCTAACCGTAACAGTCTTCTTACATGTATAGGGAACCCGAAAGACAGAACACCACATTTAGACAAATCGGGTATTTACGAAACAACTTGTTCACACTGCCAACTCTCCTACATTGGACAAATGATACGTAATCCCAAAATCAGATTTAAGGAACACATAGCACACTTTAAGAACGGATGTTTCAAAAGATCAGCTGTCGCTAAACACATTTTTGAAACTGAACACTCCATCACTCCAAACGACTTAACATTATCAAAACCGGTACAACACTGTAAACTCGATGCATGTGAGAGTTTACACATTCACTTAAACTTAATGAGCAATGAACTAGGCATCATCAACAGTTCACTTTTTAACTTCGTTAGTCAATTTAAAAATAGGTAGCCCCCTCCTAATAACCACCACTCTTCCCCCTCTCCTTCCCACGTGACCTCAACAAACTCCCCCCAACCTACCGACCATCGCTTAACCCCTCCCCCCTTGCCCCTCCAGGTATATATACCACCCCCCGACCTGAACACCCACTTGACTTTGGACAGTGCCTGGTGGATAGTCTTCTTTCAATTTTCAAGTTCCCTTTCAATTCTCTCCCCATAGATGGTCACCTGGTGACTTAAATACCGGTATTTGAGTTCTTCATTTTTATTGGCTATAGGATTTTCTTCCTTCCTTGTGGCAACATGAAACTTCAGTGAAGTTTATTAATATTACCCCAAATATTAATAATTACATGGAAATAGCAGGATATAAACGACCTAAAGCTATATTGGCACTGTTGATAATTGAGCTAGCGAATGCAATCGCTAAAGTGTCAAGTATATCTATTCAATAAAAAGAACTTTAATGGGAATATCTGTCTCACATAAACTCCCTCTATAAAGGCGGCGATAGGGAGACCAACCCTAGTAATTACAGACCAATGTCTTAGCATCTATATATTGAAAGGTTTAGAAATATATATCAATTTTAGCATTATTATTGGCTTTCCTTGTTTGTAGCAACATATCCTACCGTAACCGGCATGGACTTAAAAAAAGCAGATAATGCAAAACGTATTGTCGTCTTTCTATTCATGATGTACCGAAATTGGGGGAAAGGAATACCCAAGTGTATGCTATATTTTAAGATTTCAGAAAAGACTATGTTCCCAAGCCTAAAGCCTATGTTCCCAAGTTAACAACAATGTTAGATTAAATGTGGACGACACCATTGTTGACAGAGAAATGAGAATTGGTAGATTGAATACTACTTTCCGCTGATGTAGACCAGATATTGGTGTGGTGTAAGGAATGAAGGTAAAAAACAAAATCATATAATATACAGCACGGAGTCTTTGTATAATATAAATAACAAAACGTAAATTATAAAATAATTGTGGACCGAATCAAGCATCTAATAATAGCTAGGTGTTACGTAGCGTGAGATACGTAATGATAATACCAGCTAGTCAGACTTAAAAGAGGTTCCGTTTCATTAAAAAGTTCAAACCAAATGACATGATGAGAGAAAGCTATTACTTCGCTTTAGTTTGAAATACCTGGCAAGTGTTTCGGATCCATAGAAGAAAATGTTAACCCAGGAATTATAGCAGACTCACAGAAAATGTACTAGATTTGTTGCAAATTTCTAAGGAAAGAAATTAAATCCTACACAATAACTTAAAATTTACGAAACAGGATTCTAACAAAGTTATACAACTTAATATCAGAAAAGTATACTGTATTCATGGACATTTTTTTAAAGACAGGACAGGATTTTTGGAGGACAAATTTTAATTATATCTATGCCGACAAAAGGAAAGGGCAGTTAAAAATAAAAACTTCAAAACATTGTCATTCACGATGAATGGCATTAAGTGAAAGATCAATATAAAAAACAACTTGGCGAGTATTGAAGAGGAAAACGAAAGAATATTTAATAGAGGTGAAATGTAGGGAAGCTCCTACCTGGTTCTCCGCCCTTGTTCACTGGTTACTAAGATAACATTTGGCCATTTTTCAGTTTTCACGAGGTGTGATTAAACTTGTAATCAGTTCCTCGAGGAACACGTTTTTTCACAAATACACACTCACACGCACACAGTTATCCATGTGAAAATCCCGGGTATAAACGACGCACTAGAACCTGAGTTTCAGCTTTAAGTGAATGTTTAAAAAATGATTTAAAACCCACAAACGTTGCAGTAGGGGATTGTAGTTCTCGGCGTCTGGATAACACTTGGAAGTGAACTGCACCGCAAGGTGAGGTTGCATTGAATGAGGAGACAGACATTGATAGGTTTATATGAAGGAATGGTGAGAGAGGGGGACACGAGTGAAGGTTATAACCGATAAGTTATTTCGACCTTTGACTTTAAGGGTGGGGGAGTTATCTTCTTTGACATACCATGAGTAGACATTAAGAACAAGACCTGTTTGGATCTCAAGGTTTCCACCCCACTTTCACTTCTTTATTTCCTTTGCTTCTCACAATCCTCCCCCTATATGACCAGCGGTCAAGTGATGTTAACCTCCTTACCGAAGTCGCTCAACCCTATGGCGTTTGACTCCGATCCATCACCCCCCGGTCGGAGTCGAACTCCGATTCCGCTGGCGTTTGGAGCTCCTTCTGATCGGAATGTCCATTATTTCTCAATTCAGTAGTCCCATCATACTCCATCGGAGCCCTCTTCCGAATGGGAAAGCATTTCGATCGGTCCGCAACGTCTTGACTCTCATTTTCTACTACCATGTGGAGACCACTCGCCATTAGAGGTGAGCAAATCCATAAAAGCTCTCCCTCAAAACTGCGTGGACCCATATATTCCGTTCAGTGCTAGGCAGTTAGCGGCCTTGCCTATCGAATATTGGATGGACAGAACTCAAGATGAAAAAAGTCGAGAGAGAAATGCAGGTGCACTCTGAAGGACACTGGGTTCTTGGTGCTACCGTTCTATTTGATTTGTACCCCTTTGTATTTTTAAGCTATTCATAGGCTTTCATGCTCCGTACGTGCTAATGCCCTTTTGGGAATTTTAACCACAAATTTATACCAGTCGTACCCATACAGAAGCACGGGAGATTCTCCTGTTAAAGTCCTAATTCACAATTTTATGATTCCTCAATTCCAATTTAAGCGTGGAGAAGAATGCTCTTGGAATCGGTCGATCAAGCAGTTGTCACTCGAGTAATCGCTAATCGCTCGGCTTTGAGCGGCCGTCCCGATTGTCGACCAGATCTCTCAGAGGCATTCAGCCTCCACCACCCATTCGGTCGTTTTTCCTTCGACAGCGTATGTCATTCGATTGACACCTTAATTACGAATGATGATCGAGGTTTTTCATAGTATTTGAGCATCTTAATTTACCACCTTATCATGTGAGCTCACAAACTAAGTGAAACTTGAGGGTATGCTTCCGATGGGGAAAAACAACCCCGGTTAAAAAAAGCGGTTAATGTTAAAAAAAATGTTAGAAAAATACATTTCGGTGCGTGCTATGCTTAGTTTCAACGCCACACATGTAATCTAAACCGGAAATATATGAGCTCATTGAGCTGATGCGGTTCATTACACGTGGCAGAAATACTTTTGGAATATAATTCCGATGTACTATTGCAATGAAAACTTAATGGACGATTGAGTAAAGATATCTAGGTTTATAATATTAATGGTAGAATGAATGAGAATCGTATATGACATTTTAGATTAATACATATAGAGAAAATATCACTGCTGCACACTTAGAAAACAATTTTTATTTCCTGTAAAAGAAATGCGTTAAAAGAAGAAGCCTATTAGCAGCCTTTAAAAAGTTCACAATGGGAGAGAGAAATCATGTACTTTTATTCGAAAAATTCCAGCGCAATGCTAAGTCAAAGTATTACACCAATATTTAAAGTTATTATCTTACATTGCGGTAGATTTTTAACTATTACAAGGTTATATATTTTTTAAATAATAGTATTATTTTTTACTTTGCCTATTATACGGACATCTGACTTGCGATTTATCACAATTCCATGTTTCAGTGGCTCTTAATACTGAAAAGGTTCATCGCAAAACATTATCGAAGAGTAGTCAAAATGTGAGATCACCTATTGTACTATTCGTTCTTACTAAGGTGAATTTTGAAAATATACGGCCATAAGCTATAGCTCAGTTCATTTATCGTCGTACTTAACCATGATTTTCATGTAAAGAACTGTTCATGTGTCTGTGCATAAATAAGCCCAACGTTAAGCTGTAGAAAAGTGATATTTTATTTATTATAAAATGGAAATACTTTATTTATTATGCGAGTCCCACATTGAACTAAGAAAAAAAAGAAATATGAAAAGAAACGGCTCCACATTCGTAGATTTGTTGGTACCATTTGATCCCAAAGGTAAATATGATGCAACCATAGGCCATTTGAAATTACTTATTCTTATTAAATTGGAAAGGACTCTACTTTAGAAAAAAGGAGGTAGCAGTGATTTCATGAGAGGTAATAGAACAGACCCCTCCCATGGACTACAACCTTGTCGTGGTGGAAGGGCTTGTGTGTTCCGATGACCCCTAGAGCTGTGCTGGCGGGAGTAAAAATAATTACTCCTGGAAGGGTCACCCATGCCAGATAGGTCGAAGGTTAGGAGCCAGACGAAAGGTAGTCCACGCAGCGTCTGTTCCTCAGTGAGGCGGCTGCAATGGCGTCTGACCCCAGTGGGGCGGCCATTAAGTGATGGTGTCACGTTAAAAACACTATTGAGGAAGGCAACGGGAAACCACCTCAATTATGATTCCCAAGAATATTATGATGGGCACTATAGATAATATGAGTCCTGGCAACTACGGGACACGGCCCAAGAGGCCGTGTGTCGTGCCCGGCAGCGGGAGAGGCAAGGCTTCCGCGGTCGTCATCCCACGAAACCCTTGCGGGGAAGGAATAACTTCAGCAGGACAGAAGACTCAGAAGAAGGCGAAAGTAGTTAGAATAGGAACCTGGAACGTCAGGACAATGTTGAGGAGAGGCAAATTAGAAAATATTAAGCGAGAGATGGAAAGAGGTAACATAGATGTTTTAGGCCTCTGCGAGGTGAGATGGAAGGATAGCGGGGATTACTGGAGTGACAATTATAGAGTAATATTCAGCGGCGGGGATGAGAGCCAACGAGGGGTTGCCGTAATTTTAAATAAAGGGGTAGGAAGAAGCGTAGTCAACATAGAGCAAGCGACAGATAGAATTTTACTCGTAGAGATTAAAGCAGAGCCGACGAACTTGGTCATTATTCAGGTATACATGCCACCGAGCAACCACAAGGAGGAAGAAGTCGATAGGATGTATGATGAGTTAGAGGATATCATCGCGAGTGTTCCTGCAGGGAAACATTTGATAGTGATGGGGGATTGGAATGCGACGGTAGGCGAAGGAAGAGATGGTGGTGAGGTGGGGGACTATGGGTTAGGCACGAGGAATGAACGCGGGGAGAAAGCAATTGAATTCTGCAGGAGACAGGGGTTAGTCATCACCAACACATGGTTTAGACACCACAAAAGGCGTAGGTATACATGGAAAATGCCAGGTGACTCAGAAAGGTATCAGTTAGATTATATTATGGTTAGGCACAGGTTTAGGAACAGTGTGATAAATTCGCACAGTTTCCCAGGAGCGGATGCGGACTCTGACCACAATTTAGTTGTTATGAAATGTAATGTTCGTTTCAAGAAGATAAGGCAAGGGCGGCGGGTTAAAAAATGGAATTTAGAAGCAGTAAATGAATTAACGAGGAAGGAGTATCAGGAGGCTGTAGAGAAAATGATGGATGACGGTAAAGAACTGAGTGCTATCGAAGAAAAATGGGAATGTATCAAGAAAGGGATATTGGAAGCCGCTAAAGACACTATAGGAACCGTTAACGGGAAAAGGATAAGGAAACCATGGGTAACGGATGAGATGATTGCGAAGATGGATGAGAGAAGAAGATGGAAAAATGTAAACACAGAGTTAGGCAAAATGAAGTACAAAGAGTTAAACAATAAATTGAGAAGGGCCACAAATAAAGCAAAAGAAGAATGGTGGAGAACGCAATGCGAGGATATGGAAAGTTTACAGAAGAAGGGTGAAATTGGTGCTCTATACAGCAAGGTTAAGTTATTATCGGGAAGTAAGAAGGCAAGATCTGTGCTAACAGTTAAAGATAAGTGGGGTAGGGTAATAGTTGAACCAGGAAAAATCCAAGAGAGATGGAAGGAATATATAGAAACACTGTATGGTAAAGAACTTAGGCCGACAAGGTTAGACATAGAAAAGGAACATGACGTAGAAGAAGATAGCTTAGGTCCAGGCATACTCGACGATGAAATAGAAAGGGCATTAAAGGAGATGAAAGCAAATAAGGCTGTGGGGGTGGACAATATTCCTGTAGAAATGTTGAAATGGTTAGGGAATGGTGGGAAGAAGGCCATATATGGACTGATTCGTAGTATCTATGAGGAAGGAATCTGGCCGGAAGATTTTGTGAGATCGGTGTTAGTTCCTATTCCAAAAAAGGCAAAGGCTTCGTCATGTGAGGATTACAGAGCAATAAGTTTGATATCCCACGCAGCTAAAGTTATTCTCAGGATCATCAACAAAAGGATAGAGAGTAAGGCAAATGATTACTTAGGGGATGATCAGTTTGGGTTCAGGAAAGGAAGAGGTACGCGTGATGCCATTGCAGTAATGAGATCACTAGTCGAGAGGA
The DNA here is from genome assembly GCA_037158775.1 of Hetaerina titia. Lineage (NCBI taxonomy): Eukaryota > Metazoa > Arthropoda > Insecta > Odonata > Calopterygidae > Hetaerina > Hetaerina titia. The sequence goes on along the minus strand of CM073775.1, from coordinate 78,360,218 downwards.
ATATAGAATACAATCAGGACGTTTTTGCCTGTTTTGTAGATTTCGAAAAAGCGTTTGATAGAGTGAATTGGGAAAAATTAATGCGTGTATTGCAGAAAATAGGAATGGATTGGAGGGACAGGAGACTGATCCGCAACCTGTACATGTCTCAGACTGCTCAGGTGCGAGTGGGGAACGGAGAGTCTGGATGGGCAGTGTTAGGAAGAGGTGTAAGGCAGGGTTGCCCATTGTCACCGGTACTGTTCAACGTATATGTAGAGGAAATGATTAAAGAGGCATGGGAAGAACTGGAGGTAGGAATGAAAGTCGGAGGGGAACTCGTAAAATCGGTTAGGTTTGCTGATGACCAAGCATTAGTTGCTCAGTCAGCCAAGGGGTTGCAAGCATTGTTGAGTGAATTGGAGGTTCAGTGCGATAAATATGGGATGAGAATCAATATTAATAAAACAAAGGTTATGCGATTTTCCAGAAAGAAAAAGGCTAAGCTAAATATTAAAATAGGCGGGGAAAGAATAGAGCAGGTAGAGCAGTTTACATATCTCGGAAGTGTTTTGGACCAATACGGTCAAAGTGGTAGGGACGTAAGGAGAAGAATTGCGCTAGGCAAGGAGGCTTTCTCAAGGAGGAGGGAGTTGATGACGGGGACGTTGAGTAGGGATGTTAAGACAAGACTCGTAAAAACTCTGATATGGAGCGTAGCTATGTACGGCGCGGAAACGTGGTCGCTGAAGCAGGAGGATAGACGTAGATTGGAGGCTTTTGAAATGTGGGTGTGGAGAAGAATGGAGAAGGTGAAATGGACCGAAAGGAAAACAAATGAGGAAGTACTGGAAATGGTGGGGGAGGAGAGGGGTTTGTTGAGAGAAATCCTATGGAGGCAGGAAAAATGGATGAAAGGCGTATTGAGCGGTAGTGGAATGTTGAAGAGGGTAATAGAGGGGAGAATGTTGGGCAAGCGAGGTAAGGGTAGGAACAGGATAAGGATGTTGGACGGGATGAAGGGAGGAAAGAAGTACACCGAGATGAAGAGGGACCTGATATAGATTAGTTTGCTAGGTGGGGAGTCACAAAATGTTTATTTGATAGTTGTGTCCATCCAAAAAAAACCTACCTTAACCGGTAGATTACCTAATAATAATAATAGAACAGATTAAAGAGAAAGGCAGAATTTCACGCTATTGCCTATGATATTTTCAAACTGAGGGTAAGAATTACAGAGGAAAACAAAGGGTAAATTAGAAGAGTAGGCAATGGAAGATGCTACCGCAAGGATATTTGAGGGATTGAAAAAGTATTAGTTATCACAATAGTCCGGAGAAGAGCTAAAAATTATTGACAAATTGAATAATCATGATGATAAATGAATGAAAAATACATTTACACATGCTTCACTATATGCTGCTCAGGCTGGCTAATTTTAGAGTTAAACAAAGTTACTAGGTCGTTATAAGAAAAGTGATTTCATGCATATAAACTTTGAAGAAACGGAGGGAATTCTTAGCAAGGGCAGAAAACTAAAAAAAAGACAAAATATTTTATAAGGCACATAGCGCAGTTTGGCATGGTTTGAAACTTGGTTAAAGAGACAAAAATATAATCTCACGGTGAATTCTTCCCGGGTTTTCCACCGGATCAGGTGTCAACTGCCGACGTTACGATGACTAATTCCGTCATCCTTGTCGAGGGTTTTGATGATGTCATCAATGCTCCGAAAGCGATGACGGAGTTAGTCATCGAAATGTCGACAGCTGACACTGTGACCCTGTGGAAAAACCACGAAGGCTTCATCGCACTCCTGCGCCGGAAACATATCAAATCTCACCTAAGATAATCTTGAAATAAGAACTTTTGAGATGTGGGAACGGGAAAGAATGGACCAAACGGCAAGTAAAGTCAGCAAAGTTGTGATAGGAATGGTAGGATAAGAGAGAATACTTTCGGAATACATTAAAAAAATTGCAGCAGGAATGGATGTAAGAGTTGGGGAGCTAATGGAATGTTAAATAATGTAAAAGACAGAACCTTGTGGAAGCGATGTAGCTGCAGAGACAATATTGGTTGAAAAAATTAAATAAAATTAGCAATTTTCCACAAAAATAAAAATTTATTAATACGACCGGTTTCGATGCCACTACATCATCTTGAAGATGATTTAGTTACATCGAAACCGGTCGTATTAATATTTTTTTTATTTTTGTGGAAAATTGCTGATTTTATTTAATCATGTTATTCCACTATATCACGCCTGAAACGTCTCTTTTTACAATATTGGTTGGTTAGATGAATGGAACGGAATGAGATTAGAAGTATTCGAACACAAAAACTGCTCTAATTAAGTATGATTTTAAAGTCTTAAGCACCGTTTTGGTTTGGTCATGGAAGTGCACAGAGACGTCCATCAAGAATATACGAAGGCTGTTCAGCAAATATTGATAACAAATATTATATTCGCATTATACATTGTGCAAAATTCAATTATATATAAAATATTGCTTGTCTAGTCTATAGAATTGTAAGTTAATCTGCCGCACTAGAGTTTTGAAATATAAACCCGCAATTCTGAGGACCAGAGTGTACCAGAGTCGTGCATCAAGTAAAAACAAGTACAATACGCTTAGATGCCACTAATTATATCGTTAAAATAGCCTTCTTTAAATAAATGAAAGTGAGAAAAAATTTTTACGAGTGAAGAAACAGTCAGAACGAATAAAATTGAGTTCATCCGCAACCTATCCGGATATATGAAATATAAAGTGCAGAGATAAGTAAGAAAAAGAATAATATTACGAACGAGATTCTTCTCGGTTCATCACGACGGAGAAAATTTGAAGACTGCAGTATAAAATTCACACTTATGGTGCGAGAGAGGACGGATAGTGAAAGAGATCCGTTTTTTCAGTGTGCACTGTTATCTTTTCATTTTTACCCGACCAGGCTTTTTCCCCTCATACATTTTATTCATTTTTTTCCACCCTTACTCTCCCATACTTTCATTCCTTCTTTTTGGTATCTCTGGTGCCGAGGCAGTGCGAGCGCCACTCGTCCTCCTACAATGAAATGACTCCCGAACGAGCAGACCCGGAAATCGCTGGCTCGTGACGAAATGATGAAAGGGAGCAGAGAGCTTTAGGAGTGGAAGCGATAACCTTGTGTAACAGGGAGAAATTGTGGAGAGGGACCGAAGGCGCGCCGAGGGAGGGGGAAAAAGGAGGAAGAATGAAAGAGAAAGGTCTCAGGAGAGATTGAAGATGAAATTATAATGGGTACAAAGAATAATTTTTGGTTTCGTTTCCCGTTGTCAGCGAGAGCTCATTAAAATTTACTCTATGCCTGGCCATCTAATTGTGTGCCAGATAGTTTTTCCTATTTACTTTTTAATAATATTATTTATTGATGCATATTTATAACTGCTCAATAGATATATTACATCAGCGATTTGAGGAACAGGAGTTTACATCTACATCTTACCAAGAAAGCCCCAAAATGGTCTGTGGCTGTGAGTGAAATATTCCATCTCATTGGATGAATATGAACTTAATTAATGACAAAGCTTGACGTATTGTGCCGTGCCTAGAACTACATTTTCTTATTTAAAAAAAATAGCGCTTGTGTCTAAGAAATTGGTAGCACTCTAATAAATATTTGAAAATTTTAAACTGTACTAATCTGTATAAATTTAAAAGCAAAAATTGTAACAACAAACAATTAAAAGTTGTATTCTATATTAACATGGTAAATATTTATAATATAACTGTAGTTAAAGTAAAAACGCTTTTTATACTGTTTATAATGATTTTGTCTTTGGCATAAATAAGAATTTTCTCCTTACTGTCATAAAAAGAAAAGAAGAGATGAATTGTAGTCCAACAATGAATATTCAACTTAGTTTTCTGGAAATAAAGAAAAAAAATTTACTGGAAAATTAAGAAAAATAGTCGTGAACAAAAAACATCGGTGCTGGGAGAACACTGGATGTAAGCAATATATTAAAATATCTCAAACTTAAAATATCACGTTATCCTCTGAATTTAACCTAAATGTTGGAATAACTGGGATCAATCTATATTCCCAGGTGCAAATTACCCTCTTAGTCACCCTGAGGGCTTGTGAAGGGACTGTCAAATGATTACCCATGAGAATTAATGATTTTATCATGAATCCGAATTTATAACATGGCTTTCTACTCTTGTAGTCACGAGACGCGCATGAAAATAAGGATTCCTTATTTTGTGTTGTCCAAAAGTAAAGTTCAAATAACGTATGCTTGTGGTCTTACTACTTAATTTTATTTGTTAATAATTTTTTATTTTGAATTTGATAATCTTATTTTATTTGATAATTTTATATTAACAATTTTATTATTTATTGTTTAACTTAGTAATTTACTTTATTTCATCCTCACGTGATTTTAATTGGTTTAGTCGGTTAAATGGTATATGTAACATTCGTGCTTCTATTGAATCCCATCCCTGGGGTGGGTTCTCGCTCACCGGGACGGTGTATGTGTGCCCGTATGGGCCGAAAATGAACGCTGAACCCAAGAGTTTTAAAAATAGAACAGATATCAGGTGACTTTGGGTATAGAGAAAGGAAGAAAATAAAGACGATGGCAAATAAATCTGAAATGGTCGATGAAATGTTACAACTACATGTTATTTCATTAGTAATTATTTAAATTTTATGTTTATCAACAAATATGGTAATTAGTAATAAAATCGCTATATTTTTCATCATCAATTCCAAAAAATTGCTCCTGCAACCATGTAATTCGTTACTAATTATTGAATTCTTTAATATCTATCTAAATGCATTTATTAGTAGTCTAAAATTATATCAATTACACTACATTAAAATTTGCAATGGAATGTGTCAAATTTGTGTACATAATTTATCTAATTTTACATCTCACCCCTTAATTTTTAAAGATATACCTACAATTACCTCCTAATATTCATCTCGTATCTGGCATTTATTTCCATTGTCCAATTCTCACCCTGAAAAATCCAATCTATACCCTCCTCTTGAATTATTTCGGTTCTTCCCATTTTTTTACATCCCTGTCTCCTCTAACTCGGAGCCTGCGTTTGGCCTTCGATCAAGCCAAATTTTGCGCTCAATGACGCGTCAATCGACATGCGGCGTACGATATACGATGCGTGTGGGCTTCATTGACGCTTCGATGGATATGACTTAGTCGAAAGGACGGCCTAGGGTACATAAATAATATCCGGCTCGCTTCATAAAGTGGAGGTATGTATAAACGCCGCACCTGGAATAACACGGAGCGTACGATCCTGCGTGCGAAGCGTTAGTATAAATATTTCTACTGATATGGAGATTATCAAAACAAACACCTTCCTTTGCCTCTTCTTCCAAGCTGAGAGCCAGAAGGTGAAGTTTGGTGTGCTCTTTTAATATGCCGTCGAAGGGATGGGATGTTTTAATTTACGCGTTTGAGTGTAACATTTATTAATCAATTATCGCGGTTAGCTTAAAAGGACTCATCAAAGATTAGGTATGCGTGACTTATAGCAAAGAATCCAAAATTGAGTACAGTCAGCCTTAGGGAACATTGAAAATATAAGTTGAAAAAATAAAAGTGAACAAATATATCCTAAAGCGTGCGCATGCATATGAGGCGTGTAACCAAGAGAATCGAAGTGGCAATCAGCGTCGTGAGCAGAAATTGAAATTAGTACTTTAGCTGTAGATACGTGCTCACATGTCCACTTACTTAACAGGAATATTCGCAGTTAAGAGAATAAAGTAGGATCAATAAATTTACCTAAATTTAATGCAAGGTTAATTTTACGCTCGAATTAAATACGAATATAAGTACTAATGAAACGTGGAATTAATATAAAAGTTTGAACTTACCATTTTTCGGAAAAAGATTACCTCTCTTTTTCTTCATTAAGTTAAATGCAATTACTTCATGCCTTAAATTCCAGAATTTGACAACATTGAGGAGAGCACTGCGGTTCAATGTTTGGTAAGTTCTGAACGCGTCGTATAAGGTTATGCGACTAAATACATACAGGTATTTCATGTAGGTATATGTATTTTGGTTGATTTGGAGAAGGCATTAACTACGATAAAAAAGGAATTTGTAGAATTTTTCGAAAATTTAGAGTGAATGAGCATTTGTTGAATATTAAAAATGTATTACTAAATCATTACGGGAAAGTTATGAGTAAATGGAGACGAGGTGATAACATTGAAATAAAATATGGCGTGAGGAAACGTTGCACACCGTAACTATAGCGGTTTGTATGTATAAATATGTGAGAGATGGATGGTTGGAGGAGGTAGGTCTAATAGTTCGATCCTATGCTACTAAGACACCTATACTGACTAATGGCTTACCAGTTCATCAGGGACTCCGGGATAGCTTCAACAAGGTAACGGGAATGGGATAGAGAGTAAATTGAAAGAAAACTAATTGGGTTTGTTATAGAAGAAAACAGACAGAAGACAGACAGCTTTATGAAGATATTTGAAAATAGGCAAATTTTGCTAGAGTAGTGTTTGGTTATTCGCTAAGGGAAGTTGAAATATTTCCTGGAATAGCAAAAAACATTTCATAAATAAGTACTTCTATCCTAATATTATATTAACAAAACTTTGTTGGGCCCTCATAATACTAATCGTTGACTTAAATGAAGTGGGTACCGGGTAGTTGAGACGCAAGATAAATAGGAGAAATATTTGGTATGTCATGAAATGATGTGAATTGAATAAATAATTACGAAATAGGTTTGGTCATAGCAAAAGAAGCAATGGAGTAGTAGAAGCAAGTATCAGCCGATTTATGAGCAGGTTTATGGGATAAAATGTTTTAAGGAAGTCTTTAAGAGGATGGAATGTAGTAAAAGAGACTCTCAAGGTTAGACAAGAACTACTGTGAGAGTCAAGGCCAAAAGAGTAGGAATGAAAATGACGGAGGGCAAAGCAGGATGTAAGTGCATAAACACTTTGAATGTTTAAGTGGAGTTGGTTACCTGAAATAATTTTAAGCGAGGCTTTTTTCAGATGTACTCCTACTTGTATAAAAGCAGCGCAACCAATATGATTATTGCTCCTAGACAACAATTATATAGATACTATTGGAATTAATTATTTAAATAGCACCGTAGAAGTGTTTCAAGAAGGTATAAGAGTGAAATTATCTTCGACTATTCAGGCTAACATATGTTGAGATAAATGCCATAATAATTATGTACGTAGCTAGTATCAAAGGTTATGCAATTACATTTAGAGTACACTTACCAGTTAGAATCTCCGAAATGTTACCAAATGCTATTAATTTTATACGTTAAGAGTGGACTACTAATATGAAGGGTTAAAAAGGATATTTTCATATGGCATTTGGGTCATAAGTTTTCAATTCTAGGTCGTTGAAAATCATTTTTAAATTTTGTTGCTGATTTAATATAAAGGTTTAGAGCGTGTATAAACTATTGATTCAAAATACGATTTTTTAGCATTTCTGTAGAATTTCTCTAACGTAAATCGCTAGATTCCTAAAAATTCCGCTTCACTAGTTCTTGTAAATTCAGCCCATACTCTACGATATAGGAAATTAATAATTAAATGGTAAAACTTAGGATATTGAGAAAGTTTTCGTTTCGGAAGTAAATTATCTCAGGCATTAGATTATGATACAAGGAAGGATTCTTTGTTGATACTGAATTTGAGACATTTATTTAGACAAATATAGAGAGTATAAAAATAGGATCGTATTTAATTTATCATGGAGAAGTAACCTCTGTCTCAAAAGGGATACATACATATTTTTAAAGCATGATAACCAATTTTAATAGTTGCGGAGAAGTAATCATAATTGCATAAATGGCAAACCCCTGACGATGAGGCATAAATTGGAGTATGAAATGAAAATGCAAATGTTAAACAGATTGCCGACACCGATAAATCATTGCCAACACTTGGGTCACAAAACGTTTTGAGCAACTAAATCAAGGCACTGCATTAGAAATATTGACTGAGAAATGTAATGAATACGCTGTTAAATAGGTCCACACCTCTCCGCGCTCACAAAAAAATCTCTAAAAATGAGCTCGCAATTACGGCAGGGCTTAATCCCTTCTCCCATCCACACCAAAACACAGACGGAAATGCCTCTTATGAAGCGACAAAAATTAATGGAATGCTTCCCTCCACCCTGTTTCAATCAATACAAGCACTCAAATCTCAGGAAGGTCCTTCCGGCAGGCTGACCAAGCCAAAGCGGCACACTTCCTCCTATCCTCTCCGTCCACCGATTTTTCCCTCTTTTTATTTGCTTCTTCCCCCCCACCCACCCCCTTTCCTTCTCTTCTCTCCCCCGTACCCTGCGCTGACACCGCACTGCCACCACCCTGCCTCTCAATTCATCCCCTCCCCTTCCGAACCCATTGCTCTCCGCCCTTACTTCCCTCCATCAGCCCTTAACTACTACAACACCGCCTGAGCCATCACACGGGCCCACTTCCGGTCCTTGCACGACCAGCTTCAAACGTGTTCCCACTCACCCCCCTCTTTACTCGTCCCAACCAGACCAATCCCCTTCTCCCTTCCCCCTCCCCCACAAACCTCCCTTTTCGAGTTCCACACTGTGTCACCCCGTACGGTAGCGGTGGCGGTGGCAGCGACCTCACCTGACCAGATCCTCCTTCACCTTCAAAAACCCTACCGACCAAAAAAAACCACATACGTTCCCCACACCATGCAACACCATCGCTTTAGGAGGGCGAGGGAACTTCCTTCGTCCCTTAATATGCTGAAAATTTCCAGTAGGCGTTTTTCCCCTTTCCACTGCTCCAAAACCTATTCACTCTATTCTGTGAAATACTTCCCAACCAAACTCCAATATATGCTCCTCCTGCCGAAATATACCAATCGAAAATAAGAGTAACAGTCAAATAATCTCCAATCTCATTCCCCACCTTTTTTCTCTTTCTATTCCTCGATCAACAGGGACGATACCAATGTCTGGTGCCTATCCCCACTTACGCTCGATCTTCGGACTAGGTTTTACATTACTTCTAAGGTAAAATCCTTCTCCACGGTGATACAATGAAGCCTGAACGCGAATCTAGTCTTTTCACTATTCTATTTTTGCTTTAGTATATGTATTATATATATATATATATATATATATATATATATATATATATATATATATATATTCATTCTCATGGAAATAGAAAAGAGGAAAAGGGATAGGAAAATACATAAAGGACGAACACAGGAGAGGTGGGGAAGGCGGAATCAAGCAAATCACAAGCGCAAAAATATTTCCTTGACTGGAAATTGAACACCGGATCTTTGGACTTGCCGGTACTATAACCACTTGAGCTATCGAGGAAATGTAATTTACACTGAAATCTCCGGGGGATTTATTCAACCAAGTTCCCCGATTCTTTATAGACAGAGACATTTCAGGCGTGATATAGTGGAATATCATGATTAATTAAAATTGGTAATTTTACACAAAATAAATTTATATTATTTTGTGGAAAATTGCTAATTAACCCCGATTCTTTGCCCAGAAGATGGAACCATCGAGTTTCTGCGGATAGAGAGAGTATTGGTAATTGGTCGTTTGGTGTTAGTACGATGATAGCTAGTACAGTGTAGGTATTGCTGATATTTATGGAGTAGTAAATGTAATGAATAAGTAAATTTGTTGTTGTGAAGTGAGATGCCTGAGTCAAAAAAGGTGATAGTAGATTCTGAAATGGAAGATCTTTAATAAAACCGGGTCTTCTTTCACTGTTACATTTACTTCTTCCCGATTCGGCCACCATATAGAGGTGAGAACTCGAGAATCCGCATAAATATTAGCATTCAGGTCATTTGAATTTCCCTACCTGAACCGTCACCACTAGTTTCTTATCTCTTTCCTAACCCTCCTCCCAACGTGCCTTGCGCTATCCCCCGCCCCAGCCCTCGCGTTTCCTTCGTTCTAAACCTTCCAATCTGACCAGAAGAAGACCTGAGAAGGTGGAAAGCTTAAACTTTCCTAAATTTGAATGTCCTTTTACGTGTTTTCTCATTCTACTTTTGAGTATTCTTGAGCCGTACAGGTGTTACACGAGCTCTGTCAAAATTAGTAGGACTGAGTCGATTAAAAAAAATGCATTGCCAGAATTGATAAATTCACTCAAAAAGTCTTCGAAGTAGCACCCTTGTACGTCCTCACACCGCTGGCAGCGGGTTTTTCACGCCTTGTACGCTTTCTGGAAGACAACGCTCGGAATGAAAAAATATCGACCATCAAACGTTAATTATGCTCTCATGAGAGTCAACATTTACGAAAACCAAAGCAAAAATAATAGAAGTAACAATTACAGTTAAATCAGCTGTTTCGTCCGTTGGAAAGGGAAGGCACCGTTTTCAATGAGAACCTGTCAGTCACGCCGGGATCCACGTCTTTTTCAAATTAACAATTTCTATCATCCCTGTGTATATCCCTATCATGCCTTCTCTCATCCTGATCTCGTCCTATTCTCTTCCCTCTCCTTCCAGTACCCACATCCATAATATTCTCTACTCTTCTCTCCTCCCGTCGGCTTTTCAGATAATCCCCTGTGCTTTGTTGGACAGCTGCGCATCAGCAAGCGTGATATTCTGGTGACTGGCAGATGGGAGGTAATAGGAGACGATGGCTTTTCAGTAGAAGATGAGAGGAGAGGGAGGAGTGACACTGGTTGATTTTGGAGAGGCAAAGATGCACGCAGAATGATAGATGAGAGGTTGTTCCATTGCTAACTCATGGAAATACCCTTATGATGCAGAATGAATGATACGTCCTGACATTAAGTCGGTACTGCATTCAAATCTTGATTCTCTCTAAATTTTCAGACGTTGATTTAGGAAAAGTCTACTGACAAGATTACTGATTAATATCTCACACTAATTTATTTTTGTTGATAGAGATTGATCAATTTATCATAACAAAGCCTAAGGTGTTTCAAAAATGAACGAAGAACCAGTTCTTGTGTTATAATTACGAGATATTCCTTGCTGGTAGTTATACGTAATTTGAATTTCTCGCTTGATTTTCTTTAATAATGTATTTTCTTCTGGAAGATATAAAATTGTATTGAAACTCTATCTAGAATAAGAGGAATAGATGAAAAATAAATCTCGCATTCCTTAAACTGGACACTTAGTCTTTCTAAAGAGTCCCTATGGAATAAATTCGAGAATACGAGAATACCTATAATACGCAAGGTACCAAATATCCCGGTTGATTATACTAAATTTCATATTGTTTATATAAATTTATTCAAAATGTGTGCACCTTTCATAACCATAGTAAGATGATCATAATAAGTTAAGTGTAACAGCTTAAAAATGGACATATTTGATGACTATAAGGATAACAGTTATTTACCTGGGATTTTAATACATTATTGTGTGACATATTTTTTTTACAGACATAATAGTAAACATTTTACGTTAATCCATCGAGATCATTGTATTTTTACTGCCTCTGCCTTCGATGAGAGTTGTTGAAGTCCGGAATTTGGGTTCAAGAAAAATCACACTAAGGTTGAAGTAAATATTTAAGAGACATTGATTGCTACATTGTGCCATTTATTAGTTTATTTTTAAGAGTAAATACCAAAATGTAACAAATGTCTCAGATTTCACCTATTTATCAATATACATTAGCACGCTGTACTATGGGAGTCAGAAAGTGGACTCAAATTAAAGGAGGCGAATCTGCACGAATTGAAAAATTAATAAATAACAAATAATTAAACCATGTAGTAACTTCATTAAAATGCATGATAAAAAAGACAAAAAACGAGAAAAATGGAAGAAAAATCAGAATAATTTGCAATATTGTATAATAATTTGACTTATATAGATTAAAGGGCCAAAACTGCAATTAACTAACCAATGAGTACGCCATGTGATAATAATCTTGACCATTATTTGTTATTATACTCTCAATTTACCTCGCAAACGAAAATTATTCGCGCTCCAACATACATTGGTCGCTTGGATCATGTGTACAAAATTCGGGAAATAGATGCCAGAACTAGCAGACTCAAGGACTCCTTCTTCCCACGGACAATACGGGATGACAACTGTAGGGTCACACTCGGAGATAACAAAAATGCCACTTGCCACCCTCGGCGTCTAGGTAACAATTAGTTATACTCAATTGCATGCCCTTTCCTCCTGTGTGTTGTTGTCAAAATCCTTCCCGCATGACCGCATTGGAATGCCATTAAGTAATGTATTGCTGTTTGCAGTATTTTTTGCTCTGTTTTTGGAACCCTAAATTTCCCCTTCCATCCCTTGTCCCTCTCCGTGGGTGAGCCCTCCTCCTACCTGCAGCGTTGGGCCAGATTCCTCACCTTGGGTAGGAGAGAGTTTTATGTAGCACGTTCTTGTGGTGGTGGTATTTCGCCTAGCTACTTACTAAAATCTAGCTTGCACGTTCCTGATAAATTTCTTGCTGCATCCTGGGGTACAATTAATTGTTGTAGTTAAGTGTATGTACTTGCATGCTTGTGGAGTGAAGGGAGGTAGATGTGTGTTTGCATGCGCGTGGAATGATGGGATGTTTCTATGAATGTGTGCACTGCTGTGAATTGAGGTTTGCATGTGTGTGTTGGTTTTGAATGCGGTATTTCTTTTTTCCTTTTTTGGGTGGTGACCTAACACCCCCCCGCCACACGCCCTTGCGGCGGCTTGCGGGGTATTATGTAGATGTTGATGAAACTACATCTTGAGTTAAAGTCATTGAAGGAAAACTACGTGCTCAAGAATTTGGAATTAAAAAGACTTTTTAAGAAATGGAAATAAAATTAATAATGTAATCCATTTTTGCGTTATGTGATTTACTTTATTTTAATATGTTTAATTCATATAATTTTCATTTCCAGAAGTTTGCGTCTGGTTGTATTTATACAGTTTTAAGTTTTAAATGATAATTCAACAAAAGAGCAAAAGAACAAAAGAGAACAAAATTCAATATGGAAGAATTTATTTGAAAACTGGCAAACAAGTATGCTAATACTAGAGGATATTTTTCAAAGCTAATAAAAAGTACCCTATTATTTTATTAAGAACCTACACTTACTACGACAACTAGTAGATATCCAGAAGGACCACACCACGAAACAATTGTGGGCGTCATATGATGGAGAAAATCTACCGGCAATGTTCAACCACTTATAAATCAGTGCCACTTTACCAGAGAGACGCCAGTGAGGGAAATCGAGGGATGAAAGGACCTTGAAAAGGGAAAAAGGAAAGGCGTGAAAGAGAAGGGGAGTAACAGAGGCGTGTATATATAGATAACGGAGAAGAGGGAATGGAAGAGTGTGTGAGAGGGAGAGGGGTGCGCGAGGCGTCTAAATGCGAATCCACTGTCGCAACAATTTGGAATTCGTTCGCGGTATCGTCATTTCCTCAAAGCCCTTTTAAAGTGCTTGCTCAATCCTTTCACAGCACTCGCAGCCTTTGTAGTGCTGTGCGCACACGGCACGCTTAGCACTCCGGGCTTCTCTCCCCCTTTTCAGCTTCCCTGGAAAAGAACTGAAACGACCTCTTGTAGCAAAAACCTCCGACTCGAGATAGGGGGGGACCTGGGTATCAGCGCAACCGCGTCGCATCAGAAACTTTGAGAGCATCCGAAAGTTATCTTATTGCCGAAAGAAATAACGCGTGATGAGTGTAAATGAAGAGGACATTGGGAAGAGGCAAATGGAGTAGGCCGGGCTCAAGGGGTTGCGAGGAAAAGGGGTGCAAATGCCAAATGAGGAGTCTTGGCGAGAGAAGAGTATTTAACGGTAACTGTAAATTTGCTCTACTAATGAGTAAAATGATAGTTAAGCCAAAAGTAATGAAAATTTAGAGCATTGGTTACAAAATATTACATGTATACTGTTAACATCATCACTAAAATATGCCTAAAATAAACTTCAACATTAGGATTCATCCAAGGGAGCGGATGAGATATATTTATTTGGGAATTACGTACATAATATACCCTTCAGAGTTTACCGGAATGAAACATGTACGCATCATATAATCTTTACCAGGACAACAAGATAAATTCAAAACATACACTAAAAAATATTAGTCGCAAAAATTATGAATTCGAAAGATAGCTAGCCACGTTAGCAACATTCTCAGATTCATTACTAACGTCCCAGTGATTTACTGATAGGCTGAGAGCCTCTTGATTCTCCAAGAGAGCAGGCAATGGTTAAAATTTTAGGGAGATATAGACACCTGAGTTTTCTTCCGACATAGAGAGTATTATTATGACAGTATAATGCAGCGATAGATTCGACCACAGGAATAAAACAAGCGACACAGCAGACATATTCATATGCTCGTCCTTTCCTCGCACGATACGCAATCATAACCAAATGGCGCCTAAGAGTCCAAAAAAATTAAATTAACTTTATTATTAAAATTTAATGAATCAATAAAATACATCAATTATTTCATAATGTATACAGGCATTTATGTGAACGAGAGTTTGTCTATGATAGGATATATATTTAAGTAATTTTATAAAATAATTCTGCATGCACGGCTGGTGTCGTTACACACTCCGTTACACGTCTTTGTGACTGTTAACGGGGTATTTTATGTATGTAGATGTGACGCCGAATGAAAACTATGCACATTGGAAAACGCAATCTCCGAGGTAATTCTGGCTGAGAAACAGGTTCGCGCAGCTCTCAGTGCTAAATAGGCACAAACCCAACCTCCACTCCATCGGTGCCTCACGGCCAATCCCGTCACAAGACTTCGCCATGCTTCCGGCGACGCGATCAACCTCCATCAGATTCCGAACTGAAGATGTCGGGAGAGGAAAAAAAATTCCTCAACCACTTTCCCCTCCACGAGTTTCCCTATTGGAAGAGGGAGGATGAAATGGAAAGAGGGTGACTGGTGGGGGGTAGGGGTGGGAGAGGGAAAAACTCGTAAAGACGCTCTCCTCTTGGAAGCAGAAACTTCTCGCGCTTGTGGAGACGCGAGTTACCCCTTTAATGACCTCGAAAACTGCCTTCAGCGCCTTCCTTTTGAAAACCCCTTTTACGTTGCCATCCTCCCTCCCTGAACCATTACCTCCCCACTCTTCTTTCATCCACGGTGTCACCATGCCTCACCCACCTCTGTTTTCCCGCCTCGCTCCCACCATTCGCCCCATCCCCCTCCTCTCCAATACGCACCGCCTCATTCGCTTTATGGCATCAGGAATCTTGAGCGGGCTCTCATCAAGGAGCGTAATCTCACAATCGGAAGCTTCGACACTCTTCTCCCTCTCGTTACTTATGCTCGGCTCACGCGTGGAGATCTAGTTGCCGACTGCGCGCGGCCTACGCTCCCCTCTCTCCCCTCGCTCTCAATTTCGCGCCATTCTCTCCTCATCCACCCAGCTGTCATCAACCGCCGTCCTAAGCGCTCTGCAACAATTACAGTAGTCGTCTATCTTCGCAGGGAAAGCTAAGTCGACGAATTTCATTGCTTTTGACCCATCATTTTCACGTCACTCCCTCGGTTACATGCTTTCGAGAATTCAATTTATGCCCTGTATTACGCATTTTGCGCCGCGATTTCAAATATAAAATTGACAGGAATAAAATAAGATAAATGTTAAATTTTGATTAAATTTTAATTTAAAAAAAATGGTAATTGATAATGAATTCCGTACCGCAAGTGCCATATTACCGCAATAATCTGTAAAACAACCAGGTTTTCAATACAATTATTCCATGTGAGTAATATAACAATAATAAGAAGATTAATTACTTTCGCCGAAATAAATAGATATTTTTATTGAAAAAGTAGTCTGTAACCATTTTTATACAAACGGCATTACATTATGAGCACTTATAGCTAAATTTTGAAGAATTGGACGAACGGAGAATCAATTGATTAAAAAAAATCAAAAACGTCTTTTCATTTTTTCAAATATATTTTTTCTATATAATTATTCTTATGTATTTTTTTTAAAGTTTTTCAAAATTTATTAGCATACTGTGTAAAAAGAGCATGACCTGCGTGCAATTGTCACCGTAAAAGCTACCGGACGATTGCTTGCAGGGCATCATTCATATCGTTCGGACTTAAGTTTTGCCTTCTTCAGACAAGCTAGGAGGTCAGTCCATAGGTCACAGACATAATACCATCTCCACTGGGAAAAAATTTGATTATTATTCTCCGACAAGAGTTAATCACGATTCCGCACAAATGAAATCGCCACCAACTCTTTTAACGACTGCTCGAAAGCCACGAGTTCCTTCTCTCCCCTGACTTTCTCCATAATTCACTGCAGTGTAATCCTTTCTGATCCCCCTTGCATCTTATGAACTCCTTCAGTGTCATCGACTAACCCCTTCCTCAAACCGTTTCCCGAGCGTTCATTCTGCACCCATTCTTACTCATCACTTTTTTCCCTCGCTTTAACCCTTCCAATGTGGAGTCAGCGGGGATTCCCAAATGGAAGATTAGCGGTCATTTGAACCACTCTCTCGCTCCGTGCTTAATTTCCTCTCGGAACAAGTCACATGGCTCTTCGCTTCTCCTTCCGTCCCATCTCACGAAGAGGGACTCGCAATGTAGCGATACATGGTGAGGAAGCAATGCTCATCGCGCTGAGGAGAATGCGAGTGAATCATCTCGCCGCTGTGGCGAGGAATGATTCTTTTCGAGCGGAATAAAAAATCTTTACAGTTAGCATAGACCGATGGGGAGGGCTTTCAGCAGGCATGGACTGGGATCGAGGAGGGAGTAGGACTAACTGGGGGGAGGTTGAGAAGTAAATTTGGGAATCTTGTGCTATCTGGTACGGCCTGGTGGGTAATAAAAAGCTCCGGGCGAAATTCCGTCTCATCAACGGCTGAATTAAGTCCCAGGATATATACCCGGAGGGGTTGAAGGGAGTTGGATTGAAATGTATTGATGTGTGAACTATGAGATTCCGGAGTTTATAACCCAAAACGTCGGCGATAACTTTTCTAACAATCGTATCGTTTATGCGATGCGACTATGGTGATAAGTTATACTTTTAATGGAGACGTTTAGGGTGTTTGAAGTCTTTCAGTTGAATTGAAAGCCAAATCAGATCGAAAATTGTTATCTTAATCTAAAATGCTCTTCCGCAATTTCAGTGAGGGAATAAATTACGTTTTCTTTAATTAAAAACTTTAATGTCGCTTTTTAAATTAAGTTACGATGCATATTTTAAGTCCTACACATTTTAATTAAACACAGAAAATATATTTACTACGCTAAAATTGAATTAAGTAGAATTGATTTATTTTTGCAAAAAAATAAATTTTGAAGTTACCTGTGGGCAAAAATTCATACTGCGAGTTTTATATCATTATTAACATTTTACGACGTCCAGTGAACTAAAAACACGAAACTTAAGCAGAAAATGAAGACAAACGCCAAGCGGGAACATTAGGCAGACGCAGAAACAAATAATATCATAGGAATACCGTTGGGACTTAATGAGTTTACATAATGTGCTCGAAGACATGCTCAAAATAAACCGTTAATACCTCCGTGGCCCCTTGCGTTAGTAAATCCCCATGCGGATCTAGGCCCTTTTGCTGAATCATACAGTAAAAATACTCTATGATACGTCAAAGTTTCTTTTCACTGAGACAAATTCCAACTCATTAATAAATATCTACTAGCTAAACTGAGCACTATGATGACCTACAATGAAAGTAAAGTAAAAATTCATTAAATTAAAAATATTATGCAAAGAATATGGCAGTATGAATTGTACTTTACACGTTCTCAACAACTCACAAGTATGTACTCAGTACATTCAAAGAGAGAGAACAGAGAGACCCGATGGTTTCATGATCACCGACTTCCTTGATAGCGCTAATGCTACGAGAGAATCTAAGGTCTTTCAATGACAAAGGCTCCCTAAAATTTCTCACACGGGAAATTAATGTTATTTATAGTTATGAAAATACCGCAGAAATAGCAAAGCAACACTTTCTCAATCGGAATTGGGATTCACAAGATAAACATTACTGGACATTTAAACTTAAAATATAAATAAAACACAGGCTCATTCCTGGAAGGTGTAACGCAATAATTTATTTGCAAATTTATTGAATAACAAAACTATCAGGAGTTCAAGTAAGAGCCAATTATTCGATTTTAATTTATCAAAGCATTTTCAAATAAAGCTAAGGAAATATATTTGAAATTATGGGTAAGAATTTCCAGTAACCTTAACCCGTAATCGATATATCGTATAGTGAAGCGGAATGGAACAATTACACGTTGGAAATCATATAATTGCATACAATTTGTCTCCCGGGCCAAATCCCATCACACACGGGTATGCGATGACAGTTGAAAGAGCACTTCTTTCCTAGGTGTGTAGTGTTTAAAGTTTCCTTGACAAATCAAATTATCCAATTAATGGATATTCGCTAGCATAATACCAATCAGTCAACAACAGCTTTGATAGAGAAGAATCAAAAGTCTCCATGGCGACCACATCCACTCCGGAAGATATCTTATACCACTAAATTTTCAATTTAAATACATGTCATCTCAATATCGAGCATGTATTGATGAGACTAGTTAAAACTCCATGATGAACTCCAAATCTACCAACCACATAGCATCAAGTTTAGAGAAAAATTATTTTAAAAATATGTCCTGTTAAAATATGGAAGATGCAAAGATAAGAGAAATATTGCATCGGCAATAATGTGCATCTAAAATTCGGTAAGCTCCTTATGATTAAGGTTTGATTGCTGAGTTACGTCAACTTAGACAAAGTGCTAGTACATTTCTAAAAATTAACTTAGAGTTGTTAGCTGTGAGCAAAATATAGAAGAATTAATAGTTTGGATTGGTGGATTGTTAAAATGTACTCGAGATCTATGGCGTGCATTTAAAATAGTTTTATTTTCTGAAGACTTAAATACGGTCCAAACAGCATCATTCCACGTAGGTGGACTTTAGAAAACATATTGTAGATTATAGGTTGAATATGCAGATATGGACGCAAGAACAGAGTAAAAACCGTGGAATTCACCCAGGAAGTGATATGTAATAAGCTATTAAACCTAGTTTCAGTCATTTATGCATATGACTCTATTTTTCCATAATCACGAATCGCAGCTCATCTGGCATGCATATTGGGATGTTTAACGACTTAAATATTTTATTAAATATTGAATTCGGATTTCAACAAATTAAATTTCATTCTTTCATTCCTATGACATCATTTCTTGTACATTGCATCATAATAAAACATAGCATTTTTATCACGTGACTGATTCGGAGTCACCACCTAAATCCACTAATCCTATTGAGTGGTTAACAAGAAACAATCTCCAATTTTAAACAAATGTCCCAAATATTATTTCCCTTTCCTTTCCATCGATGAAAACAACCTTTCCTAATTGCCTTTGGAAGCCATTTAGAATGTGTTAGGGGATAGAGATAGAAAATTTCCCATTAGAGAATAATATCGTAGTGATATCTACAATATTATTTCTATAAGGATTAGTAATGAAAGTAATTCGTGTAAAATGGTGGACTGAATTTCAGCCTCATGAACATAGCTATATTATTTTAATTTATTTTTATTATTAGTAATTATATTTCAATCTATGTCAATGAGCACCCAAATGGTGCAGGATAATTTTCAAACCTAATTTAAAGTTTGGAAGAGGAAATAATATATCTGTCTTAGGATTGATTTAAACAATACCCAAAGGCAACAAAACAATACAATCGAAATATTTCATGGGAATATTTCCAAGACGCCTTAGAGAAACATTTTTCAAATAAAAAGGGGCTAAATGAGAAAAATAGCGATGAGAAGAGGTTTAGGTGAAAGAAGAGAAAAAAACCACGCGAAATTCCTCGTTGGCTAAGATAATAATCACTAATAGGAATTGATCCCGCGCGTTTTCATTAGATCTCTATACAAAACATCAACCGGCATGGGGGCGGAGTTGATGTCTGAGAGAAAGACTAACAGTGGAAAAGCGCCGTGCGAAAACGAACGAGGTTCGGGAATCTGACAGAGGGAGAAAGAGAGAGCGAGAGAGAAGGAAGCGTGGAGGAGACGAGGGGGCTGATGCTAGGAGTGGAAAGGGTGAATTGGGCGTACGGAGGCGGGTAATAAGGGGAGGAAATGGATAAGGGAGGAGGGAGATGCGATGGGGAAGAAGGGGAGAGGTGGGGAGAGGATGAGGAGATGTGAGAGGGAGAGAACTGGAGATGGTTGCGGGCTGGAGGAAGGGAGTGTGTGTGCACTCGAAAAAGAAAGAAATGAAGAGACGGAGAGATGAACGGGGGAGACGTAGCGGTGGGTCGGAGGAACGGGGGGGGAGTGGGGGAAAGGGCTTGGCTTGGTTTTTGAGAGAGAGGAGTATGGGGGTTTGGGGAGAGCGCTGGCTACGGTGGTGGGGAAGGGGCGCCTCTTCGCTGCGTCTTCAAACCGACGTCCTTATCATCCCCTCCCAATGCCCTATCTTACCCCGCGGCGACATATCCCTCCGACTCTCTCTCTCTCTCTCGCCCCCCCCTTTTCCTCTCGCCCAACTGTACCCATCCTATTCTCCTCTTCCTCTACCCCCTCCGTCGAATTTTCCTCCGGCACCCCTTCTCCTGCGAGGCCCGGTCTTCGGCCTTACGGCCCCAAGTTCTACCCCGCCACCCCCGCCCCACCTCCCTACCGATCCCGTCGTCTTAACTGGAGTAGTCAGCCTGGATGACGCTTCTTGCATTAGCCGGAATCTTGGGTTCATTTGGCCCCACGGGAGGCTTTCAGCTCTCATTAATGCCGCAAGCATCTCCACCTCCTACTCCGATACCTCCCTCACCTCTCCCCATTCCCCCGCCCGTCCCTCATTCCTCCACCCCTTACCCATGCCAGATCCCCCCATCCTCCCCAGAACACCCTTCTCCCCCTAAACCTCCCTCACGAGCCCATGGGAACTCAAACGAAAGACCAATTAAATGGAGGCATCTTCACTCTCTCTCTCTCTCTGTCCTCCTTCCCTTGCTCCTTCACCTCTCTCTCCTCTCCGTCTCGTCCGCCCTCAGATTTACATAGAGTTTCCGCGGAGATGTATTGCGGGCAGGGGGAGAAGGAATACAGCATTTGGGACGTTAGGAAAAACAAAATTTGGCGAGATAGCAGAGAAATGATTCCGTCAACTACTTTCAAAGTAAATAAAGCGAATACGAGAATAGCGAAAGGAGCGGAGATAAGTGAGTGAGTGAATGATGTTTCACTCCGTTCCGAGCATATGAAGAATCTCATCGTTTTTCACACACGCCCAGATAAACTACCATGGTACGGAAAGTGAGGAGCGAGTGTTCTTGGGCACTCATTGTTATATATGTTGCTCGTGTTTGGGCTGAATTTGGTGGTGCAAATGTTATCTAGTACTGGTGCAAATATGGATGCATTATTAATTTATTGACTTCATGGGGCTTAAAATGGAAGAGATTGATTGAATGAAAATTTAAGTTGATGAACAGATTTTAAGATCATGAGTTTGAACGGGTGAATCTTAAATATGAAATTTATCTTTACACAAAACTCAAAATATATAATTATCGTCCTTTATAATTTGAAATATCCCACCATGCCATGCCAAACCTAAGTAGCACTGTGATAAATAAATTAAAATCAAATTTGATGCATAGAATCTCTAAGTTACTGGAGTGGATTTTGATAATTAGGCACGTAAGCTGTAACATATGGACCGTGATGTCCACCGAAATAAAAAGTATGCTCATTTCAATTCTTTTTAATTAAGCCTTGCTATTTCTAATTAGTCATGCTTTCCTTTATTTACACAATTTAGCCTTTACGATGCCATACATAAAACAGTTCTCCAAAAATTTCAAACCAGTATTTTTGGTTTTGAATTAGAGGCATTTAAGGAAAATTTACCACGAGAAAATTTTTCGATAAACACAGAAGTCTACAAAACCAGTGTATCACAGTCAAATCACCACAGGTGCACAAGCGTCGTATTAAAAACATGGACGTACGTATGGGGTAATCTAGGAGTAAAACGATAGAATTTCATAAAATATGAGGCTTTTTGTTTGAATCGTGCATCTACAATGTTTTGTTCATCTTGCCTCGCAACCGCAGCCAACCTAATGATAAGCCGATTCCGGGCTTAACTGCAGCCTATCTGGTTTGAACATAAGCCTCTCGACCGAATTTTGCCGCGCGTGAGCGTGAAATGGGACAAGAAAAGCACATTAATTAATAGAATGTGCCTGCGTCATTCACCAGATAATGGAGCGGATAACGTCAAATAATCTCGTTTCCAATTCAGGGAGATTAAGTTCATAAACACATGGCGAAAAATTAATTGCATGCTCCGAACTAGACAACGGTAGGTATGCATTCTCATGAAACGGTTGAAGACTAAGTAATTAGAACATTTGGATAACAGTGGGGCGTAAACGGAGGCGGAGTGGGAGAGGGGGGGGGGGGAGAAATAATTCATAAGCACCGGCCGGTCGCTCGCTCCCAAAAAAGTGCTGAGGATGAGCGATGGGATGTCGGGGAGGAGGGGAGGAGAGTGGAGCTGCGTGGTTGACTGTGGGACAGCGTGTGCTTCAACGACAATCCCTCCTCATCCCGATCACACTTGCATATTTTTCTCTCTTCCCATTATCCTCCACAAAAGGGAAGAGGAAACCCTTCATTTCCCTGTTCTCCCTTACTCTTTTTCTCCCCCAACTCCAGCCTTCCGATTCGACCCCCAACCCCCCGCCCCGCCGTGAGAAATCTCCACCTCCCTTCCCCCCACCTTACGACTCCTCACATTCCATTCGGCCGAGTGAGTTGGCAGTGGAATGGGGGGTTGAGAAAGGGGAAAGGGGGTTTTGGGGGGGGAGGAAGATGGGGAAAGAAGGGTGAAAGAGAGAGAGGGGGAGAATGTGTCTTCTCGTCCACCCCACCCCCTCCCCACGCATCCCATCCCTCGCTTGGTGCCCCCTTCCACCTTATGCGTGCACTGCACCCCCGGAGATGCGCTCAGAGAGGGTGGGGAGGCGCGTGAGGCATCATCGGAAACACGGCGGGGGGCAGGCAAGCGGGAAGGGGGCAGAGACGTGGGACGGCACGTAGCGAGCAACAATGAGCCCCGTGGCCCCGGCGGCGGGCCGGAGCACGCTCTCGGTTGCACGCACACGCATCTGCGCGGAGGCACGGGCGCACGTGGAAGCACGCACAGACAAACAGCAACTGCCGCAAAGAGAGAGAGATATAGAGATGGGAGGGGATTTGGGAGAAGGGTTCGGAGGGAGCATGTTGTCGCCGCCGATGCACAATGAAAATGCAAGGGTAGGGCAGGGGTGTGGGAAAGGGATGATGATGATGATTATAACGAAGGGGATGGGAAAGGGAAGCGTTTTTTTTATTTTCCGGCTCCGGTTATTTTCGCCAGCGAGTGGGGAAGGGTGGTTGAGTGGGAGAGATGAAAATGGAATTTTGAAGGGAGAAGATGAACAAGAGATGGGGTAGGAGCGGACAACAAGTTTTTGGAGGGGGGAAAGAGAGAGAGAGAGGAGGGTTCAAGGTATCATGACGGTAGGAACTGGATAGAGATAAGGATAGGGCAGCGCAGTCTCTTACGTCCCCCGCCCCTACACAACGTTAAGGTTGCTTAAATGAAACGAGTGCGCTGGGACGGAAAGGCCCTGCCGAATATTTAGGCGGATCCGTTGCATACAAGATTAGTTTGTCGGATTAACCCTTTGAGAACTAACTCTATCTCTTCTTATGCATTTATTTTTAGATAAGCGGTGTCTAGACGTATTTGCAGAGTTGTAGTTGGAACTGCTCAAATTTGAACTGAAATGGTTAAGGAATTTTTCCGAACTCTGAGTTGCCCTGAGTTTTTATTTAATTATGAAAAGTCCGTTAAGAATTAAATCAGAGTAACCTTATTAAATAGTAATTAATCTAATATAA
This sequence comes from Hetaerina titia, assembly GCA_037158775.1. Classification (NCBI taxonomy): domain Eukaryota; kingdom Metazoa; phylum Arthropoda; class Insecta; order Odonata; family Calopterygidae; genus Hetaerina; species Hetaerina titia. Next base: position 78,336,229 of record CM073775.1, on the reverse strand, counting down.
AGACAGATTTTGAACTATCAGTAACTACTGTTTTATTTGACGCGTCGCCTGATCTTCTTTTTGTTTACCATATTTTATTTCCATCTTCATTTCTTCATCATTTTTCCTGACTTCAGGTTTTCCAAAGAAGGTGTAAACTCTCTTCATCTTTCCCATTCAATTGACGTTCTCCCTTCTATCACGACCTTCAGCTACGAATTACCTCAAAAATTTTTCTCTTATCCACTTTTTCTGCCCATTCAAATTTCGTCTAGCAACTTCCTATTTTCTCTCACCATGTTTGAAACTTGTTAGTTTCTCCTTTTACTGTTATACTTATTTTCTATGAGTCTTTAATTAATATATATAATAAGATATCTTATTTTGCCTCTTTTTTCAGTGCTTATTTTATCTTCTAATTTTTCCTCTAAAAACTTAATTTTGCTTTAAAATACCGCCTGAAGAAGTCAAATGTTACTCCTGGTTTTGCTTATGACTACCTACTTTATGATCTTATTATTTTGGTATTATTACGACTAATATTTATATCAATTTTCTCAATTGGCGCTGTAAACCACTTCACAATAAATGTATTCCCTTGGTTGCCTATGCATTTCTTGATCATCTTTAAATCTGACGTATTCACCTACTCAGCTACAATTTTTTTTCCAATATATTCTCGTTCCAATTCCCCCTCAACATTACGTATTCCTAATGGGTATGTTTTCAATTAATTTTTCTTATTGAAAACACAAACTGGAAGTCTTTTCCGATTACTTATTTCCGGTACGCACATTTGCATTAATACTAAATTGGTCGGGCTTGCTTTAATTTATACCAATAAAATTCTATGAGTCGCTTAATCAATTATCACTAACCTTCTCCCCAGTTTGCCATTAATTACTACTGCTACTCAAGTTTGATTGCCCAAAACCCTACTTCAATTACTCTCTAATTACCAACTAGGGTATTACCCCATTTCACCTCCTACAGGCTCCTCATTTCTACACCATCTTCATCCATTTTTATCTTATTTTCCAACTCCTCTGACCTCAGAATCATCCAAATAGTGTGCATGTTTTAATAGTTTTTTAATTCTTCTGTGTCATATTATCCACTACTTCCAGCATAGCTATGCAAGGATTTCGTTTAATAACGACCGTGGAGACCTTGTACCCCGCACCGTCGTGAGCGGTAACTTTTACAGAGGGCCAGCGTCCATAGGGATGTTTCCACCGGTGTAGTTGTTATGCTCGAGTTTATCTGAGTCTTGCAGTTAACAAGAATCCTCATCCGTTTGCATTGACTAAATGAATGTCATCGTAAATGCCATTTCATGAAAAATAATTTAGAAAGTTTGCAGCTGCTTTACAGAGGCATGGGAAGAACTGGAGGTAGGAATGAAAGTCGGAGGGGAATTTGTAAAATCGGTTAGGGTTGCTGATGATCAAGCATTAGTTGCTCAGTCAGCCAAGGGGTTGCAAGCACTGTTGAGTGAATTGGAGGTTCAGTGCGATAAATATGGGATGAGAATCAATATTAATAAAACAAAAGTTATGCGATTTTCCAGAAAGAAAAAGGCTAAGCTAAATATTAAAATAGGCGGGGAAAGAATAGAGCAGGTAGAGCAGTTTACATATCTCGGAAGTGTTTTGGACCAATACGGTCAAAGTGGTAGGGACGTAAGGAGAAGAATTGCGCTAGGCAAGGAGGCTTTCTCAAGGAGGAGGGAGTTGATGACGGGGACGTTGAGTAGGGATGTTAAGACAAGACTCGTAAAACTCTGACATGGAGTGTAGCTATGTACGGTGCGGAAACGTGGTCACTGAAGCAGGAGGATAGACGTAGATTGGAGGCTTTTGAAATGTGGGTGTGTAGAAGAATGGAGAAGGTGAAATGGACCGAAAGGAAAACAATTAAGGAAGTACTGGAGATGGTGGGTGAGGAGAGGGGTTTGTTGAGAGAAATCCTATGGAGGCAGGAAAAATGGATGAAAGGCATATTGAGCGGTCGTGGGATGTTAAAGAGGGTAACAGAGGGGAGAATATTAGGCAAACGAGGAAAGGGCATGACAGGATAGGGATGCTGGACGGGATGAAGGGAGGAAAGAGGTACACAGAGATGAAGAGGGACCTGATGTAGAGTAGGTTGCTGGATTGGGTCTTGTTTGGAATTACAAATTGTTAATTTGGTAGTTGTGTCCATTCAAAAACCTACCTTAACCGGTAGATTACCTAATAATAAAATAATTATATATATATATGCATGTCGTATATACATAAGGAAGATCTCAAAGAAGTTGGACTGGAGACAGAAGATGCAAACAACAAACATATAATTAACTCCCTCCTTAGGGCTCACAAAATTTCAGCAGATGTGACAAATAGAAGGGCTGTAGATATTTCAGATGAATTTAGAAAATTAAGATCATAGCGAATGAAAAGGTACTGGATGGATTGCAAGAATCGAATAGTACAATCATAAAAGAAAAGGTGTAGATGGAATGACTTCGACGGTCAACTTAGGGAATAAATTGGATGTTTTGGAATTGGAACTCTTGGGATTAATTGGATGGTGCCTTTTCAGCGATGATAGTGAATAGGCATTATTAGGGTCATCGTACTAAAATAGGACATAGCATGAAAATAATATTAGAGAGATCAAGAGTAGAATTAACTAGATGCCACATTTCCCGTGAATGTTAAGTAATCAAATTAACTGCAAGACGACCATGCTTAAGGGAAAAATTATCATTTTACACGTTTGTTACACATTTTTTCACAATTCAAGTAATCTACAATGGATCAATTATTTTATTTGATCACTATTACTCTCATTAGAAGCTAATAAAGAAATAATCGACGAGGATTATTTTGCAAGGATTGGAGAGGGTCATAAATTCTATTCAACAATAATGATAAAACTTCAGCAGTTGAATTACCACTTATTGTTTAAATTCCATCAAGTAAACATTTTTCTTAACACTTAACTGTCTTAAAACATTGTGTTTTAAGGATGTTTTTTTAAGTGCTTTCATAAAAAAATTGCGTTCGTAGCTGTGTTACTCGTATTTTCTCCATGACGGAATATATGAAGTAAAATCAGCAATTCAAAGGATATTAACTGAATGAATGGCTAATGCTATCCCGATCAGGACGAAAGATATTTACATTTTTCCTTCCTAAAATCGTTTACATAAACGGGTGGTTTCCTTACAGTAAACGCTGGAGCATGTCCTGCAGTTCTTTGAAGCTTACGTCGTGTATTACATCTGTCCTCTCCAAGTGAAATATAACATGCCAATGTGAATACATGTTATGAGAAACCTTTTCAACCGGAAAAAAATGAAAAAAATATGCGCTCGTTAAATTAAATACACTATTACCCTGAGTAACATTCATATGTGATTGGACTCGAACGAGAAAAGGTAAAAGAAAAATAATCCGAATTTCTGAATTTTATGGGAGAAGCGATATTCTAAGGATGAAGAAACGGAAGGAAGGGGAAAACTTCGTGTAATGGTGAATGGAGGAGAGGAGGAGACGTCGCGTGAACGATGAAAGAAATACAGTTCCTGTGGGGAATAAAAAGCGAAAGTATTGCCCCCAGAGAGAAGTTTTTTGCTTTTTGCGAGAGGCTTGAAACACAAATTCAGACTCGCGCACTCACACGGAGTTCCAATTGTAGGGCCATTATCCGGTAATAACAAGTCACCCAGGGACAGAAGAAATGCGGTGACGTTATTCATTCTCTTCCCTTTATGCATGCATTTTGTCGTTCACCAAAAATAAAAAAAAGGAGGAACAAAGGGAAGGACAATGAGAATGTGTAGCGGAGGGACGGGAGGAAAACGGGAAAGGGTGAATACTTTTTTGAAGGCACCCGGAGAAGGCATTGAGGCATGGTCAATTGATCCTTTTGTTGGTTTGCGGGGCGTCTGAAAGTTTAATATGCCTATCGTAGACGAAGTGATATTGTGGAAAAGATGAATGGTCAGAGAGATAGTTCTGCCATGGATAATAAACTTTGCAGACAGTTTTGCAAACACTTAATGTCAGTCATTTTTAAATATGAAGACATACCTCTATTATTGAAATTACTTTCTACTAGTGACTAAAAACATGCACATAAGACTGGGCTCTCAAGTTTCTAGCAGCCAATTTATGTGAGCACTCATGAAAGCCCGATAGTTATTTGAACGAAGGGATTTGAGAGAATGTGTTTGACATGACAAAACTTGTTGCAGTACTTAAGGAATGTAGTTCCTTAGAATATGAGCTTGAGAAATATAGCTATTCTTTTATTAATAGGAATAAAACTGCCATACCATTCCCAAAAACTTACTTCAAACAAATTGCGGAAAAAACACTCGTCTCGGCTGCTTAAAGTGGTGAAAAAATAAAAATACGCGAACCCGGAATTATAACATGAAAGATGGAAGTGTTTGAACCACGTAAATAATTAAGGTGCGCAGTGTGAAATTAATGTATAAAACATACAAGTGTCTCATTTGTTCAGATAAATAATAAATAAAAAATATGTTTCGATAAAGTAACCACAGTGCCGTGTGACAAAAGAAAGGAAAGCGCTGAAAATAAAAACAAAAGCTTTTTATAAAAAATTACAGAGGTGTAAGAATGGAAGACAATAGATGCATAAAGAAGATCGGTGAAGGGAAGGATGTGGGAAAAAGAAAGGTAGTGAAAGAGGGAGGGAGGAAAAGAGGGTTGGACGAGATGAGAACGAGCTGGAGGACAAAGTGAAATGTTAGACAAAGAAACAAACGGGGACGGACGCGCGAAGTTGAATTCCAAAAATTAAAATCACTAAGTCGGAATACAATGAAATATACCTTAAGGCGATGATTAGGAAAGGAAAGAGAGATATTTTTGTCTAGAAAAATATCGTTAACCAATGAATAACACCTGATATAAATTATTTTTTTTGGGATATAACAGTACGACATTAAAGTGGAAAGCTCATATAAGAGGCGGCTAAAATTGTGTAAAGTTATACATGGATTAGACCTTCTAAGTTCAAATATATAACGAAGCCAGATTGAAACTGTAAATTGCTTACTATCTATATGTGATTCAATAACATCGCCAGAAAACCAGGGTAAGAATGTTATTTATTTATAAAATGGCGTTTTTACGAAACATTTGGTCCGAGTTTAATAATTTCGTAATTTCACAAATTCGAAAAGTCGGATCGGAGGTCATCGTTTTTCTAATGTGAACTCATCAGCCGTCGAATAACATGCAATTTTTCATTGGTTATTTTTTAAATTTGGACAATTCCAAATAAAACAATTTATTTGAACACTTGTATTAATAAATTCGCCCGACGGCAACAAAACATTTTACTCAATGCTTTCTCATGATGTATCTAAGATGAAATTGTTCTTGTAATATAGGATACGGATTAAATTTAATATTTAGTGGATATAATCCCAAAATTATTTGCAACTCCATTAACATGACCATCTTCCTTTGAATTTAAATATTATCGTTTATATATATATATATATGTATATAATAATAATATATAACAAAAACCCCCTTCCCCACATGTCCTGTGTTCGTCTTTTATGTGTTTTCCTATCCCTTTTCCTAGTACCTATTTCTATGTTTGAGTGAATATTTGTGCGCCGTATGGCGGGACTTCGTATTTGAATATATATATATATACTATATATATATATATATATAAGAAAACCAAGATGGGCGACTTTGATGTTATATTGGTTTTAGCTAGATTTCGTACTCCATAATTACGAAGCATTCACGCCAATAGGAAACACCCCTGATCACATTAAAATGTAGATATCGGGAAATTTTATGTTATAAATAAAAAATATTGCATACTCAGTTCAAGTATTAAGAATATTTTATAACAACTTCATGATGAATTGAGAAGAAGGTATCTCATAAATATACGCTCTTACCGAAAGAGTATTTCAGGATGAGCTTAAAACTAGTCCTTTTTAATTAGAAGCGTTACTACAAGGTTTATTGCTACAGATTTGAAGGGTTCACAACAAGTATTTGACCATCACCTAAGCTCTCAAACTTTGAGAAACCTTTAATCAATCGTATTTTTCCTATCCCAAGGAGAAAAAAAGAAATAATGCGCCAAGAAACCAAATCGGTGGCCGTAAAAAGAAGACTAGACCATTGAGTAAAGACTTGGCCTTTATCGATAAAGATTGTGCCTCTAGGGTGGGTTGTCACGATGGTGAATTCTGGGTTATAAAGTTAGTGGAACGCTTGGGAACAGAAATACAGAAATAAGAAGAAGGATTATGTGAGCGGAATATATAGAGACATCAAGAAAGAGAAAGGGACCGGTTAGGGAGAAGGTTACGAGAACGTAGAATAGAGAAGACCTGGTGGAGAGCAACTGGAGAAGGGAAGGGGGATTGAGAAGAGGGAGAGGGATGATTTCTTGAGGAAGGGAGGAGATGGGGAAGAAACCAAAAAAAGAGCAGAGAGGGGATGAGAAAAGTGGGGGACGCGCGCGCGTGTTTGTTGGACCGAAATCACGGGGACAGATAAAATTTTTGCCGCCTCGTCGAGGCGAGAGACGGGTGATGTGAAGCGAGGAAGGTGTGAGGGGATGAAGCAGGGAGAGGTGACGAGGAGGAGTAATGGAAGGAAGAGGCCGCACGGAGAGGGGGAGATGTCGGAGGTGCGGGAGAGGAGTGTGGAATGAGGCGGGAGGTTCGAACGCCTGAGGGCGAGGTGGAGATGAGCCGCGAGGGTGAGGAGCGATTTGCGCAAACGGTGTTGCCGGATTTCCTGTTTTCTGGCGGAGTATATAATCTGTACAACATACATTTATGTGCCCCTGGCATACTCCTCTCAACAGGAGCGATTCGTCCCGTTCCTTCCCTGCTGTGATTGGCATTCGGGCGTTAGGGGGAAATTAAATCATCGTTTTAAAAAGATAAAATTATTACAAAAGATTGCCTTCCCACAAATATTTCTTGAAATTTAATCAAAAACCATATTTCTACTTCTAGTTCAAGCACTTGAGTTGCACGAAATTGATAATTAGAAAACCGTAAAGTTAAACGTTCTGCTCATCAAATTTTAAGCCGTAGGAATTTGTTGAATCCAGTATCCGATCCATAAAATTGACATGTAAAACTCTCTCCAGAATATTCCATTGTGTTAGAGGAAGTATTTCTTTAAACCAAAAGAGTCTCCTTATAAAAATTAAGTTTCCACACCTTAGAATCTTGCTCAAAGTGGCATACAAAAACTAACATCTGAATCAAAAAATGTCCAAGTGAACGATAAACCATTCGTTATTTTGAATGATTTGGAATTCTCACTTCGATTTTCAATGTTCAGAAGCAATAAAAAAGTAGCATACTGATTCTCATATGTCAACTTCATTGAACTAGTAAACCAGTAGAAAGAATCGGTTGAAATGAAATGAATGAGATGAAATCGGTTTCGAACTTTTAGGCAAAAACAGAAATCAGTATTTTTTGCCAATCTCAATAGATTTGAAGCTCATTTGTAACAATAAAAAATATTTTTAATTAGCTTAAGAATCTATGTCAATTGCAAATAATAAGAAATATTTGATTAAGATAATTAGTTCAAGTCGAATTACTTTTCATACAGCAAACAGTTTTGTTTTTAGGTATTCAGCTATGCAGGATATTCATAAATCGTATATATCTAAGTTTACATTCTTCTAAAATTACTGACTTGGAGCTATTTTTTCGGAACCTGACGAGAAACACAATTTTCCTTAAATACTGTACCGTCCAAGTGGACAAAACACTTTGTAAAAAAATAGGCCTTTCGATTTTACGAAATCCTTCCAGGTGATTACATCTTTTAGATTTCATTATGTAACATAAGAAATTTTGGGATTACAATTCTTTTATCTCATAGGACTTCAATTTGTTACAAATACAGTGAAATTAATTATAACTCTACGTTATACTCCTGGTCTAGAGCGTTGGACTGCTGACCGGAGGGACCGAGTTGGATGCCCGGTAATGCCACTCTAGGCATTCTCAGTTTCACCCGAGCTGTGTGACCTTTTGAGTATTAGAACTCCCTGGAAAACCATATGCGGCACAGGGAAAGGAACTGGCCCCCATATTCTGATGTGTGAATTTCACACGCACAAGCCGTTGGGCTAAGTATTGGATGGACTCTACCATCACATTCCAAAAGGTTCATAACTACGTTTATGGGTTAAAGAGTCCAAGTAAAATATTGGGTAGCAAAGAAGCCTTAAGGCTTCTTTGCTACCCATCACTTGTCACTTACTGTTTAATTATAGCAATTATTACAACCCATATCTGAGAAAATATGCTCGAAGGAACCCGATATTAGAATTAGTGCATGCGGACATTTTTTCGTAACTCAGTTTCGGATTAACCTGTGATAATACCTGCGCCGACATTTACATATTGGCTTGACAACTCACGAAGGCAAGGATTGTGGGCAGAAGAGGCAGGCGTGACGGGAGAGGAGAGCTGGAGAGGATTGTGAGAAACGGGATAGAGATTCTGAGGAGGGTAGAAGGGAAACACGGAAGAATTTGCTGTGTGTGGAAGGAAGGAAGGCTACGTGGGAGGCGAGGGTGTGGAGTTTGGTGGAGAGGAAAGAGGTTCGGTTTTGGTGTTTGGATGAATTCCCGGAGTAGAGCGGGTCGTAGGAATGAGGCACGCATGGTGTGGAATGAGGAAAGAAGGTCGGAGAGAGAAATAAGGGGAAGGAGATGCCGCGCGATGGGAATGCACTAAGGGGGAAGGCGCAAGAAAGGGGATGGAGAAATGGGCGGCAAAGCGATCCAAGGAAGCGTGTAAGCAAGGGAGTGTAAAGGGTAGGGGAGAGGGGAGGGTGAGAGCTAGGGCGATGGAAGTTCAGAATGAAGTGGGAGGAAGGGGGAAGGGATAGGGAATGGAAGAGATGGAGGTTAAGAGGGGCGTGAGACGGGAAAAACAAGGTTATATGGGCTAAGTGCGGCAAGGGGGGACGTCCGGAAGGGTGGGATTGAGGAGGCGCTCTCGGGATATACTGTGTCAGAGATTGGGTAAAATAGGCGAGCGGAGCCAATAGGAAGGAAAAGGGGTTAGATTCAAAGAGATATAACAATAAGATAGATGTGCGCATGTATCTACCAAATAATGGGAAGTAATCAATACGAGTCGTAGGTAAGTAATCAATAAGTACAAGAATACGGGCAAGATGCTAAGAAAAATAAATAAATAACTTAAATTAGTTAAAGCTAATGATTTGATTTCTAACGAGGGCATATATCGTATTACGAAGGCACCAAAATTTGCAGTTTATGTATTTAAAAGTTTTAAATCAGAAAATTCGCATGCATGTAAATTTTTCCTTCAGTATAACTGAAGATTTAAAGCACGAAAAAAATTATTCAATTCGTTATTTGATCAATATCCGTCAAAGTCATGAGTGCACTCGGCCGCATGACTAACACTGAAATTTTCACTGGTGTTACTGGTATTATCATTGAATTCTCGAATGTTATTAATTTGATAATGAATTCCACCAAGCAGACGATGACACATGTGGGGTAAAACAGCATGAAAGGCCAAAGAAGAGGATGTAGAGAAATGTTCCAACTGTTGAATTGACAGTTGTTTCTCGTACACATAGCGGTTGTGCGAAATCGTGACTCCGAGAAGAGTGAAAATAGTAATTTAGATGCTAAAATACGACTTACGCTGCATAAAATGACTTCAATAATTTCTGAATTCATTATAGCCAATTGGACGGCATTTCCAAAAACTCTGCAGTTTTCGAAATTAAATCTTTCCCATGTCAAAATACTTTACTATCACTTGGCCATCAATTTTTAAGAGTGCAACTTGAGAAAAGTGCACGACGAAAATAAGAATGGCTAGAAAATTTGACTTCCTAAGACACCACTGAGATAACAGAGCTTGGTTTCAGTTTTCCTATAATCGTATATATATATATATATATCGATGATGCGGAAGTACTCACGAGAGCAATATAACTTATATATATATAACTTATATATATATATATATATATATATATATATATATATATATATATATATATATATATATATAAGCTCAGTCATATCTAATCTTCCGAAGAAGACGGAGCTCCAGTCCGTAGAAATTATCAAGATATTATTGTGTTCTTTTTATGTGTTCTCGTGCTGTGTGTTACTGTCTAAGTTTTTTATTCAACACTTCCGTGTTACTTCGAAGAAATCATCTATATATATATATATATACATATATATATATGTATATATACTCACAGTATGTATTGACGCTTCGACGACGACGAGGCTGACGACAGCGAGGCCGTCGAAGCGTCAATACATACTGTGGGTGTCCTTCATTTATTTTTCTGTGCATTGAATATTTTGTATCCGTGTTTTTGTGTGTGTATATATATATATATATATATATATATATATATATATACATATGGGTCACGGTGGTCCAGTGGGTAGAACGTTGGACTACTGACCGGAGGGTCCCAGGTTCGATTCCCGGGCACTCTGGGCACCTGCAGCTTCACCCAAGCTAGTTGATTTTTCGGGTACCAGATCTTCCTGGGAAACCATAACCGGCACAGGGAAAGGAACTGGCCCCCCTATCCTGATGTGTGAATATTCGCACGCCATCGGGCGTATATTGTATATGTATATATATATATATATATATATATATATATATATATATATATATATATATATATATATATATATATATATATATATATATATCGGGAAACGAGAGAAACGTAATATGATATTTCAATCGATTTCCATCATTCGAATTTCCCTTACATTCTGCCTAATGAGAAATGTATTAATTTGCAGATGAGATTGTATTCAAACCGGCGTTAAGGCAAAGGGGGCAAACATAGGGATGCTTAGGCACATTGTGTCGCAATATAATTGAGGCATAAGAACAATTAAAATCGCGACAGAGGTTGGTGAGGCTTAACAAAAGGCTACCATTTTCACTGGGATGAAATACCATTGAAATACCAAATGAATACTATTTATCCTTGAAATAAGATATGATTGAGAATAGTATATTATAATACGATTATGAGTTTTATGTGCTCAGACGAGTTGCCGAGGAGTCGGTAATGGACGCGCTACTATGCTTAAACCTTCGAGAAATGTAATTATTAATGCGACTATTGTTAAAAATTGAAACCGAATCTAATTTAATAAATAATTTAACAAGAATATTTAAATATGTTTTCTACATATCCTCATTGCATTAAATTCAATGAACCGAACAATTACTATTTATTTTGCTAAGAAATTTCTATTTTATTTAAAATATGTCAACTTATTTTTTAATGAAATGCAAAATCCAATATCTACCGAATCAATAATAATATGACCCGCAGTAATAAAAATTACTCACGTATGTACATGCATCAACTGTCCTCTATGAAAAAAAAGAGAATAAACATTTTATTTTTCATATCACTTCACTACCGCTTAACAAGGCTTAAGTTGAGAAGGATAATGATAATTTTTTGACGATCTAAATACTTATTCAATTAAAAACCAGAAAGTTTTCACAATTTATGCAAAAAAATTTGCAAAAGCCATTCTTAAAAATGTTAATAATTACTCCCATGTTCCCCTACGGTAGGAAAAAGCTAAAATAATCGGGAATTATCAGATTTTCATGCCCATTGTCAAAAAAAGGATTATATATCGCTCACAAACGTATCTCCATATTATGCCGGTATTGACCACCGATAACTGTGAACTGACGTATTTTCCATTACATAGAGAAAATTTAATTCATTGCTTTATTCATTGTCTTTGTTTCATCCCAGAGTTTAATGTGAAGTTTCAATGAAATTACAACCTTTTCTTTCGTATTCAGTTAGAATAGGAACATGGAACGTCAGGACAATGTTTATTTATTTATTATTTACATACTTCGTTGCAATTAGGCAATTTTGCTTAGCTTTTGCTTGCAAGTTAAGCAAGGACTAATTATAATACTTTTGCATAAATAAAATAAGAGAAAATAGGTTCACTACGAGGTGCCTCAACCACTGCGGTGGTGCAATGCCCGGTACTGGTTTGACATTATTAAAGCATATAATGCGTAGTACGAAACTTTATCTCATTTCTAATAGGGATAAACTGTTCCTGATCGTAACATTTTTACAAGTAACCGCATGGCTTACCGACGCAGTGCCATAATTTTCTTAATCAAATCTGCACTTGTATAAAGGCGAAAAGAATTTTCAAAATGCAAAACTTGTAATCTACGCCATAAATCATTTACGAAAATATGTTTATCATCCATATTGAACACTAAATGCTTGATCATGACAAAATTTTAATTAACATGAATGCAGAGTATTACAGCTAGTAATCAAATATAATCACATACCCAGTAGTCTAATTGAGTTTCTGCTCATAACTACTATATTTTGCTAACATTACTACATGAAATAATTCTGGTCATTGGAATATACATGACGATGTAAGTAGAGTAAAGATAGACATTCACTAATTCTCTTTTACGCCAATTATGATTAATAATTACTGAAAACGAAGATAATTAATCACACCAAAATGCTACAATAAGACCAGAGATATGACGATTGCAACCGATCTTTTTCTCAATAAAGGCAAATTCAAAATTCACCGCGTATTAACTCAAGCTCAAGGTGAGTCGCCTACCACTGATTGAGCTACCAACTTCCCAATGAATCTTGAACGAAACCTTCTGCATTATACTCCGGTCTACTGGAGACCCAAAAGCAGCAGCAACGACCTTTATAATTTTATGAAAGACGCTCGCACGTTTCTTTGTCTCCTCGAGGCATGCGATAAACACCTCACCTCACCTGGAGAATTTCTTCGACACCGCTAATCACAAAAACATAACTTTGGCTTCACCTAAAAAGAAAAACACTCCTGGTGTTGAATTCTTCAAATCCAAAAAAGGACTGGGATAAAGTATGAGTTCCGTGGAGTGCGTTCATCAAAAAAAAGTTACGAATTGCAATCGCGGGAGTTTCAGGAGGAATTGAACGAATAAAGACCGCCTCCTCGCCACGGCGAGCGTTTTATTATGGCAAGGGAGAGAAAGAGGCGGCAAGGTTGCGGAAATCGGGAGAGTTTTGGTCTAGAAAGAGAGGGGAGGGTGGAGGTGTAGGGGGGAGAGAGGAGATTAGGGCGGGCAGGTAATGGTGAGGGGGGAGGGGAAGGGGTGAGGGCAGACAGGGTAAACAGTAACGGTGCGACGGAGTGACACTAAAAAAAGGAGTGAAAAAAGGAGGATTTCGTGCGCGCCGACGAAGCGGGGGAGGGCGGCGGATGAGGGTGGTGGTGGGTGAGTGTGTTCCACGGGGGATCGATAGAGTACGTCGGGAGAGATGGGTTGGAAAGAAGCCTTAGGACGGTTTCACGCGGGTGTTGAACCCGTGACCTCCGAGTGAATGAACGAAGGACATTGAACGGCTGCTGCGAGAGCAAGAGAGAGAGAGAGGGATTTAGGTGGAGGGGGTGGCGAGGGAAGGGGGCGGGGGGAAGTGGGGACGGGGGGTCGGGTGAAGGTGGGTGAAGGGGAGGTGGGATGGGTCGTCGGAGGAGAGTAATGGGGTTTTGAGGGAGACAGAGGATTTTAAAGGGATATACACCACACGATGCAGACAATGGGCGCGCCAAACGAACGTAATTGCGGTTCATAAAGATTCAAGAAGACGTGTCTTTTCATGGATACTAGTTTGCTTGCGGTTCGTTTAGGCGCACGGAAAACTGAGTGATTTAGTTCAATTAGAATGCTCAATGATCGATGAGTACCAATCGATTTCCCATATCGCAGGAATGGGGAAAAATGATAATGCCCCTTTAAAGCTGAAAAACTTCTTCCGTCAAACGTATAAATCCCTGTTGCTCTGACACATTCAGCCATGCTTTAATGTCTCGACTGTAGAAATGGTTCATTAATTCAAGCAATTTAGCAGGATGAAAATATGAATATCCAAAGATGAACTTTAAAAAATGTATAATCTATACAGTATTTATTGATCACATGTGTGTATTTGAGTTTTAAATTCAAGAACTACAATTATATTTACTAAAATTTCCTCTACCCGAGTGAATTGATTTCGATAAATTTTATCAAAAAACAGTTGACATGTTCCAAACAAACATAAAAATATAGGGAGAATAAAATGAATAATTTTATTTGGTAAAATATGATTAAAACATAAATGCATTAAAACCTATCCGACTAATTTGAAATTGAATTTAGTCATTTTTTTCTTCAATTTTTTATGTATGGTAGGTCCGCAAGTAATTTCATTGAAAAAATTATTATAAAGACTTGCTTAAAAGTACGGAATATGAATTACTTATCAAGTTTATTAGTTCATTTATTGATATATCTAAAAAAGTAGTCTCATACTTCAAGAAAATAGACCTAAGTTTTATTTATTGCCATTATGAAGTTCACAATAAAAAGTGAGAGGTGATCCGATGAGCAATAGACAACCCTTGGAAAATAAACGCTTCTCCTCACGGTATCAAACGACCCTCTATGTAGCTTGAAATACTATTACGGGGAAACCATTAGCCGTATAGGCTGAATATTAGTGTAGTTCTGTGTTATTATGCTGCATAAGGGTCGAATCTCATTCTAGCAACAATAATCCACTATTAAAGAGGTCTCTAAATGTAACACATATCCAAAATTCACTTGTTTGAAATCAACATCACAATCATGTGAATTTTTGGGTCATTATTTCTATAAGGCTGAGGCACGGCTTTCTATACTAAAAGACATTTATTAATCAAGTAAAGGGTAAAGCATTTGTGTTTACATCACGAAATATGTAATTAGGCAGAGAATTTCATGCTAGTTTTGTCTTCTTATATTGTTTGTTGCTGTCAAAGTTTTCTATTCTATATACTATTATATATACATATACATATATATATATATATATATATATATATATATATATATATATATATATATATATATATATAAAGTCACTTTCTTAAAAACCCACGAACGTGCACAATAATGTAAATTGACTAACTAGTCGACACAAGCACAGAAACTAAAAGTTCCGTTCCTAATTCCTCTTGAGAAAGGTGGTTGCACCACCGAAAATTCGAGAACCAGTGAGCCCCTCTTTTATATGTTTTTGTTTCTGTGCTTGTGTCGACTAGTTAGTCAATTTACATTATATATATATATATATATATATATATATATCGATGATGTGGAAGTACTCACGAGGGCAATATAACATTGGGACGGAACAATAGAACCCAGAATACAATAGATAACACGTAAAAGAATACTCACATTGTAGATTGTTTCAGCTTTCGGCCTTTAGAAGGTATATATATATATATATATATATGCATATATATATATATGCATATATATATATATATATATATATATATATATATATGCATATATATATATATATATATATATATATATATATACTACAGCACGTTCATTGCAGAGCTACCTACGCTCATTTATTAACGGAGTTCTTTCTTTCAAAAGTATTTCCGCAGAGAATGAAATTTGGTGCAGAATAATCAATTGATGGCATTTATCACGTACTACCACTTCTTTAAAAATAGTAAGTGAATTAAAAAAAACCATCACTCACATTTCCCGGACTCTTGAGGAACCAAAGGTCTTACAGATTCATATATTCGCCGTACAACGGCCGTTCAACGTGAAAAGACGACACGGAACCGGCATGGAAGGTAAGCAGACACATTAGGCAGGCAGATGGAGTGGTATGATATTCGGTAGCAGGAAGAATACGAGCGGTAGACACATCTGATGCTTGACGAACGTCTTTCTTGCCTTCCTTCCCGCTCTTCTCTGCCTCGGAGTTCTTTCCCCCACATCCGTTCACCCACGTCCCCTCCGCCCCGAAGGGGGCTGGAACCGGAAAAGTTTGCATGCGAGATGGGTCGTTCTGGATGGGGAGAGCGGCATGAATGGAATAAATAGAGTGGAGCAGCGGCGGGGAGGCGGAGGCTGGGTGGAGGGTACGCAGTCTTGTTTGGGTGAATGGTTGCTAAACGGGAGAGGGAGGGGTGTGCAGGTGAAAGGTGGAAACCGTCTTGAAAGTTAGCTTATAAGCGGTGTAGGTTGGTGAGACAGCACAAGGAAGTAGGGAAACGACGAAATTATACACCTACATCGAGAATGATACACGATAAAAATGAGTTCTTAGGAAGGAACAGGATATGTTGGAGTATGAAAAAAGACTAATCTATTTAATCTATTATATCTTATCTAAAAAGGCTAATTCATGCGACGCTTTGTGAGGAGCGCGAGAGACTAAAATCACTCATACTCCATTAACTTATTCTTTACTAACAATTGTGCTTATGAATCAGTATCCTTACAACGTTATTTACTTCATGCAATGAAAAATAAATAATATTAACATGATTTAATGACAGATTTGAAAAGTTCATTTTGCCTAGTTTATCAGACACACTCGGATGGGAAGTGCGTAGTTCAGGTCCAAGAGCTAAAGATAGAAAGATACTGCACAGTGAATCATTTAATCATCTCCCTATAAAACATACGCGTTAAGTTTAACCAAAATATAACAGCTGTAGATGAAATTTTACTTTGAAGACCGAATTAAAACAATGCTACTTATGTTTCCATTCATTTTTATTCATTGAAGTAAGGATAGGTATTCAGAACTTATGGAGAGAATACTACCTCTAGGTAAGATCAACCCTATTGAGAAAATAGCCTAGGGCAAGATGGGAAAAGGATGAAGAAAGGGATACGAGAGGACACTGTGAAAGAAATGGAGTCGCTGATGCAGCCCCACGGCCGTCTGGTTCACCTGGTATCTTGTACCGCCTCGGAACACGTCCTAAACCTTCTGCCACACCAGTCCCAAATACATTCACCTTTTCCCCATCCTCCTCTTCCTTTCCCCTTTGCTCGGTGACTCTACCATGAACTTTCTCACTGAAACCATTCTGAGTTTTCAAAGTGTCTTCCGCAATCCTTTCCCCCAACTCCCTCTCATCATGATTTCGCCTGCGCCCCATTCTTACCTCCGTGGGTCTTAAACCATTCACCTCTTCTCATACACATACCTCCCGTCACGAACACCAGCGCCATGAGGTACCTCACCGCATCCCATTTGGTCCCTCCCGCTGAACCTTCCTTTGCTGTATGAACCGTTATCAATTCACCAAAAAAAAGGACCCTCAAACGTCATGATATTCTCCTCAGAAAGCCATCCCTATGCTATGTACATGTATCGGAAAAGAGTAGCTGCCTTCTGCCTTAAACGCACTTCCAGTTCCCAAAATTCGCTTCTTTTTCCCTGAAGAGGGATTCCGTAATTCATGGTTAGTCGATTTTTTTCACGGCCAACAAAGTTCAACGCTCTAGTTTGGCTGAAATATTGAAGATGACTGGGATTTCAGAAGTGGATTTGTTTCAACGCTGAACTAAGTACAATATCATAGAAGAAAGGGGAAATCTATGCGACACAAATCATTTGAGTTCACGTGACCGTAAAGTCTCTCCACAAAATAATTTACTAATCTACATTTCACTTATTTAAAAATATCTAGGGCCGTGACAGTAAAAAAAAGAATGTAAAAAGTACCTGCATGGTACGCGACAATTAAGCAATTAGGTATGCGGCCGGAAGTGATTCAGCACATAGCGGTAGACGATATACACAAACCACGTACATAATTTCCATTAAACACATAAAAGTTTAAACACTAAGAAGTTTATTTTATTCAAAGGATGAATAAAAATTTTATTGCCGAGAATAACGCTAAATATCTAACTTTACGATTAATTCAACTTAATGAATCAGTGCATCAAGAGTGAATATTTTTCACACTTACGTATCCTTAGGTATTTGCCTCTCCTTTCAACGATTTGATGACTATTTTATTATATATATATATATATTATATTTATTTTGCCAGCATTAAAACAATTTCAGCCGAAAACTCAATTGGAGTTCGATGCACTCTTACAGTTTCGAGAGACATACGTTCCCACCATTGCAAATCGAGGTGATAATTTTTTTCCAAATTTTATTAATGAGAGATAAATGAATGCAGTTAACGTATGACTAAAAATAATTCTACTTCTATTTCTAGGCGTAAGGTCTTGTTAGTGTGGAAGAACTATTTTTATAATAGGTAAAATACTAAAGTAAAGTGTTTTAGAGTAAATTTTAAGTTCTTTTCATTGGACTCAAAGACATCCCTTATAATCTCATCTCATTTCTTATTCATTCATTGTTATTATTTGAAGTCAATATTGCGACACATGTTTCCAACATCTTGCAGAAGCATTCATGCATTATTAATAAGAAAAAACAGAAATAATAGGGAAGAAAAATTTTACCTTAGATGCGGAGATACTAGCAAATATGTAGTCGTAATGCCATTAAAGGCGTGGGGAAAACTGTTGGCTTTGAGTCCTGATACAAAATACTATATATTTTTGAAATTGGACTACGATGTGCCAGAAAAATGATTTGAGGTATGTATGAAGAGTAGATGATATGATTAAAGTCGATGAAAGTCTAGAAAATTAAAGAAAGAATATTTATTAAAGTGAGTAGTATGTATAACTCGCCCTTAGTAAGACGTTAATCACCTCTGCACTAGTGCTTGTCTTTGGTTCTACGGCGATGGAATAAAATTATCACTGGACACGCATTTTTAAGACGAAATATTGGTGGGGAGGACGCTTGCGTGGACACGTAAAATAACGTTTAGAAAATGTCGGGAAATAAAAGTAACACTCGCACCGCACCGTATAGTTCCACTACAATTCCTGCACCATGAGCTTTTCACGTGTTCTTAGTAAATAAGCCCCATAAAAAATGCTCATGCCCACGGAATATGACAAACGCGTGAGAACAAAAGTATTACACGTGCTTGGTCGCGATTGTCTTTTATTCTCTTAGGGGACCGAAAGGAATGGGGCGGGGGAGATTGAGGAATGTACGCGAGGAAAAGCGACGCATATAGTTCCTTATAATTCCACGTTTCCTCTCGAAAAATTTTACACCGTCTTTTCTTTACAGTTACGACGTGAGGTTTGAAAGGAATATCTTCTCTTGCTCCCGCACCACCCTTAACTCTCCCTCTCACACCCATCCTCCTCCCCCAACAAGATTTCCCTCCAATCCCCTTCCCTCTCCATCCTCGTCCACTCATATCCTGATCATCCCGTTTAATAGTTCTCAGCCTCCATTTTTCATGTCTTTCACGACTTTTTTATGTGCCAAAGTCGTTGGCCGTGCCACCCACTTTTATAGGTGGCGCCAAAACATCGCACAAAGGTCGTGGGTATGAAAGAAGGGTGGGGTTTGTGCACAGGCGGAGGGGCGTGGGGTGGAAGGGGCGAAGGGGACAGGTTTTGGATGGATATGTGCCCTCAACGGGACCCCGCGGGGGTGAGGGGGAGGATGCATGAGGGTGGGAGAGAGGGATAGGTGGTTCCCCCCCTTCGCACAGCCGAGCTTAGGCCGTAAGGTCCCTAAAGAATTCAAAATCCTTCCGAAGTGTTCGGAAAACGCACAAGAGACACACAAGACATGGCGCGTATGAATAATGCCTTACCAGAATCGCACATTCTTTTCCAACCCTCCTCCATCTCCAACCCCCATGATGCGCGCCGTCAAAAACAGTTTTTACTGATTCGATACTCCTGATTTATTTCGTCGGAGAGTTTATGAACTTCTGCCGCTGCAGATTCGCGTGAGCATGCATTTATATTCCTGTAAAAAGACTTGGATTTGCATATATCGGTTCCTTCCAGTCAGGAGCCCTTTTATATCTTGAGCTTAAAATACGAAATGCCTCGTTTTATTTATAAAAGTAAAAATTCGTGTTTCATAATTCCTAGCGAGCTAGGTCGTGAAAGCAGAAAACACATAGCACACTGGTTTCATTTTTGTCGATTTTTATCTCAAATATTGATTTTGTCATCGTTAAGCGAGGTAAACTAGAAAGTAGGTTGCGCGTCAAGCCCTAATCCTAGATCAAATGGGCCCTAATAAAATAAGAGGACATGTACTTACTTTGAAAATTCCACACATTGGAAGATTTATTGAGTTTAAAAGAAATTTTCTATAAATGAAATCATCGCGATAGGTAAATGTTAAAGAAGTTTTATCATTAAGAAGTTCCTTCATACTCTATGAATATGTTACAAGCACCATATTTCGCAAAACTTGATGCTGATGAATCAACTAAATTTCTTTGATCTCATAGACCTTATTTATATCTATTTAGGTTGCGGAAACTTTTAAAATTGATACGGGTATTGCTTTGTATGTAGACTAATACAGACAGGATATACAAGTAGTCTTATGTAGTATAGTTTATAATTCATTTTCAACAAATAACATCCATTAAATGGCAGAAATCCAATAAAAATTATATGTCTTCATTGGTAAAAGGGGATCAATGTTCGAAGTCTCCTCAAAATAGGCAACGACTCCAATAGCAAAAAACGCCTATGCCATTGCCAGAATGATGACTTCTTATTGCTTCTTCATTCTTAATTTCAGGCCGTGGAAACTTATTAGGAAACATTTTTATGTGAATCAAGTATGAAATAATATTTAACTATATTCGGTTGTTGATAAATCCACCCACAACTTCAACTATTAAAAGATCTCCAAATTCATATCCAGTAATGATCCTACTCAAGTATGCACCCTCCCGTTTCCACTCATAACCGAATAATGGCGAAGGACAGAGGCCTGTGCTTAGCATGTATTCAGCATACGAAATTAAACTTTATGCGAAAATTTTAATTTTGCCATCTTTTAGCAGAAACGCATAAATATCGTTTAGTGCGAGAGTTTTATTCCTGCGAAATATTATGCGAACGCAAAACTCCTCCGCACGTGTATGTATATCTCTCTCTCCCGCGCGCGATTATTCCATTAAAATTGGCACCGTGCGAAAGGTATTCACATTAAAATTTAATCACCGCCATAACGTCACTACGGCAATATAATCGTTAAAATTTTACGATTTGCTAGAATCAATGCATTTAAAGCATCCTCCCATGGTAACAGGAGGGGGAGGGGGCCGAATGGGGTGGGAATCTTTATTCTAGGGAGTTTTTCGGGCCGACCTTTCTTTGTTTTTTCCAACATTATTTTTTCCTCGCCCGCCGTGGAACAAGGGCTCCTTGGCGAACCCCCATACCACCCCGCGCTTCGAACCTCCCCGATTCCCTCCCCCTTCGCGTAGCAACAGCACCCCACCCTCCCCCGATCAACCCTTCAACCACCTCACCCCCCCCGCCCCACGAATCGCTTATTATTGTCGCCGTCCTCTCGCCGGGGCCCTCGCGGGCGAGGCGAAGGGGCCCTCTTTTGGCATTGTTGCTCGGGGCGCATTATGGAGGGGCCATAATGCTAACGGGAGATGCCGCTCCGTGTGCCCAAATTTAATAGTATGCGGAGCCGCTGCCAGGGCTGTGTTATGATTCTCTCTCTCTCGGTGGATTGCACTTTCGGGCGGATGGGAAGAGAGGGAGGGAAAGATTTGTGTGTGGGAGGGAGGATGGGGATGAGTGTGGGGGGTGGGGCTGAGCTGGAAAGAGCTGCGGACGGGAGTGATGAGGGAGAGAGGGCGTGGGGACATGGCAAGTGCGGTGTGGGGACATGGAAAAGGGGGTGTGGCGCAAAACCCTTTTGGTAATAAGTCCCGCACAGTTTACGGGGCAACTTCCTGAACGACTGCTGCTTTGGGGGAGAGGAGGAATGGGAGGGGCGGGTTTTAAGGCCCGTGGGTCGGAAGGTGGAGGGAGCGCGTGGGTGGAGGGCTCCGTGGACACTCCAAACGTAAAGGTGTAAGGGGGACGGTTTAGCCGCGCGGGGAGGGTGGCTTTATGTCTCTCCAGTGCGAGGGGAAGCGCTGAGGTGAGGTTTGTATGCTGTTATTTTGGATTGAATCAGCCAATTAAAGCACTCCGCGGTGGCGCAATGGACGTATAGCAGACGATGTCGCTTAGGTGAGCGCTTCGCACGGACGGATATTCATCTCGGCGCGGGGGACTTGCAGTTCATTGCAGAATTGGACAGACCGGTTTCCTCAGAGTGATATTTGCGTAATCTGCCTGCTTAATTCTGTCCCTCAGGTGTGCCAACTTTGGCTGATACTGTGAAAGAAATGATGAGATCTGATAATAATTATTTTCTCTACCATAACTTCCGGAGCATGTCATTTTGCAGGAATAAATTGAAACCAGCACTTCTTATACCATCATACAGAAAACAAGACGCATTATTATCCAGTTTGTACACCGAAGTAAGAATTAAAAAGAAAAATTTTACACATTGTTCTAAAAATTATCTGTCGTAAAAGAATTAAATATCCAACTGCACGCACATTACAACTAATTTGATAAATATTAAAAATAGACGCTGAGGAAAGAATAAAGGGCCATTTTCTCAGTAAGCAATTACTTATTAGTTGTGCTGTGAAATGTAGCATAATATTAGAAGTAACACTTCTAACCAAGTGACATCTCCAGGCTTCCATTACCAAATTCAAATGGTGTGGTTCAACGTCGCCTCTCGAAGAGCGGTGCTGCAGCTGTTACAATAATTTACACCACGCCATAATGAAATGGTACCGCTGCACGGACCTCTGTGGATTCCACTTTCAGTCATACTATACAGGAGGTTTGCTACTCTCTCAGGGTAATTGGCGGCATACTGCTTGACGGTAGCTACTGGCACATTCAGAGCGCAATCGAAGTGTTTAGAAATTTTGGGCAATCTTATCCAAGATCGGACATCTATCCCCTCATCGTACCACCGCTTATTGTCAATTAAAGCAATTTACTTGTGAGTCACTCTTTTGCGGAAAACCTCTCTACAAAGATATCCCCAGTCATACCACAATCCTCAACTCATTGGGAGCACTCGATTAGTTAAAACTCAACCGCGAATCATGAAAGGGAAGTGCTGGAGAACGTCAGCTCTGAGAATTATGAGGGCATTAAGAAATTTACAGGTCTCAGAATTGCCTGGAGAGCCAGATGCTATGAACAAAGATTCGAATCGATCGTTCAAGGAAAAGAAATGGTCTCCAGAAAAAACTTTGACTACATAGGACAACTTTTATTGGTTTGCTAAATTTATAACGGATTTATAATTATAGAGTATTTTCCGGTTTCTTTGTTAATATTTACTAATACTTATTAATAATAAAATTACTTTACTAATTCTAAATGATGCAGAGAAACATTAAATTACGGAATTAACAATCATGAAACAATGCCATTGTTTTTTCTTCCCTATCAATATTTTTTGTATTTGTTATGACATTTTCTATTATTTTATTCCCATTACATGTAAAAGATAAAAATAAATAAACTTCATTGATGAAGAAAGTAAATATAAATGATATATGATATAATGAGATGAGGTTTGTTTTACTGAGTAATGTTTAAGAAAGTTTAATATTTGCTAGGAATTGAAAATTAAACGTTCTTCGTTGAAGAATCCAGACGAATTTGTATTTTTTTCATGACAAATTTTTCCAATAGTAAATTTCAAGGAGATAAATCTTACTTAGTTTAAAGAAAAGTATTAATGAGTTCAGTCAACTACGAGCATAGATATATGCTCGTAATTATGACTTATCCGTTTTAACAATTTTTTCCAAAATATAATATCGCGTTAAACTACTGACCTAATGGAAATTTATCACACCGAAATATTACTGATAAAATCAGCCCTTACCAAAATGTTATTTTACCATTTTCTTTAAAACACTGAAATTATCATATGATTGATTCCGAATATTGATTGGTAAAGTCAACGAAGTGTGCCTATAAGTTTAACGTTTCAACTCCTTGGTTCTTTGAACATAGCACGACTATTTATTTCAATAGATACTGGGAAAATTTATTTTCTTAATGAAGTTCCATTTGCACTCATCACTACTCTGTGCCTCTCGACTATGGAGACGCTCATCACTAACCGCGTACCCTGACGGCCCCTCCATTTCTTTCATGCTTCTGTATACAAACACGGAATCCATCAATGGTAGTTGCCAGTGCATACCCCTTGGCAAGATGAGTCAATATTGACATATGCGTCCAACGTATCGATGACTTTCGATTCATTGTTTGGTCAAAAAGTCCATTTTGGGATTGATGGGAGCCTAAGCTTGCCAAATATTTTAATTATTTTCTGTTCCTTTATCAAGAGCAAATGTTCGAGTCCACTGACACAAATGGCAGCAGTTTAATCATGAAAACTTATGTCTATAATGAAAAACTATATCCATTTTGGGTGCAATCGATTGCTGCATGATGTTAATATGGCTGTTCTAATATACTTCCAGCAGAAATGGTCAACAATAAAAAAAGTTCAAGAAAAGGGAAACTTAGGACATAAGTGTTATTTGATTAGATATAGATAGATTACGATAGAATATAGTACGTGTAGCTTTGTCAACATTACAAAATAATCGAGATTATTAATTACAAATGTTCAAAGAATAAGAGAGCCAAGCTCAAAGTTCTCACTCACAATTTAGATACTAAAATAGATACGGAGATTTCTGGTACAGTATTGTTATCCCCTACTACATACTCTATCATTGAATGACAGGGTAAAATGGAGATGTAGATGTTAGGGCGTCTAATCAGCTAGTAGCCTTCATGAAAAGCTAGACATAATTCACTTGGTCCGGGAACCGATGGTGTAGTTTTAATTTTGAAAAACATGAATTTAACGAAAGTGAACAAATTTCATGTTGCACTGGTAGTAGGGAAGGAGGAAGAAAATTATATCATCACACTTTTGGTACAAAAGGAAAACGAAAGTCGAGGCCTTATAATCTTCAGTTTTGATCAATATTCTGATATGGGAAACTGCCAGGCAAATGCAGTAGCATTGACCTTCATTCCTTACATATTAATTTGGAGAAACACAGCGTATTAATGGTTACTTTGGGCCGTGTTGTCTTTTAAATTTATAAAAACTTGGACAGTAAATTTCATATCACAATTTGGCCAAGTCTACTCGTGAAAATAATATATGCAATAAAAAAACATTAACTTGCGGTTGACTCCGTCAATTATCCATGGGATAAGATTCTACTGAAACTTACTATTGGCTACTAATGCACGTAAAAATATGCAACAATAAAAAAATAGGGAAACGTAATACATAGTCATGAAATGGAACGTAATCCTAGCTATGAAAGTTTTAATAACTAACATTAAATAATAATTAGGATGGTGGAGCACTTGAATGAGAATATTCAGAGACTCAACGCTAGGTTGAAATTGATGAGAAAAATTTCAGTTATTAATTATTGGGTTTCAATCAGTTATTAGTAGCCAAAATTATATATATATATATATATATATATATATATATATATAATAGAGTTCTATATAAATTAGTATATATAAATAGAGTTCTGTTCCTAATTCCTCTTGAGAAAGGTGGTTGGACCACCGAAAATTCGAGAACCAGTGAGTATTCCCTCTTTGTGTGTTTTGGTTTCTGTGTTTGTTATGACTATCAGTGAATTTATATATATATATATATATATATATATATAGATGATGCGGAAGTACTCACGAGAGCAATATAACTTTTGGACGGCACAATAGAACACAGAATAAAACAGATAACACGTAAAAGGACACTCACACTGTAGATGATTTAAGCTTTCGGCCTACTCCGAGGCCTTCTTCAGGTCAGACTCATATATATATATATATATATATATATATATATATATATATATATATATATATATATATATATATATATATATATATATATCAGTGCAAACTCTTCAGAGAAATTAAAATATTCTTATTTCCCTAATTGCAACAATTTGAGAAAGTAAAAAACATTCGCCTTGACCGTGATCCCGGTCAAGACGAATGATTTTTACACTCTGACACTGTTACAGTGAAATTCATGTTAGCGGATGACTCCGTCAAAGGGTACTGCTGCGGCATCCCCCGCAGTTTCTTGGAAGTCCCTTACTTCGTCTAATACTCTCTTTTTTATGCAAATAATTTATAAACCTAAATGTTTTACGTTAACCTAAATTTATTCGTTGATCATACATGCTTATGCCATAGAAACCTTTATTATCATTGGCTATGAGTAAGTTAAGTTAAAAGTATGGTGTTGATTTGACAAATCGTAATACTAGTTTTTGATAACCTTATGTATAGCTTAGGCCTAAGTTGTTCTGCTACCTCTCAATAGAGTCAAGTGAAGTAGAATGTAGGTAAACAAAGAACCACTTTCTGAAATTTCCATGAGATGTAGATCAATGAATCCGTAACTCCAAACACGATGTGAAGATCTATTGTGAGTTACTGGATTTCCTCTACAAGTATTATGCATACATAGGTGGTCTGAAACGTTTCCGACCCAGAAAATTTCAGAAAAAATGTCTTGTATCTTTGTTAGGTCGGAAACTTTTCAGATCAGCCCTGTACTTCCGTATTAGTGGATATTCCCGATTAAATGTTTATACTACTATAATACTAACTTTTACAGTGGAATAAGATATTTTTATAATTATCATTCAAATAGTTTCAAAAGATTTTTTCAAAACATAAAAGGATATTAATATCCACCCCGCTTCCTAAGGAATTGGTATATTTCCTATTCACGTCACTGTTTTATTGAGGCTTGTATTCCCAGGCTTTTAATATAAGGTGAATGTGGTTTATAAGTTTAAATGCAGACATAGGTATACGATACAAATAGGCAGAAAATGAGGGTATAACAAAGTCATATCTTAAGCATTTGTGTTAAATGGACGCATACAGCAGACTTCGCAACGAAGTCTTGAAGGCTAATGCTAAAGGCCAAATAGACGAATTTGTAAAATAGGGAGTTTAAATATAAGAGAAAAAGGCTACATGGAGCACTTGGTAACATAAAAACATTCGACAAACTTGGAAACGAAATATATTTTTTATAAATGTTTACATAAACGTCATATTGTTTATTTTAAAAGGAAATCTAAAAGGGAATTTTCTGCTAGAAATGTCAAGGGGCAAGTAAGTTGGTAAAATAAAATGGCATGTAAGGCATAACAAATATTGAAGCCCAAAATAAATATCAATGGATAAGGAAAAGTGGAGATCTACAGCCAATCGGCCTTTGGCTTGCAAAATCGGAATTGTCTGAATCAAGACCCACCTTGTACCCATAAAGGTACATGGAACTTTGTTTTACGTCGATATGGTACCTCTTGCAAAGAAGTCACATGTTTACTTACATACTCAATTATATTGACAGCTACATTAAAAAATGTATTCGAAAATATCCTCGTTAAAATCTTCGTTACCGCTTACGTTTGAGTGCAATAATATGTATTCAAATCTCAGGTAAAATCTTCAAATCAGCTCAGGTAAACAATTGGTAGCCTCCCTTTTTTGCTCCTACATGTGTTATTTTCTTTGTTTTTAAGGAGCTATACTTCGTCACTTCGCGTTCAACTTGCTATCTGAATGACACAAAGTACAAAAAAATGAACTGCATTTTACAAAAAATAAACCGCAACCGCAAATTTATAGTTAATCATATGAATATTATATTGACTTAATTTATTAAAAATCGCATTTTCCATCTGTAACAAAGAAAAAAGTTCAATATGTTGCGATTATCTTTTCTAATGTAATAATTTAATGTTTATATATTCCCGTGAAGTTTCAATTCCAAGCAGGGTCTTGGGAGAACACAAACGCCAACTCTTAAACATATTCCAAACGCAACCAATTCCATGGTGGCCTCTACCCATTTCGGTAGGAGCAGGAGAAGTTTTTCCCGTCCCATGGGGAAATGAATCAAGCAAGCGATGACGGTCTCCGGGTCGCTTTGCGGTTATTTTTTCCGTGCGTGGCTTCACCATTCATGTGAGGGGGGAGTGCATGTGCATGCGAGTGAGGATCGTGGGATCTGAATGAGAAATTCAATTACTTACGGAGGGGGAGGAGCGATAACTGCGCCGCCACGATGCGGGTAAAGAGGAGAGTGGTTGGTTGGATTACCTGTAGAGAGAGTTTCGCTCTGAAACGCTCAAGAGGAGTCGCCGCAATGCCTGGAAATCCGATGGGAATCGAATTATCCGAGCAGAAAAGGGCTCCATAGAATTGAATGCACTCTGATGGAATTTCATACCTATAGCGTAATTCCAAAGGAAAAGAGGTCGAAGAAATCTTTGATCCGGCAATGTTTCGTAGAGGAAGGAAATTCTATCCATCCCACACTTTTTGAGGGACAAATTGGTATGCCATGAGGTATTCCGTCACTTCCGAAAGAGCCTTCTAAGGCTCTTTGAATGGAGTGAGCATTTTTCTTTAAAATTCGTTTTCTCCTAAGTTATTATTATATTTTTTTATGTGCCAGAGTGACGCTGAGGTGCATGAGATCATATCATAGATCTTTTGAACAAAAATTCCAAAAAATTAAAAAGGCACCTCAAGGTTTTAGACCCCAATAATCAAGCATTAAAAATTTAAAAAATTGTTTTAGCCGTGCTTATCTAACCACGATCATTACGCAATTCATTTACATTTCACAGAAATATCAAGAGAATATATAATCTCTTTTGAAGATGAACGATTATGATGTAGTTTAGTACAAAGGTATTTAGGTAAAATACTCGGTAATTCATGTCAGAAAGAAAATATAATTACCACAATATTGAGCGGTTTCAGGCGTGATGTGGTGGGATTCGAACATAACAAAGAACAGATAGCAACAATTTTCCACAAGATAATCTAGTGGGTAATTGTTACTATCAGTTCTCTGCTACCACAATATCTTGTTTATTTAACCTAAGTATACCATAAAATGTAACAAATGAAGTGTTTCCAAAAATGCGTAGAAAAATTTCGCATTCAGGAACTTTCTTGTAAGATTTTGCACATAATATTTTTCAAATTCAATACAATTAGTATATTTATATACTAAATTATATAAACCAACATTTTACAGTGTTTCCGACTCCTAATAAAAAATTAACTTGACCTGACATTGAATGTATTCCATTTGACCAATATTACTAATCCATCATACGTATTTATAGTTTTAAGTGCTCTTCAATAAATCAGACGTATGCATAAAATACATAGCTTCTCTATATTACGAACTAAAGTTTACCAAAAGAACGTTAATTTCAAATCAAAACTCTGCCGGTAACTAACATAAGAAAAGTAAAAATGCCAAAAAACATACAGGACTCGGTGAATAGAAAAAATCGATCTGGAAATTTCATCAGGATTGCCTCATACATGCATAACAAAAGAAAAGAAACGAATTGCATAGGATAGTTAATTACCTGGAATAATAAATATGTTCAATTTCCTGATTACTTCATGATTCTGGTAGTGCTTACATGCAGAATATACTAAGACTATAATTTCAGGATCCAACACGACTCGTAAAAATTTAAAGCTACTTAAACTTATTACTGAATAACAACTTCTAATTTTGAAAATACAGAATTTTAAATTGAAAAATTGATGCTTATATTATACTTCAAATGACACCTAGAATTTTGGGAGGATATTTTGCATATACGAGTACAGATTCAAGTTTCGACAAATTCAACTTAATTTAAAATTTTAGTTATATAATATGCACATATTCATAAATAAATATAAAAATATATATCTAACTCGAATGAAAGTTTCATGGATATGAATAAAAACATACACCAAGATAGAACTGGTGAACAAAAACACAGAAAGACAAACACAAATGAAACACTTATTGCGAATTTTAGGTGGCAAAACCACCTTTCTTAAGGGAGAGAAGGAACTGTGTTAAAAATATATATATATATATATATATATATATATTTATAAATATTTTATATAGTATCTTTCATCTTCCTCTCTCTCCATATATGTACACCTAAATGATAGAGTACTCATCTTACGTACATGATATGAACTATAAGAGTCCATACTTAAAGTCAACATAGGTAAACAACTTCATTATTCAGAGAAAGAGGCAATTGTAAAATGAATTTTGGTAAATGTGAATTTAGATTACCGATACCGAACAAAAGAAAATGGAAGAAAAAACACTGAGGACCTCTCGGACGATGTAGTCGACAACGGAAAGGGTAACCATGATGAGATTGGAGGTTAAGTGTTTCCCTAGTTTAATTTGGCCATATTATGCATACGCCTGCATATTGGCCTTTCCCTTTCCTGCCCATAAGCCATCAAACGGAATGGCGGAGTAAATAGTGGTGGTGTGCCGGAGGGGGGAATTGGTTGTGGAAATCTCTAGGGATAGGAGGCAAGGAGGAGGACTTAAAATCCTTGGGGACAGGACGTAAAAGAAGCAAAATTTCAGAGCTGAGGGCAGCAAGGCAGTTTGAAGAGTGCAAGTAGAGTTGGAATATGTAAGGGGAAGGGCTAATTTTTTAACATTTTAGGGAAACCGATTCACAATCATTTAGCCATTTGAATAATTTGCAAGCGTCTCCACATAGAAAAACGTAACCAACTGCAATGTCTTTTAATAATCCTTTTAATGGAAAATATAAGAATAACTAAAGAAACCATGCATTAACATATTTTAAAAAGGTTTAATATAGCGATTGATTTATTCCAGCTTTGGATTTCAAGAAAAAATTTCATTTTTGATCGTAGTCTAATTTGAGGATCAGAAATACTGCTCACTTTAAATGGTTCAGGTGGCTCACACGTGACGCCATGGTCCACATTAGGCTTACCATAGTGTTTATTTATTATATTTACCCAGCCCACCTGGTGCTTGCATCCCATGCCACACACCTTCGCGGTGGATTTCGGAGTATTCGTATAGATATAGTGTTTTCCGAGGGATGAGGGATAAGAACTAATGCACGCTCACACCCAATGCGAAATGTAATTGCTAAAACTTTTTAAAAGCTAATCGCGCAAATTTATACAAATTATTATTACAATGGCATGTGTACGAGTATCTATTGAATTAAGGACATGTGTATTAGAAGAACTTTGCATTTTTCTCAAGTTTTAACCGCGTTTCTTTTTACTTGGAATGACAACAACTTCATTCAATCCACGCCAGAGAAACTTCTGAACGAACAAAATTGGAAGTATTAAAACCATTTATTGACCAAGGAACCGCGCTGATAAAAACATCCTGAGCGATTAAGATAAAAATTTTAAAAATTTGTGCGTCAAGCAAGACGTGTTCCACGGGACCTAGTAGCGTCTTAAGAACGTGGTATAGTACGAGTATAATGCATGCAAGATTTTGAAAATGCGAATAAAGCTAACAGTCTCAATCTAACGGGGAATGAACATTTCCAAATCAGTTATTAATAGATAATGTTTTGAAATGTCATTACTTTGGTATGTGTAGTTGCGATAATAATAACGAAAGAAAGAGATCTATGGAATGAATATGACATAAAGGGAGTACATTTAACGAACGAAAACAGCAATCACACCACCACAAAAAATTAGTACACTCTTTCATACCTGGAGGGGAACAAAAATAAAAGGAGTTAATTGATGCATAAAAAGGCGTGATGGAAAACGGCTAAGAATTGCAATATGAATATGAACAGAAAACGGAGAAACTTCATATTTTTTCTTTAAAAAATGCAGTTACTACTCTGGATTACCATATATAATTCGTACTGATTTTTAAGGTTAAAATTATATATTGTAATATCAATAAAAGGACTTTTAATAATCAAACCACTTTACTTTTCCACATAAACTTAAATAGTTTATGTGGAAAAGTAAAGTGGTTTGATTATTGAAAGTCAGTATGAAGATTTTCCGCCAAGTTACGCCAGAAACTGTTTTATTTAACAATGAAAGGGATTTAAAGTACATTTATGGAGAGAATGAACTTTAACTTTTAAATTTACTACCAGTTCTAATTATAATTACTTTCATTTGCTAGTGGTACCTACATAAAATCAACTGCACGGAAATGTGAAAGAAGTTTGGAAACCTACCTTCCGTCAAAGAGATCGTCCAGAGCATTACTTTTCTTCTAATTCCTGCAAGAAGTCATCACTCTCCGAGCCAATTTACTCCACTTATATACAAATGCTTCCCATATTTCCATTTGGAGTCAAAAACGTAAAATAGTCGAACGGAGCGACGAACAACGTACTAAAAAAGGAAAAGTTGAGAGAAAAAAAATAGATTTCTTTTGAATGTTTGAAAAGTAAAGTAAGTCAAAGTAATAAATTTTTCTAACTGCTTAATATTTATAAGTCATTCATTACTTAAAAAGCATATATCTGAAGTCATGGTACCAAACTTATAGTAATCACGATTATATATTTTAATCGAGCGTATTCGCTTAAATTGGATCATCCCGAGCATCTATAGTTATATATACTATATGTTAGGGCAGAGGTGGAAAGAATGACTTAGAAATGGTATGGATGCTTGAAAAAGGAAGGAGAAAAATTTTAGTGCATAGACAGAAGGACAGAAGTGGTTGCATAGGGTTTAGGGGTTTACAAGAAGAAGGAAGAAGCGAGGGAGATGAATCAGGTAGAGAAGGAAGCGGGTCTACCAGCCTGAAGGGGGGAGGAAGTTAGTACGAAGGAAGGGATGAGGAAATAAGGATGGGCGATGTTTAAGGGCGAGAGGGAGAAAGGGAAAAGAGGAGGGGTGGTCCAGGAAAATGCGTAGCCCACGGGAGAGGCAAGGAAACGTAGCGGAAACTGATTTCCCATGACGATTTTCTGCTGAGGAAAGACCTTTTTATGGGATTTCTGGGCGAAGTGCTTATAAAATGCAACAACCGAGACCAAAAACGGTTTAATGATGTTGCGTTTATGTTCAAGAGAAACGGAAGAAGTACTGCCTCATCCCACCAGATGCCCGTCTTTCTCCTCAACTCCCCACTCGGAAAACCCACCCCATTTTCCCTTTAATCCCGACTCCGATTTCTGTTTTGTTTTCAGCCTCCGCTTCTCACTCCTCTCAGTCTTCCTCTCCTCTCCTCTCAACTATAAATGCTATTTTGAAGTCGGTTGAACGGTTGCGACCGAAGAATAGCGGAGTAGGGGTAAATCTTCTTTCGAAATTGTGTGTTATTGTCTTATCGCGGCCCGGTTAGGTCCGTTTTAATTGGCTCGTTCGGGCGGATTAATATTTCCGTGTATCGCCTTCCTTATCTCTTACTCACCGTAACCGGTGGCGCTCTGTAAATGGGACCGGGGAGGGTAAGGCAGGAATTTAGGAAGATGGGAAATAACAGATCTGCGAACAGGTAGTTGGATATCTCCGGTGCTTAAATGTATTTTTTTATGTAAAGTTTATTTTCCTCCTTAGATGCCTGCCTTGGCAGTTAGGGAATGCAGTTGAGTCGGTGATAAAATACGTTATATCATTTACGATGGGAATGCGCCATAACTTTGGGAATATGGAAATTCAGGGATTTACTGCTTAATGACAACATGCTTGAGCTTCTTCTGAGTAAAATGATCATAGATCAGTATGCCTCAGTATTTTCATTTTAGATTGATATTCTTGATCG
The DNA here is from genome assembly GCA_037158775.1 of Hetaerina titia. NCBI lineage: Eukaryota > Metazoa > Arthropoda > Insecta > Odonata > Calopterygidae > Hetaerina > Hetaerina titia. Next base: position 78,302,657 of record CM073775.1, on the reverse strand, counting down.
ACATTCTCCGGGATATTATTTAATTTCCATTAAACTGAATGATCAAATTTAATAAAAACAATATGTTATAAAAATGTTTGCATAATCTTTAGTATCGTAATATTAGTTGAACAGAGGTACTATTTTTTACAGCGCTGGATAGTGATTCAACTTTGGGTTAATATTATATTCCGTGCCATATTTAGAATGCGATGACATTTTCATGGATTTTATTTTGTATATATTAACAGTCATTGTGTTATGAGGAATGCCAATGGACAACCCGAAGCCATTCATTAACCAACTGGAGCCAAAGTCAGATAAAGTAACTTTTTTGCACTATTCATTTCCAGTGACAAGAAATTATTATTAGCGAAAAATATGAACTAATTTTAATTTATTATAATTTCTTTTTCTTAAGATTCCTGACTTCCTTAATCGCATACCAATAATACAATTACACAATTACCACATAAGTTTTGACTAATTTGCGCAATATTAACTGGTTAATTTTTAAAAGTCATTTTCCACTGAAGATCTTTATTATTGTTATTATTTTGTACCCTAAGCAACCAAACACTGAGACCAAAAATGAAGAAATATTAAACATTTATGGCCAAAATGAAAACCATGGTGGATAATATATTATTAAAATGCAAGAACCCTATATTTTTTGCCTATGGCAACAGTGACGTCCAAAAACTGTGCACTTGACTACGGAGATTCATTCTTATTTACATAGAATAGAATTATTAATACAGACGTGAGTTATCAATTTTAGACACGTGTCTCTTATTACGTTTAACTTTATGTAAACAATTGCTACACTAAGAATGTTCAGAGAAAGATGTGCGTGAAGATTTGGCTACTGTCCTTAATTCCTCCAACCTCGACCCTGAGCTCAACCTCAGGCCCACAAGAATATGGGCACAACGGATGCGACTGCTTCAACCACTCATCGTTCCCCCGGAGCCGTCTTCTCCCCACCGCCCGCCCTCCGCCTCGTTGCTTCCCTTTTCCCTTAACCCTCCCATTGCATTTAGTTTTGCCCGCAGGGGACCCATACGACGTGCCCTGTGCAATCTCCGTAGTGGCACATAACTGGGATAGAAATGCGTTGGTGAGTCAGGAGAAAGGAGAGAGTGGAGAGGAGGGAATAGGGAAAGGAAGAAAGGGAGGATGAGAGGACAGAATAACGAGGATGAATAAGAGGAGACCGAGAGGAAATGAAGAGAATGGAGCATGGCAAATTATTTTGGAGTATTTTTAGCTCTTGAGTTTTGGAAAAGATTTTTCGGAGAATAAATTAATAACTCATGCAAACCGGAATGAGAGAAATGGGGAAAATAGACTAATGACGACATTATTATTTACAAGTAATAATTATTTTTAAATTTTCAAGAGACGTGCGAGCACAATATGTATGAAAGAAATATATTTTAAGGAACTAATTATTCTTGAAAAAAATGAAGATGAGCGTCAGTATCTTATATTTGAATATGAGAGACATTTCGAAGAGGGAAGCAAAGAGGATACATACGTTAACATTAAAACGCTGAAGAAATGCTTGCAATGAGTTATGGGTCATGTGTAATTAGAAGATCGAAATGATTTCAACCAATAAATGTTATGGTCACCCTTGTAAGGAATAGTTACCTTACAATTAGATTTCCATGAGAAATTAAAAAAATTGGAAAATGGAATATGTACACATTATTTTTTTCTGAATATTTCGTCTGTTTAGCTCGAAACAGAAAATAATACTCTGATTGAAAAAGAGAAAACTACAAACCAATTATCTTTACTCTTCTAATTTCATGTTTAGAGTAGAAATATTTATTTATAAATTATGAAAGAACACAAATATTCTTGAATTTAAACAAGTCCAAAATATATCGTATGATTTCTAAATTACAAACTCCACTAAATTTTACATTTATTTCTAACCCTATATCATGAAATTCTATTCATAAACCGAATCAAGTTCTATCGAGTAATACAGGATTTTAGAATATTATTCAACTGTGTAAAGTACACTTAAATCAGAGTGTACTGAGTTAATTCTAAAGCCCTTAAATATTCCTCACGCTGATCCATTGAGCCAATCAGTCTCAACTCTCTCAAGTAAGCCGCACGGGAAATCTATTCCACACAAACATAGGTCACGCTCTTGACCCTTGAAAATGATAGTCCGAGCAAATCGTGATGGCTTTCCATTCGGCGAAGCCCCTGACCGCTCGCCTTATCGCACACACTAATTGATTCGCAACTGACAGCAGGGACATCTGTACGGCTGGGAAGAGGATCAATCACGAACATTTCACTGCATCGGGATCCGAAACGGAGGCCCAGCGAATACAACTCGCCGCTTGCACGCTGGAACGCTGAACAAATCGTTCTCTTGGGAGAGGTTTGATTGAGTTATGGGGAAGGACAAGGGAAGAAGTGTAAAACAAAAAGGAATTGACAGCGTCGATGTTGATGAAAGGAAATATGAGAAAGGGTGAGCGGAAAGAGAGGGGGAGAAAAAAGATCAGATCGCTGTTGATATGAAATATTATGAAGTAACATTAATGGGGGCGAAGTGAACTCCAAAAAGTAGACAGGATTAGTGTATGGGGAGAATGGAAAGGGGTAGTTGCAGGGTGGTAGGTGGGATGAAGGCAGGATTGTGTGAGGACACGAATTCTCTCCGTTTGGACCGCAAAACCGGAAGTAGTATACGCGTTGCGTTCGAACGTGACTACCAGCTTCGGGGACGTGTTGGGATTTGTATCCACTGAGCAGAGAATCACCGCAAAGGATTACGTGAGGAGATCCATTCGATTGAAAATGTTTCCTATCGCCTGGATTTTCTCTTTTTCCATTGTTTTTCTCTTCCGATCCTCTCTATTCCGTTTTTTTTCTTTATTCCTTCCCATTTACCCAATTGGGAAGATTTTTATATCTCTCTTTGGCATGCCTCATTCTTATTCTACCTCCTCTTAGGCCCTATCTTCATTCTCCATTATCCGATTCTCAATCCTCCGATTCCCTTGCTTGCTTCTTTTCCGTCTTCCTCACATACAGAAACGCCGCAGGGGGAGTTCAAAGGCGTGTTCCCCTTGCTAAATGTTGTTTGTTAAGTGGTAAGAGAATGCCGGGTAAATTGCGGTACTTGTCCCCTCTTTATCGTACAGCGCCAAGGGGAAAAGAGCCCTCCCCTAACCCTAAAATTGGCGTCGTCTTCTGCTATCTTTGTATCTATCTCTCTGACCTTCCGTATCTCTTCCCACCCTTTATCAGTTTTCGAACCATTTTATTTACAGCGTTTCACCCCTTTCGCATTGCCTAACTTAACTCAGATAACAGCGTATTCTGATTTCCATCACCTTTAGCGGTCAGGAACCTGCAAGACCGTATTAAGCACCGTTATTAGGATACCATTAGCCACTTAGCGACTATTTTTTGAATTATCTGATATATTCTAAGACCTTATGGTTCTTCAAATTAAGAAGGGTTCAAATTTTGTAAGCCACAGGCGCTACAGGATATTTTACACAAAGTTAGATGATGAAATAAATAAAATGGTATTCCGGAAAAAAAAACTTTAAATACTGTTTCGTGGATACGAAAATTACGAAAATTAGTTATGATGGTACATTAGATTCAAATTTGATGTCTAAAAGAGGTATTTTACTTATGCGAGAATACGGGCAATGTTATTATAGAATTTTGATTTTAACTAGTGCCAAAAAATCATGATTCACACATTTATTTTCTTGAGATAACAATCGTCATTTTTCATATATAACTCCCCCTTAAATTAAAATCCTCGATCAAAATAAAAAGAAGAATTTCCTAGTAGATATAGAATACAGTGAAAGTAGCACTAGACGACAGTATTAATTACTGTAATTGTTATGAGTGCTTCAGGGTTTATGAATGTTGATATTCCATTACAGGCATGACGTACATAAAAGCCTCTTCAGGCTCACAAATCAAACTTCAATACACTTCCTTTCTTTAGCGGCGAACAATAAAGAATATCCGACATTGAAGTATATGACGTTTATAAAAAAATCCGTTCAAGCAGCGTTGCGGTGTTTTGCTCCTGCTTGTATGCGGATTAAGGGCATTCGGAATCAATACAATACGTACTGGAATTATATGCTTTATTTGTACGAGAAATACGAAATTGAAAAGTAATCTATCTTTTAAAATTTGGCATGCTGCGAGCTGAAAGTTACCTTTTAAACTATCATCTACAGCCAATAATTTTTGCTGGTCATTTTAGGTCAACGTTGCCCGTATTTTTAATAAAACAGAAAAATGCCAAGGAGATTTGTTGAATATTAATTGGTGCAAGGAAAACAGTCCAGGTGTAAACTGGAGACAAAAAAGAAAATGGTCCTTCAAAAATTCAATTGCTCGATCCGGGAATAAATGACTAGTAAAAATCTACTATTAAATTGAAAATAGTTATTATTTAGTTGAATTTGATTAATCCCGAAAGAAAGTACACCTATGCGTTTTAACAAAAAGAATAGTAATAATGATTTGCATGAGTTAATGAAAGAATGAAAATAAATGCCTACATTCATAGTCAATAACCAACGTTGATTAATATTGGTTGGCAGACGTAGGAAAGTTTTTAATGATATTTTAGAAAAGCCACTCAATGCATAAAGAAGAAACGCTACTTAGGCAATGAAATCACTTGATACAAAGTTAACATTTACTTTGAGCATATGTAACTCACATTACAAAAATATATTTAACTAAGATCCGTGGTGGACAAATACTAGTAATGAATACTTTGCCTATTAGGACACTTAAGTCAGTCCATTAAGAAAGCCGTTTAAAATAATAAAGAAAAACTCACGGACCTTCCGGGGCAAGGTGGTGGCCCCGAAATTAAAGCTACGTTGCTAGTAAAAGGAATAATTGTGCTCTATCGTTTGATAAAAACCAATTATAGTCAATTATTTCAATGAATTCACAAATTCACATTAAAATTTATCCTAAATTCCAATTAGCATTTCTTTATCAAGCATTGAATTCTACTTTTTCTTCTCTAAAATATTAAAATTTCACGAGAATAAACAGTATTATAACAAATAAGTTTTAAATATTAGCATAGGAATAAAAATCCTGTACCTTAAATTACTATGAATTGGTATAATTGACTACAATGTCTGAGGAAACTAATTTTGCCAGTTTTCAACTCTTAAACTAAGAATAGAGATATTTCGTTTCTCCAACAGACTGTTTCAGATGATGGCGATGCTTTAATCACCTAAACTCACGGGTCATTTCCCTTTCTAAATGTTCAGCAAAACCGTCGTTTTTAGCCTTTAAAGAAATTAATGAATACCTTCATCGCTCCAATGCATTTTCTCTATCATCCAATTACACCTACTCCCGATTAATATTCTCTCCACCGCTCCAACCTCCCGCTTTTCCATCCGACCCCAGTCATTCCGCAACCAGGAGGCGTACCAAAGCGTTTGATTATTTTTTCCTGCTTCTCACGTTTTTCCATTCCTTTTCATGGCGCGGAGAGGGAAAGATTAGCAGTGTTGGTGAAGAGAGAGAGAGAGACGATGGGAAATATTGGAAGAGGAGAAAAGTGCACACTGAAGTAAGTAAGGGGATTGGTAGATGTGGAAATGGGAAGGAGGGCAAACTAGAAGAGAACTGCAAAGTGTTTTCGAGATAGCGTTGTGCAAGGTATTTTGAGAGCATAAACAGAATTGTATTACTGAATGTGAACCGAGATGAGATTGAAATTTTCCTGAATTTTAACATATATTCATTAAATATATATTTATTCACACAAAGCACGTTTGATGGAGAGAGTGTTTAAAATTGACTGTTTAAAACAGAAAATTCGGCCCATTATGCGATTAAAGACACTACAAAACCTTCAGTTTTCCGGGAAACTGCTGCACCAATTACGTGACTGACTCATGATAGTAACTGCCTAAATTACTTTTTCTATTTACGACATCATTTTTCTGTACTTCAACAGAAAATACTAAAATCTGGATTCAAATTCACATAGCCTGAGAATATATAGCAAATATACATTGTTTTCATAGGATAAAATGATATAAAAATGAATATAATTTGAAGATTAATATTAATAAAAAACAGTTTACAGAGAAAGAGAGAGGAAAAAATTTGAAATAAAACAATATTTTCAGATTATAGGAAACCTTTTTTGAAAAAGGCCACCAATACACTGGATAAATTCTTTGCTTCGTTTTTAAACTATTTAAGGCGCTAAAGAAAAAGTCATTTGAAGAAATAATTACTGTAATAAGGGATTAGAATGGACACTGTCCGAATTTACTGGTTTTAAACAAGCATTTCTTGCAGGATTACCTTTAATTGTCGATTACTTTTGTAAACTACGGTAAGGTTTAGTTTAAGGTATGGTAAGGATGATGGTAATGTTAATGCGAGAAGGAAGCAAACTACAAGATGGGATGAACAGTACTTAATAACAGCAGCAATTTTCCACTGCATACGTAATATTTTGGTTTTGAAAATTGAAATTAAACTCCAATATTCCCCAGCAAGAACCATTCATAGAATGAAAAACGTAATTTTAAGGCAATAAATAAAAAAGGAAGCTAATGAGAGAGCAGTAATATTGGTGGATGACGAAACGAGAGGAACTACGAGAGTGATGAATGAGTGCAGGCTGGTAGATTGGGATAAGGGGAGAGAGATGGATTTAGAGCGTTAAAGCGGGAATGGATGTCAATGTGTGGGACAGGAGAGGAAAAGGGAATATGGTCTTGATGCCGTTTCCGTCTCCTCCGCACGTCCCGCGAAATGGTGCCCTGTCCCTTCGCACTCCCCCGCGAAGGTGTTTTTCCACCCCTGGTCGCAGAGGTACGGTGGGAGGGTGAGGCGAGTGCGAGGTGCGGGAGAACGCAGGATTGACCGTGGAGAGTGGAGGGAGGGCTGAGTATCACAGATGGGAAGGAGAGGGCGTGCGGGTCCATTTGGATAGAAGGACGCCAGATAAGCCAACGATTACCGGAGGACGCCGTGGGTGAAACCCCAATAAGCTCTCATCCTACGCACGGCTGGGGATGGACACGGGAGAGCGCCCGAAGTGGCCACCGTGCCTCTGCGTTCACCTCCTCTGCCCGTTATTACAACCAACCTACACTCATTCCCATCCTCCACCGTCGCAATCCCCTTCGCCTACATTGCCCTGCAAACCAAGTTTCCAACTCCCTTACGCCTCTCGATCATTCTTGGTATTCTACCTCAACTTGATATTTAGCCCCACGAACAAATTTTTTTACTTCATCCTAATCCTGAACATCAATCTACTGTGCCTATGTTCCTACTACAATTTTTGCATATTATTTTAGAAATGTAGTCATCATACGTCCATCTAGCCGAGATTTAACATGCCTACTGTTCATTTTTTATAGGCATTTGAGTTTTTGAACGAGTTGTTTAAAAAATTAGACTACTATTTTTGTATTCAAAAGGTTCTGTAATAATCACTCTAATTGGTAAATTTACACGTATATTATATTAAATACTAAAAAAAAATTTTTAAAAATATGTAACAGTTGAAAACGGAAATATTATGTACTAATTCAATTAAAAATTCACAGTTTTTGGGATAAATATTACTTAATTCGTAATGTTGTCTGAAAAGTTTCCGACCTAAAAAATTTCAGAAAAAATGTGCTGCATCTTTGTTAGGTCGCAAACTTTGCAGACCACCCTTGTGTTCTGAGAAAACTACTGCTATAAAAATACCATATTTGTCGTCAAGTATATTACATACTAAGTTTATTATGAAGCTATATGACTCATTATGTAAGAGTAATAGTTACTCATGCATCACCAACAAACCTGTCTCAGTGCACTTGAATATAATAGTGTTCTTATAATGATTCAACGTCTTCCTGAATGCTACCCTCTTAAACGAGCATGTGAAATATGTTTCCCAAGGAGAAGAATATTTACTCACAAGAATTTCAAGGAAATTATGTACAAGCCATTATTTTCCACGGAAATGTTTTTCAAATCTAATTCTATGGTTGTATTCTATTTTTTTTAATTCAACAGATTCTCCCAGAATAACTTTTAACTTAGAGAAGCAAATATTTTGAGTTTTGGGGTTATGTAGATAAAAGAAATATAGCAGAATATTTGCTAAAATTATTTTCCATATGAACGTTTGCACCACCATTTTTCTCTCAAAAGTAAACTTATTCAATGTTATATTACAAAGGATTGAGCAAAAAATGAAAAAAAAAACTTTATTTTATATTTCTTTTTCGTCTTGTTTTATATATTCTTGTTTTAACCTAATATTCCATTCCAATGCTAAGCGCACACCTAAAACTGTTCTAGTAAGCCTTCTAGGATTTAGTTCATTACTTAAATTAATAAACTACATTGATCTCTCAATCTTAAAGTTTTTCTTCCCTTTCTCAGTAAACCACAGACATTGCACAACCAAAGTTTCCTTCCTTTTTCTTCTCTTTACTTTGTCCAAATATTCTCCTTTTCATTCGCTTCATCCTCCGTCGGAGTACCATTCCGTCGACATAACCACATACGACAGGCATCCACTTCGCCCTCTGCTCCACACCCGCCGACCATTATGTCGAGGTTCAAATGACTCTCGCCCTCCCTACCACTTGCACCCTCCCCTTCACACCCTTTGCTTCCTCATCCCTGGAAACCAGTGCACCTTCTAGCTTGGGGATACGCATACACGAGCGCGCGCATACGAAAGGGCCTCATGAGCTTGACCACAGACGGCGTGGTCATTCCCAGGGGCGAAACTCTCGCATACATTGTGAGGCTATAGTGTGTAACGACATTTAAAGACCCTTGGGGAGAGGACCGGGCGCGAGGGAACGCAATGGTTTTTAGTAACTACTAGTTTAGAAGGAAACCCTGATTATCCCAATTGAGATATTCCGAGGGTTTAACTACGCGAGCCACCGTTGCTGTACTGATACGACGGATTTGAATGCTAAATCTGGGAGTCCGGGGTGAGTGAAGTGGGTATTTCGTTTGCTGGAGAGGGTTTGAGTGTCAGAAGAGGGAGAGAGCATCCCAGCAGGGGATGATGGCAGTTGAGGTGTATCCAAGAAAGTCGGGGGTGCGGAGTTGTTACGTGACACCAGTCAACGTATCCTTGAATCCCTCGTCCCTTACAATCCCTCCAGAGGATTAAAAAGATTGCAACTTCAACAACTGCAAATTATTACACGGGCTTCGTTTGGTTTTCAATTTTATCACAGCTTAAGTTGCATATACACCTCTATTAGTATCAAATAATTGTATTATTCATATGAATTAATAAGATACCTAGTCATCACATGACAACAATTAGAATCTATCCGTAACGTTTTCTCATTTATCAGAAATATGAATAAATAAAAGGTTATCTTGTGCAGATGTTTAGTAATTTTGATTGGACTACTGCAATTGAAAAAAATCACAGCATATAATAAAGCCCGTCTCCGTCATTATGCCTGATTTTTGGACTTCGTAAAATAATGTCGACCTGGAATAATCTCGAAAGCGTTTGTCTCATTTTTCCTTGCCGGAATGACTTGAGGAAAATGCGAAGTTGGACCAGTTATTATTCTTTTGTATTTTTTCCGGAGATAAAAAAGGCTTACGGACACGTTCAAGCAAAGTATTTAAGTCTCGTATTTGGAAGAGAAGGTTGGAATAAAGAGAGGTAGGGATAGGAAGGGGCGAGTGGAAAGACACATGAGAGGATATGTCAGAGGGAAAGACGAGGGTATTCCCTATGCGTTGGATGGGGAAACCACTGCCGGGACCAAAAGTGAGTGATGAATGACCCTAAGTACAGCGAGACATAAGCGGATGTGCAAGGGGCCGAGTCTCCGCACGGCCTACCACCCTGAAATCCTTACCCTCAGGGCCTCCTTCCCCATCCCTAAGAGCTTCCTGCATCCCTGCAAGTGCCTCGTGCGTTCTATCTGAGAAAATCTTCCCCAGCAACCTCCGCCGAATCCCATGCTCCCATAAGATTCACCTCGTCCACCCCTGAGGGTTATGCTTAGGACCAATTTCTTATCTTAAGGATACCTCTCTGCTCAATCTTATTATCTCCTCTAACTCTACCGCCGTAAAATTCTTGAAGTAAGAGTTCATCTTGCTTTTAAAATAAGACAACAGTTCCTATTGCAACAAGCTTAAATTTTAGTGAGAGCATAAAGTTTGCAATAAGCCAAAACAAAAACTTCTCTTTTACAATATTACTAAATATGAGGTAATATCATTTCATTTATATTGTAAGAAGTCAAAATTTCCCACGGAATGCCAATTGAAAGAAAAATAGGAAACGTCAATAAAACTTATTCCGTTATGTATGCAATGTGAAAATGTTTTTTTTAGCTCATAAGCTTTCATTTAAGATCCTGCATTCGTGCAAGAAAATTATTATCAAAGTGACAATCGTCAAATCTTCCGGACTTGACTAAAGATGACAAAATTTTTCACCATCCAAAAGAATCCATTATAAAAATATTTGTTATCGTGTTTATTGCTAAAATATTTTTTTTTCATTTTCAGAACTATTAAAATATTTTGTATTTGTTCGAAGTAGGTAAAGAGAGCGAGCGTGAAAAGCAAAAAAAAAAGAAATGAATTTTGAGTAAATAATTATATTAATTGTATTCTCGTTATTTTTAACATAAATTATGGAGTTCTGATTTCTCTCATTCCTAGGGATTAGCTCCATATTATTTTATCAAAATAATTTCTGCGCTGGAAGCATAATTTCAATATAGTTATATTTTAGTGGAAAAATAAGAATTTTTAGAATCCTTCAGAATTGTTAACCATTGGGTAAATAAATGTCAGGGGTAAGGAAAAGGAACACCAGTGAAAATCTCTGATGACAACCGAAACCAGCGTCTTATCTTCGCAATCCCTTAGGGCAACAAGAAAGATGGAAGCTGTAAGCTAAGTCCACTTGGAAGGCTGGCTCCAGCGAACACGTGATCCAACTGCTAAAAAGTATTCGCTTAGAGTATAGGTATTCAAATTTTCATGTGCGCAGATAAACTTACTGGTTGAAGACTTGATTACAGGTCCATCCTTAGTGTACGCTGACTTTTCCAAATACTTTTGCAATCTCTAATAAATAACGCCGAGCCAACTTTTAACCTTATCCAATTCTAAATTCTAATAATTGCAAAGGATTTCATTTAAATTAAGATACATATAAATAAGCAATAAATAATGGTTGGAAATATTTATTACTTTTCATTATGCAAATGAACTATTTGACACTGAACTCCACATTCATTGTTAGGCTTTAGTAGTGTATTTATGGATCAAATTGAATAAGTGATGGAAATATTGTTTCATGACAGCTAGAAATAGAAAAGGATGAATAAAATTAAGCGGGTGCTCATTTAATCCGTCTTATTCCCTCAGTCAAGAACGGTCATTAACGGATGCTAAAATAAAATGCTCTTATATGCTCCGTGATTTACATGACCAAAACATTAGATGTTTCTGGAAAATTAGGAATATACGTTCACCAATTTTTAATGAATTTTATCATATTGTATAGAGAAAAATTAGTAAATTGTATTTTACTGGTAGGAATTTCATGATCTAATTCAGAGTTCAAATATTCCTAAAAGGGTTTTTTAATCCTGTTAAACATAAGTCAAAAACAACTCTTTAAAAGGAACATACCGGTACTCATAATTAGTTAATAACATTGATAGATGCATCGAAATATACAAATAACGTTATAATTTATGGTTATTTTCCGATTATTAAAAAATCAGGCCTCAGCTAAAAGAAAACAACACGAAACGGAGAAATTTACGCTTGAAAAGATCCAAAAAAGTTCTTTGTATGAGTTCAACCTACTTACTTCAAGGTTATTTTATGAAACCGGATAGCTTTTATCACTGGTGGAATACGGTCTCATTTTGTCAGCTGAAGAACATTTTTGAGTGAGACAACTGTATTAAAAACTCCTTAGAGTAAATTCTTTTACAAACATACAAATGAAAAGTTATTTCATTTCATACGATTTTGCAGCGTATAGCACCGATGAAAGGACGTATATGGGTTGGCAAGATTCGTAACAGAATTCAGAAAACATTGAAATGATATAACTGCAAAGAAAGAACAAAGAATAAACTTCATTGGGTAATGCAACTGAACAACCGGTCATTTAACTGTTAAATGGCGGTGCTGGAAAAGATAGAACGTGTTATAATACATTAAGAGAATAAAAACTAACATGTGGAATGATAACAAATAAGTTCTCTATCGCAAGTAATGAGGAAGCGTGAAAAATATCCAACTCAAAAAACAAGATGGAAGCATTTGAGAAATTACTCGAGCCGTGGGGGGTAACGTGACCATTAATCAAAACGCTTGAAGTATGCGCTCTTTGGTGATCAAACAATCGGTACCCTTTTTAAAACTTACCAGAGTAATGAAATGGAACTAAACAGGGTGGTTTACTGTTTTTCCAAAAGACTGCGTCTATTAATATCAATTGAACGATTCGCACGGTTGAATTGACTCGAGGAAAAGAGCTGGAATTAGGTGCAAAAACCATGGAGCGTTAGCATTCAAGTTCCTGGAGATAGCATTCTATTTCCTGTCATTTCATAACTAATAATTAAATGAAGGGATTTTAAGTTAATAACACTTTTTAGTAATATATAAGGGTAACCCTTAACTTATGTTATGGGTATATAGTTGGTAGTCTTACGATTTTAATGAATAATTAAGAGGTCAGTTCAGGAATTCTTACTAGCAACAGCGAGCAAGTATACATGGGTATACAGGGGGTTATAAAATTATATCAAGCCACTAACGGTTTAAAATATCATGATATTGTGTGCATTTTTTATTTTATTAATTAATATTGCAATGAATTAAGTTAAGAAAAGATTAAGAAACTGAATAAATATATATGCACTCCTATTAAAACATAATACATTAAAGTATTGATTGGCATTCCATGAGAAAAAAAACATTTTCAAACAGTAGCTAAAATCATAAACTGAATTAACTTCATCTAATTTTTTTTAAAATACATATTAATTTGAATTAGACCAAATTTGGTGACACTACGACAATTTTTATATTTTGTCGACCACGCTTCCGTCGCAAGGCAACATCACCAGGTGGTGAGGGTAAACAAAGAAACTTTTCACTTCCACATGAAGTTTTAATACTTTACGACCATGGTTTTGATGCTGCGCATCATAATCACCTGATGATGATGCCCATCATAGAAACCATGGTCGTTAAATATTAAAACTTAATGTGGAAGTGCAAAGTTTCTTTGTTTACCCTCATCATGAAGGAATCCCACAAAGTTAAACCTGAAACTGCTATGATCATCAGGTGACCTAATGATGATGCCTTGCCTTCACAGACATACGAACATAAATAAATATATGTATGTTTAAATTTTTATAAAAAAATTTTATATGTAATTCAATTTAATTAATACACGTACAATATTTTCGTCAGAGAGGTAAGTATTATTGATTCAAAGTTAAAAGGGGGACATATTAACCCTGAGAAAAATATATTAAGTCGCTATTGTAGTTATAATTACTACTTTTGCTGTGATGAAAAGTTTTTGATAGCAGAAGCATGCGTCTTCGACGCTATAGCCATGTCAATGAGTGATTCCGAAGTATTTACTACTTATTCTTTATCTGGCACATATTATTTCGGTTATTTCAAATTCTTGATAGACACATGAATATAACAAACCTAAGTTCTTGAATAAAAAGCCATTCCGGAAAAGTGGAGGCTTAAAAATAAATCGTAAGGTGAGTTGTGAGATGAGAGGGGGAGCAAATAACTGGCTTTCTAAGAGAAAAAGAAGGAAAAATGGGGTAAAGTTGGTTATGGTAACGGGAAAGTGTGACGGGAAAGTACGGTGTGACGATTCCTAAGACAGCATTGGAGAGTGGAGAAAAGACAGTGGGAGAGTGGTTGGAAAATCGAAGTTAGGTGAAGAGGGAGAGGTCGTTGTTGCAATATTTTGAGAGGGAAAATGACAATTTACAACAGAAGGGAATTATTTACGAATGAGAAAGTAAATTTTTGCGCTCAAAGAAAAGAGCTACGGTTAGGAAAAGAGGAGTTTGGGTAGAGGATTTGAGACAAAGAAAGGAAAAAAATACTAATTCTTATGCATTTTATTTATAAAAATGAATACCGCCAAAGAAAGCAGAATATTAATAAATTGCCATAGAAAGAATTTCTTTTTACTCAATTCTCTATGAATTTATTTCAATAAAAGAGGGAAGTTACTGAGAGAAAGAATTACCATTTAAATCAGTTTGGATGCAGAATCAAAGCAACCAAAGGGAGTCATGCTGACGTCTTCGTTTTTAGCATAAATTTTGCATTGTTTTAGTCTTAATGACGTTAAATTCTGAAAATATAGTAATTTACAATTGAATTCGTCCGTGTTTAAACGGTGGACACTAAAGCATACGTCTGCTTTTTTTGCTAGGAGGACAGACGATCTTGTATTTGCCCACATGTACGAGTATATTCGCGCCATGTATCACACTACTAAACCTAGACCGATCACACTCCACAAATAAAGTAAAGGTTTAATGCAGTTTACTTTGGTGACTTAAAAAAATATATTTCAAATGATTCCCTTAGTTTATGCAACATGGTCGATAAAAAACTTCACATGAAATAGATTTAGGCACAACTATGTTACGAACACCTCAGATTTATATGTATACATTTTTTTGATAATGTTCACATTAAATTCATCTACGCGGCGATTATAATATTTGTTCGGTTTCACCAGAAAATATTGTAATGGAGAAAAACTCGGAGCTAATTCACGATTAACAGCATGATCCCATGAGGTCCACTGGACTCCCCAGAGTTTCGTGGAGGAGAGAAGGTGAAGGTTACGGGAACGAGAGAAGGGCAAGTGAAGGTACTCCTGGTGAACGGGTGGAGGTAGCTAGGAGAGCGGCAGGAGGAAGGAAGAGAGCAGGGTGTAAGGAGGAAGAGATTGGCTAAATGGAAGGGATGAGATAAGAGGGAGAGAAGGTGACGTGGGTTGGTGAATGAGGAATGGGCGGAGGAGAGGTTGCCTCGGTGAAGACGGCGGAGGGTGGTCGAGAGAGTGGGACCGAACTGCGGTGGGAGGGTGAATGGAGTGTGGAGAAAATAAAGACAGCCGAAGCGAAGATGACAAAGGGGAAGATGATCGTGGGGCATATAAGGAAATAGGAGGGGGAAGGAGGGTCTTGAAGTTGGAGAGGGGAGAGATTTGAGACGTTCGTAAGGAGGACTGAGAGGAAGGGGAAAGGATTTGGGACACGGTTGACTGGAAGGGATGAGAATGGGAGATAAGGAAGAGAGTCGCGGTGGGTATTTGAGGTGGAAGGGTAATAAATGAAGTGCCTCGATGTGATGTGATGGAGAAGGATGTGGGGGAGGGTGGGGAGGAAGTGTGTAGGGTGCTTGGGAAGAGGTAAAGAGGGCGCGAGGTGGAGGAAGAGAATAGGCGGAATATTGCTGGAGCTGGTGTTATATGGGACAAGTCGAAGGGATGCCTGAGCGTGGAGGGAAATTGCATGGCAAGAGGGGATCACCCGGAAAGGAATAGAAGGGCAAATTTAGGGTTTCTCGAAAACGAATTTGCGGAGCGGTAACAAGATGGTCAATGCACCAGACTCCCATAGAACCTCGGATTTCCGCAAGGTAATATATAGATCGGAATTTTAATCACATTGCTAAGCATAATTTTCAACACGTTGAGCTATAGATGGCATTATCATTCAGCTAACATGAAATGAAATAATGAAGGTCAATAATATAAATAGTTTCTGAATTAATGAGGGAAAATTAGAATTGTCTTGAAATAGAAGGTAATTTCTTCAGAAAATGATTTTTCACCTATTGATATCAAACCAATCATATGGTTGATAAATGCGGTTAATGGATACTAAAATTTGATTTTTGGATCAACAATAACTGAAAATCTACTAACCCAACTTAGCAGTGTGCCCTTTGAAAATCTAACTTAACATACAGATTACCAATTAATAATATTAATAAAATTATAATTTCACTGAATAAACAATTTCTTTTGTGGAGCATGAACTACCGAGAAGATATAGGAAAATAGTAGGTAGAATTTTAATATTTTAAGCAAATATCGACTTTCAATAAGACTAACCTTGGGGACTATATAATGGAGCCCTTATAATTGCTAACCAGGATTTCAATGTTTGATCAATATTATTCAATTTATTTGCCCATCACATAACAAGCGAGTAACCCAAATCTCTAAGGCGTTACGTCACTCAAAGAACTTCCATTGTTATCAGAAACGGCAGTAGAATATATAGCTCTCCGTCAGCAATAGAATCTTTATCCAGACTAATCTGAATATTAACTATTCAAATTTCATCAGAATTTCACCTGAATTTTAAGCAATGTCATAATTACGTAATTGTGTAAGAATATGTCATATAAAACACTTAATAAAAAAGTAAAATAGCTGAAGATATCAAAATGGGTTCCAATAGTATCAGTTTATAATGAAAATATTTGCTCAAATTAGCAGGCAGGAAATCAAATTACGTTATATATATTTTTTTCAATTGTCCGTAGATTGACTAGACCCTTTCACTTTCTCTTCAGGCAGAGTTGTAACATTCTGGTTTAGTTACTCATGGCAATTTGACCTCAATACACGCTCCACTTCAGCACCCTATATAGACCAATCACACCAAGAGCCATATCAAAACCTGACTCATGCTTATCGCTGTTGCTCCAATTACACCGAAAACATTCAGAGAAAGGGGGAATATTCGTCGCTGGGGATTTTAACCGTTGGCAGGTAATGAGTTAACTCGCCTAATCCAGTTATTCAGAATGTCATCGTTGGATGTAAATCACGATGACAATTTACCGAAAGTGGTTGATCAGTGGTCGAAAAGTTTGTTAATTGCAAAATGGGTGATTCTGTAGGAGAATGGAAAATATATACACAGAGAAGTGAAAGGGAAAAATAACTGGATATCAAAACAAGAGGCAATATCCAAGCACAAGTGAAACACATGAAAAACGGTAGAGGGAAAATTCTGGATTATAATTGGCACTCTCAAACCACCCATATTGTAGCCATTCTCTGTGTGTTAGTCTTTCACCGAAAAGCTTAGTACTTACTTTCTCAGGTTGTTGCAAACAAGAAGAATATGTAAAATATAAGCTTCAGGTAATGCCAACGTTCCGGTCCTTTCTTATGACTTCGGGTGGCATCTGAAAATAATTTACAAAATATTAAATTAGCAGGATAATTCTAGAGGATTATTATTGAAATTTAAAAATGAAGCATACGTATATAAAATTTTCAGGAGCATGTAATGAGTATATATGAAGGCGATACAAAGTCATGGGTTCATATAAAGTCAGATAAACTTTTTTACATCACTATTTCGAGCAATTAGCCCATGGAAATTTCTTACGTATATTGATAAAGGTCTAGTATGTACAGAGGAATAGAAATATAAATAATTAAATTATATTTAATTTCACTTAAGTGCTTCTTGTCGTATTGCTACTTTCCTTCGAAATATAACTATACACTAGTTAGAGAGAGGCATAATAGATTACTGGGCGTAAAAAGTGGCGCATGTTTTCTTAGTCGCACTTTTACGGGGTGCTTCCAACTCCAATCACACATTCTCCCAAAACAGTAAAATTCTGGTTTTGTTTTGCTATGAAATACTGGCAATTTGTGTGCAAGTGAAAAATACCAAAAGAGAAGTATTTTTTTTAATAAATTGGAGTTTCGCCATCAGATACCTACCTCATAGATGTATTTATTCTTAATACACTGGAATGCTGAATGATGAACATATATGCACAAACTTTCGAGAAACGTAGATGGATCAAATTGTATTTCAGGTATCCATATCAAATAAAACATTCAACAGCATTTCAAAACCAAATAATGTGATTTGCCTTGGACGGGCAAATATGGTCTTGATAATGTAACCAATCCAAGGAGTTGTAACGTCTTCGTACATCAGCCAATTTCAATTAATAATATGTAGTTAGACCGAGGTGGACGTAGCAAATAGCTTCATTCAATGTCAATCACAAAAACCGCGAAACTTCCTGGCTCCTTTAATTAAAACTAAATTTCTTTCCGCTCATTGAAATATCTATCAATACTTAAAAACATGGCTCTTAATTATATTCCCTAAGTAGCTCTCTATTATTCCTCGTCTCTATCTAAAATGTATCCCAACGTTT
Source organism: Hetaerina titia (assembly GCA_037158775.1). Classification (NCBI taxonomy): domain Eukaryota; kingdom Metazoa; phylum Arthropoda; class Insecta; order Odonata; family Calopterygidae; genus Hetaerina; species Hetaerina titia. The sequence continues at coordinate 78,284,363 of CM073775.1, read as the reverse complement.
ATCTAACCTATATCACGTTCAGTAACTAACTCATGATTAGCTATCTGCACACACATCAGAATCACATCTTTGGAGAGATGGGTTTATCAATAATTAGAATTCATTTAATTTGCAATTTTTATGAATTTTTCGGGTCATTTTTGAGTGTTCTAACCTTTTTTAAGGATCATAGTAGTCCAGAGGGTATGGCGCTGGACTACTGACCAGAGGATCAGAGTTAGATTCCGGATGACGCCTATGGAGACTTTTATTTATCCAAACTGTGTGATTTTTCGAGAACTAGATCTTCCTAGGAAACCGCCGACAGCATTGGGAAAGTAATTTCTCCCCATGTTCTACAATGACGTGTTAATTTGAACAGGCCGTTGGATTCAGTACTAAGTAATAATCCAGGTCTATCAAATCAATGTTTGGGTTGATTGGTACAATACTTGTATAACACGATCTGTAAAAACCTGAGAGTTAAGTTCGAAGAAATTTTTTTTCAGAGAAAAATTTTATTTTATCAATCTGTCACCAACATTATTATTAGATCTTGGTTGGATTGCCTAATTATCATTGCCTGCTACTATACCGCCACGTTATCCTTTACTTTAAAAAACCCATGCATTTTTTTTAACGAACTCGCTCAATATTTTAACCGATGCAGCTTTTAAAGTCTATAGTCCGGGAATGCGTACATTTCACTTTTTAATGGATATTTAGAACAACATACTATTACTTTTATTTAATGTTAAGTGATCCACGATAAGCGTATATTTCGACCAAATGTAGTGTTCGTTGGGTACTAGAGGGATGTTATTCGTAAATCTTTGTAAAATAGGGAGACCAATGTTCGGGTCATGAATATCTGTGAAGGGGATGCACCAGAAACCGAATAGTATCAAAGAGGTATGATATGCCGTTATTTCATAGAACGGATTAGACTCGAATGTATTGAGATAAAGTAGAGAAGAAGCAATCTCATGATAAGCAATATTAGAAATCTCAACAACAAAATGACATGCATCAACGTGGCAGGCAAAATAGCAGTAGAATTAGGAGAAAACAGCATAGAATAAATTTGAGGGATGGAATCTTTCCCTTATATAACTTGTCTAACTGACTAATTTGTCTCCGTACTATTACGATATATCATAATTTAGGTGAACCCGGAATTCTTTACTCATTCAATTGACGCTCCTTATCTTTCAGTCCATCTGAAGATCGCTGTAAAACTGTACCATGGAATTATTTCACTCTGATTATCAACAAGAAGTATCAAATGCAGTTTAGCTCCTACACAATAACAGGCGTTTGACAATCTAGGTAAGGAAGACGATCCGTTATGAGGAAATAACTGCTAAAGAAAAGTTTTTTCCTGGGAAATTTGCAGTCTTCGCGTACGGCACTAGTTTGAGGATTGTAGGTTTTAGTCGACCTGATTAACTGGTTGGTCGGATAGCAAATAAATTGGCATTGTGAAAAATGACTGCAATAAGTTTTTACCATTCACATCCGGTTCTTTTATAGAAAAAAGATTTCCCGAGGGATTATTAATAAAATTTTGAATATACTCGGCGTCGTTTAAGAATGTAAAGTTTGACTAAGATTGACGAACTGTGATGATGGAGAAGAAACTGAACTCACTCAAATGGTCATGAGCATTACATATGCCATCTATGTATTCTCACCAAAGTCTTATTTTGGTCTCCCATGATTAAAATGAGAATATGTATCAAGCATACTTCATTGACTGATATCTCAACAAGCCACTGCTTTCCAAGCACCTACATTAGTGACAAACTACGCAGATTTACGCCGCTCACTGTTTGCCCAAGCATGCACTGATAAAAGCTTTCTTCACTCGGGTAGGAGGGCGAAGGGAAGCAGGAACCGGAGCAGATCCGGAAGGAGAGGGCATGAAAAGAGGCAATAAACATAGTCCGATGCAGCGAGGGCTCAAAATTAGGCAGATGTGGGCTTAACGCCGGAAAGGGAGGAAGGGCAGCGTAGGATATACTTCGGCGTCAAAATGAAAGCAGAAAAATATCGAATGGAAGGAAAGGAGAGAGAAAGAGGTGGAGAGGAAGAAGGCGGCGCGGGCAGGGGAGAGGGAGTGTTGTTACGTCCCCGTGAGCGGGAGATAAATGCCCCATCTCTTCCGACGCAGTGGCTTTGAATCGCTCCATCGAGCCAAAAATATAAAGCCTCCCGAAATCCTTTTGTCCCACGCACAGTTTTATGGCCGTATGGTCGCGCGGAGCGCAGCGAACTCGTGGCCACTTAGATGCAAATCCGTTGACGATGCGCTGGGTGCTCGTATAGCGGAGTCGTCAACGGGTGGAATTGTGGGAGGGTGCGCAAGTGACGAGACTGGCGATGGAGGGACGGGAAGTTTGTACGAGTTGGTGTGCGTAGTAGAAGACGGAGGATCCATGGGGTGGAAGGAAAGTCTCCCTCCCGGATACCTCTCCGTCCTCTCCCCGCTGCTCCACTTCTTCACGGCGCTTGCGTCCTCACCCTCCTCTTTATAGCACGGGAACCCCGGTGGGAGGGCCTTATGTGCGGACATTGAGGTATCACTCCCGTTACTATTCTCCCCTCTCTCTCATCTCTTTCTTTCCACCTTCCCTCTGCTTCACCCTTTTCCCGAGCCGTAAGTCGCTCTGGTCCGCCCGTCACAATTACAGGATCCCGGCGAGTAAACTTTCAGGATCGTCTGAACGATTGAAATGTCCCGACTTATTTTTTTTCCTTCGATCTGCATCTTGTTCCCACCACAATCCCTCTCTCGGCATCCCCGTTGGGATCTTCGTCCCCGGGGGTTTCCTTCGGGATCACACGTCAAACGCCTTTGCACCGAGAGAATAGTGGAGGACGCTGGAGAGAGGCGGTTGGAGAACGCCCCCCAACACGCCAATTTCGATTTCCTTCCCCCCCTACTGACTTCCGTCGCCGGCACATTTTACTATTTCCATCTCGTCTCTCACGGAAGGATCCTTCTATCGCGACAACTTAAGGGGCTATGACGAGTTACAGAGGGAAGTGAAGAATGTAGGGAGGCGAGAAAGAGAAGATGGGAGGGCCAAAAAGATTTCCGCTTGAGTAACAGGGGGAAAATTCCTGCTGGTTTTACGTGCGAAAGGTGGGCACGATTTTAGAGGGATGCTGGCTATTATTTTCTTCGATAACTGCCAATCAGCTCAAAATAAATTTGAAATATATTGCGAGTGGACCCCTCAATAGATACTTTGGTCTCTCGTAAAGTTATTTTTTGCGATTTTCATCCGAATTTGATCGACGCTATGAAACGGTCCAGTATTTTATTTTTCGTGCATGGAAAATGTCGTAATTCAAATAAAAATATTGAAAAATAATTAAAACAGCAAGTAAATTCTGGCTTATTTTTAACTTCGAATTTTTCCATGTTATCGAAATAGACGATGATACAAAAAAATATAAATCACTCGCAAACACTATTAGTACTTAGAATTGTAATTTATTCTGCTTTCGGCGTCAATTATTGTCATTTGGACGTTTTTAGTTATCGCCGTGAAACTAATTTAGCCGATAAAATATTTTTTTGAAGAAAAAAGGTATTGGCAGCAAATAAAATATTCTGGTACTACAAAATTCATTTATGTAAATTATCTAAAGGAGACTATAATGCATCCTAAATCCTTAATAAATTAACTCGCTTTTCTCTTTTGAGCCACGAATTTTGGCCGTCGATAATTTATTGATTCGCGGAATGAAAACATAGTGACGTTTTTGGCGCTCAAATTATCTTTTCCCATCTCTCCGGGATCCAGCGTTGATAGAGTCCAAAAGAGGCAACGGCAGTAATAAACACCGCATACAATGTATAACCATTCAATATTCACGCGACGAAATTTGATCGAGATGGCGCATCCCCTCTCCCATCCATTTGAAACAAAAATCCTTTTGTGTTGGCTAAAATGCATTTTAGTCCTTTCACTTTTACCGAATCAAGTCTCACAACCCTCAACCCTTTAGCTACGTCCCCGTAATCAGGGCTCATCAGAGTCGGAGGGAACGGTGGGCGGGGAACGGGGGAGAGCTGCGATGCTAGATACGAGTCCAGGGAGGGAGGGGGGTGCACTGCGCGAAAGGGTAAAAGTCCATCATCCACGCATTGATGAAGTGGCAACTGTGAGGCATAAACTCAAACATCTCTTAACTATTATATGGGGTAAGAGTTTTGGAGTAGTATGGGCGGGTGGCTTGGACTGGATTGAAGGGATGCACATACCCATGCATGTATGTATGTATATAAACGTATACGAAAAGGTAGGGTGAGGGAGGCGAGCAGAAAACGCTGGCTTAGGGGTTTTACACGCACGCTGTCTCTTTATCCATATCTCCCTCACACCGCCATAGAACCTAATCAAGGGAGGGCGCTTTGAGGCGTAAAAACCACGTTTGCCATTGCATCGACCCTAATGAATAATTCATCCAAAGGAGAGAGAGAGAGAGAGCAGGAGGGAGAAAAAAGAGAGGGAGGGAGAGAGTGCGGGAGGGATCTGGGGCCTAACTCACAGACACACAGGTTTTGCCTGCACTCCCTCTTCTCAATTCTCTTACGCAATATTTCTCTCCTATTTCATCTCCATCCGCTCCCCAAACCTTCAGCCCGCCTGCCACACGCTCCTTCTTCCATTCCTTCTCTTTCTCACTCACTCTTCCCCCTCCCCACTCTCCGTAACCCGCGGCTATGCAAACTAAAGCGCTCATTCTTATATAGTCAAGCGCACATCGCTTAAGGGTCCCTCGCAAAGCGCGTCCACGGTGAGGGAGTCATAAAAGGGAAATACCGGATAGGGGTTTGTGATGGGCTACGGAAGAGTGGAATGGGGATGGAGAGGTCGGAAGGGAGTGTGAGGAGGTTAGAGTGGGGATGAGGTTGGCGGCATACGACGAGGTAGTAAAGGTAAGGGGGAAGGTGGGAGATAGTGGGGGTGGGGTGCGAGCGAATGGAATGGGGAACGAAATGAGTAAATCTATAGGGTCCGGGGTGAGTTGCGAGGGAAATAATAGGAAGGCGGAAGGGGAGACGTGGAGCAGGGTTTGATTCCGAAGGATAGGGAAAGGCCACGAAGTGGGGGTTAGTGCACCAGGGATCGAGGGAGGATGAGTGGAGGACCAAGGTGGAATCACAGATAAGAGAGGAAGAATATGATAAGGGAAACGAGGAAGAGGAGTGAAATAAATAGGATGCAGGCTTCGGGGTGAGAATTAGGATTAGAACATAAAGATTCCGAGGGTGAGAGAGAGAGAAGAGCTGTACGGAATTAGGGAATGGATGGATGTGGTAGGGAGGAAAGGGTTCAGGAAGATGTGGAGGGGGTTAGGCAGGAAGAAATGTATAGGAGATTCTTGGTGCGGATATTTTCGGGGGAGGGAAGTATGGAAGAGTGTGAGTGGCACCCGTTGGTGCGTGGGGTTAGAGTAGGGGTGCGAAATAACGTAATGGGAATCGGGGGTAGGGGATTGGTGGGTGTTCTCTGGAGGGTGGTGGCAAGGGGGTGAGGGAAGGCGTCAAGGAGGGCGCGAGTGGGAGGAGAAGATGGGAACGGAGGGAAAAGAATACGGTACTGGGGAATGCGAGAGGGGGAGTGGGGTGGGCGAAATAGGAGCGAGAAAGAAGGGCAGGAGAGTACTGGGGCTCGCTAAGGGGGCCGAGAGGGGAGGAGGTAGCACGGAAGACGGGAATGGGGAGGTCTGTGGGGCGTTGACGGGCGATTTGAAGTTCCTGTTGCTAAGGGGTTTTGACGTGCCAAGGGGTCGATGGGATCGCAATCGGTCAGCGGGGCACCCGATGGCGCCCCTCTGACCCCCCAAGGTGACGCATTCGTCCGGCGGACGGAAGGCACCCCAAGAGGGGAAGTGGACTAGGAGAATCAAAAGAGCAGCCGGTATGAAGTCCAGAGGTTTTGTGAAATCCTCTTCATGAAATTACCCCTCCGCCAAAGTGATATATGCTTTCGAGATTTTTTTCTCTTGCCATTTGACCTTGTCATCAGGATTACTTCCTTTATCCTTTCATAATAATTTCTTCGTCATGTATTTCCTAATCGTTTTTTAAAAAATGTCCATATTACTTCAGCATTAAAACGTAACTTTTCATCTCGAAATATTTTCTTGCGGAGAGGTAAAATATGTATAAATCTATATACTGACGAGTTATGGAACTGGAGAGCAATGAATAGGTTGCGTGCGTTCCCTCAGAGATTGTTTCCTTGCGAAAATATCTTGTGATAATCTCAGCTAAAATGATCTCTTCCACTTTTCCGTCCAAATTGGGGTTTAGAATAGAAGTTTCTAGACATTCTCAATTAACCTTTTCTTTGAGAAACGTAATATTAAATCAATTTCGATATAAAAATCAATTCAATGAATGTGGAAAAATTAATTCTTTTTATTTTAATATATTAAAATTAGTATATATATATATAGAATATTGGTATCTAATAAAAGCAACCTTTGTAATAAATAATAATGATAATATATATATTTACATATAATGATAAATAATAATGATATAAACAAAATAACCAAAAAATTTGATTTAAATGTTAATTAGAGAAAATACAATCTTATCAAATATGGTTCCGAATGATTTGAATTATAACCAGCAAAATGTGATAAAAACTATATATTATTTCCTATTTTGAATTTTACTTTACTTATTCAGGTGTAATTCTGCGCAAAAATCGTGGATCACTAATAGGAAATTAGTGGTTAAGGAAATAAATTTCTATAAGTTTCCCTGAATTGAAATAGCTTCATAACCAGCACCTACTAATTTGGGAATATCGTCATATTATTGCCGGCACAATATTCAAATGGATTTTGTGACATAGTTAAAGTCATGCCCGAAATTTTACAACTAAAATCATGATAACTAGATATCAGTTAAGAAGCCAGTAATATTAAAACACATCAGCAGTATCATTAGTTAAGAAGTTAAAACAAAAGGTGATAAGTGAAGTAGAAATAATTAGATAGTGTCCCAAAAATTAACGTAATTCGCATTTATATTGTATAAGGTGGCGAATCCGTTCTTGTCAAAAATGTTTCATTATTTCGGGTTTTATTTACCACCGAAACAAAAGTATTGTGAAGTAAGAATATACAATTTTTTTCTAGTTTAAAATGATTGCTTTTTACAAAGTTGTGAACCCAAACATTTTTATATAAAATGTGAAGGAATTAAGTGTGTATTTCATAGTCCGTACCCAGGAAAGTAAAAGGTAAATTTAACCGTTGAAAGCGCAGTGTATTTTTGCCAGATTCATATATTCTTTCTGTACAGTTTTTTATTGAAATTAAAATTGTACATAGGCTGATAAGACTGTGTAGTTTATGTTCTATCAACTCCTTTGTTTTTTTGTCAAATTTTCTTCCTAAGCAGGAAAATCAAACTTCTATCCATTACTTCCGTGTTTCATATTCTAGCCCATCATAACTCCCTTTAACTTTTTCAGCTCTTCAGAAATGATAGACTTCACTCTTTGCTCGCCTCTTCACAGGAATAATATTTCATTGATATAACAATGAACTTCCTACCACACTACCCCATTTTATTAGCTACCTTAGATTTAATGTTTTAACAAATTATCAAACCAAAAGTATAAATATGAAAGCCATGTACTGCATTTTACAAGGGATATAATTTTTCAAAAGATTTCTGTAATTATAATAAACGTATACTTCCAAAAATATTTCACTTTACTAAGGTAGTTACTGGCAAAAATGTAAAAAAAGCATACTAGTCGCAAAAAGTGTCACAAAAAAGAAATTATAATTGGCAATATGCACACATAATATAAATTCCTACATTTTATTTCACCATTTTCTCGGAATAGGAAATGTTGAATTAAACGCATTGCATAACATATTTCTTTTGAAATATGAAGAAAAATGAGGAAATAAACCCGATTAGGAGGAAAACAGATTAAAATCCTTCTAAAATCCGATACGATAAGTATATTATTCTTTGAGAATATGAAATGGTAGCATTTGTTTGAAAAAAGTACGCACGAAGTAAATTAATGATGGTCGCTGTTAAAACGAGGTAAGGGCAATTCTCCAAAGAATTGAGTCCTATTTTTTCCCGTCGCGAACAATTCACCGCGGTGACTGGAGCGAATCCTAATCGCGGGGGCAAAGTTTCACTCGGCGCACGTAGTCAACTTCACGATCGAGGCATGGCAACAAGGGGCACTTCTTTCCGCAAGCCCGACTTCTGGAGACTCCACGTGGACACGCTTCGCTTTCAAAGGAACCGCTCGTGTATATGGGTGCGCCTAGCAACACACGTGGCCATCGACTGCAGCGCTCTCGAGCGGTTTAAGCACCAAGCTACGGCGCGCGCGCGAATATTCTACGGAACACTATTTCTCTGCACCCCCAACTCCCGCTCCCCTGACCTCAACCGCGTCCTCCTCCCTCCGAGCCGCTCCCCACACCCACTCACTCAATCTCCTCATTTTTTCAGAGCCGCGCTCCTCTGCGCCAACCCAGCCCCCCCCCTTTCCAACGCCTCTCGTCTCCTTCCACCCCCTCCCCTTTTAACCTTCAACGCTCCCACTCTCCACCGCACAATGGTCTCCATCGCCTCCCCATTCCAACCTCTATTTCCACCCTCCCCTACCCACCCCGCCAAATATTCTCTCTCCTTAGCTAACGCGCCAGGATCCGCGCTCATTCCACCGTCCCTTCAATGAATTTGCCGTACCTACCATCCCTCCTCCCCTCATCTCTCTACCTGCCTCTCTTGCTCTCTCTCTCAAACTCACAACTCAAAACCTCTCTACACCCTGCATCCTCTCCTTCTCCCTTCCTTACCACCTCCTTCCATCCCCTTCTTCTCCCACATCCCCCAACTCAATCCCCTCCCTTTTCTTTTACTCGAGAATCTTTCCCTACAAGCCTTAGTATTCCTTAGCAAGCACTTCTTAGCTATCTCACTCTATACTTATCTGCTTCCCACTCTCTCTTCCTCTCTTTCACCATGTCCCTCACCGTTTCTCTCTCTCACTCTTCACGCCGTTATAAAAGGCAGCCTTAGCGCATTTCCCTTCCACCAGCATGATAATGGGTCGTGATTAATGGCGGAAGACAAAAGGCGAAAGAACGGGAGAAAAGTTTACACGTAAATTGCTCTCCATTCAAAAGGGAGAGAAAGAGAGAAAGAGGGATAGGAGTGAAAATGCACGAAAATTTACACGTATTTTTTCTTTCCCCAAGGATGTGAAGGAGCGAAAAAAAACTTCTTCTCTCAAGACAAGGGAAGTTGAGTTCACCCGGAAAAGTTCTAAGACTTCACAGTGTGAAAAACTCACCACTCATTCTATATGGATTGTGCGTATAAACAGGAAAAAATCTTTCGTCAAAATCCTCAGAAATAACTTGAAATAGAATAATAAAGAAAATTGCTCTGTACAGGACAATCTGTACGATGGATAAGGCACTGTAGATTGAGCCTTCAGAGTACGCTTCAATTTAAGTAGGAATCTCATCCTCTGGCATTGAGAAATTTACGGCTATTGATCTTTGAAATAACAATGAAATTAGTTATTGTGTTTTTTGTAACTAAATTTTTTTAAATAAATGTTTCAAATTTGATATTTATTTGGCAGTATTGCACGATTATTTAAATTATTTCACTTATTTATTCGTATTTATCGTAAAATCTATTTTGCCTATCTATAGTATTATGTATGATGGAACTGAATTAATTCAAACCAAAAACATTTATGTTCCTTATATATACATACACACACACAAATATATATATATATATATACATACATACATATATATATTCCCTATAGCTCTTCATTATTTTCCATGAAAAAAAATTATAATATACCACACTTATAATAAATGTTTTGTAAAAAAGTGTAGAAGAACGCATTATTAATAATTTATAATAAGAGAAGCATCGACTTACTTTCCCGCAGACTATACTCGTTTTTACTTATCTTATTATGAATATGCATAAATATAGTATTTACCCACAAAGTAACGCCTGAGGCAGTGCCCTTTATTAGGAATACAAGCAACATCCACGATGTGAGCCAAAATCCAAGGAGTTAAATAACTAATTCTTGAATAAGAAATAAAGAAAATTTATCTATGGAATTTGACCAATTTAAAAGAGTTTCTAAAATACACATGCTGGTAGAATTTAATTATCAACTATAGATTTGCAAGAAAACTTCGCTAAAATGAAGCCGTGAATTAGTTGTTCTATAACTGACGTAATAATTCCAACAACGGTAATAATATTTTGAGTCATAAAATACGCATGAAAATTAACGAGTCAAAGATTGCGTCATATATATACCTTATTTCAACGTCTGTTACAAGTAATGCGATTTTAATTCCTTTGTAAAATAATAACGAATGAGAAACAATTATTCAGATTGATACAGTCAATGGATATATGGTAAAAATCAGGATATTAATTAAGGATATAATCTTGTTTGTGGATGAGGGCTGGAGCGAACGTTTCATCAACGGGTAATCAGTGGAGAAATTGAAATATGGAAATGGAGGTATTTTCATGAAATGAGAAACAAAAAGTCAGATTTTTTTCTTAATGAAGGAATTATAGTTGAATGATTGTAGTGCTCTTCTTATTTTTTAATAT